>CM034543.1:21268722-21311363 GCA_020002185.1 Paraescarpia echinospica | reverse complement strand
CGTATATTTTCCTGAAAAAGGAAGGAATTGATGCGATAACACGTATATTTTCCTGAAAAAGGACGGAATTGATGCAATAACACGTATATTTTCCTGAAAAAGGAAGGAATTGATGCAATAACACGTATATTTTCCTGAAAAAGGAAGGAATTGATGCAATAACACGTATATTTTCCTGAAAAAGGAAGGAATTGACACATAACACGTTAAGATTAGTGTTTCGTTTGTCCAACTAGTTGATCTAAGTTCAATTCGTGACACGTGTTGGTCAAAGCATAGTGTTTCGTTTGTACAACTCGTGTCTCGTCGGTACTCTCGTGTGATGTGTCATCCGTAGTCTCGTGACATATCTCGGTCACAGTCTCGTCTCTTGTCTCGTCGGTACTCTCGTGTGATGTTTCATCCGTAGTCTCGTGTCATCCGTAGTCTCGTGACGTATCTCGGTCACAGTCTCGTCTCTTGTCTCGTCGGTACTCTCGTGTGATGTTTCATCCGTAGTCTCGTGTCATCCGTAGTCTCGTGACGTATCTCGGTCATAGTCTCGTCTCTTGTCTCGTCGGTACTCTCGTGTGACGTGTCATCCGAAGTCTCGTGACATATATCGGTCATAGTTTCGTGTGATGTGCCTAGTTGATATAAGTTCAATTCGTGACACATGTTGGTCAAAGCATAGTGTTTCGTTTTCGCGACACGTGTTGGTCAAAGCATAGTGTTTCGTTAGTGCAACTAGTTGGTCTGAATTCAATTATATATATATATGTATGTATCTATATAGTGTAAGACTATTAGTAAGGTTCCCAACATACGCTTTGCATTAAACTATGAAAAAGACACAAGATGAGGTTTGCACAGTTTATTCGTGAACAACACAAACGTATTTACATGTCACGCTCCATAACTAAAAGAACCAGAGACATTGATACAGAGTCTTGCAAAGTTTAATCGTGTACAACACAAAAGAAAGTTCTTTACAGGTCACCCCCCATTACTGCCAGAACCATATGTTTCATAGTGTTTCGCCACTGTTTCGAAACAGATTCTTGCAACCAAGTATTGATATTACACAACTGTTCGACTGTCACATCGGATAGCTTCACACCCGCGTCTAACAAAACACTCAAACAGTCTTTCACCACTGCGGTTGAATTAATGGTCTCCACAGCCTCGTCAAAGTGCATGCAAATTAGAATGTCATCAGATAACATACAATCGTGATGACATTGACTAGGATGATCTATCTTGCAACCACGACATTGTCGTCTTGAGAGTTCAAAGATGTTACATGATATGTGTCGTGCCAGCGTCTTCTTCATTTCAATTACAGGGAAATCAATGGTAAAGTTCGGACCAGTAAAGTCAGGAGCAGAAGTTGTGACGTTGGCAGGCTGGGTAGAAGTTGTGATAGTTGTTTCAGGGTCGATAGGGACTCCTCCTCGGCAGCACTCATTCGAATCATATCACTCGAGTCTGATGTATCGCAAGGGTAGTAATATGATATCTTCAACATGATGATGTTAGCCGTGGTGTCGTTGTGATACGAATGATGGTCCGACTGGTAGAGCTCCGCGTTTATATAGATAGTGAATGTGCCGAAAGGTCACGTGGGCGTGCCGAACGAGCACGAAATTTCTAACCTATGAGAATATCATTTTTGTGTTGGTGGGACTTAGACATTTTTAGTGTTGGTAGGACTTAGACATTTTTAGTGTTGGTGGGACTTAGATATTTTTAGTGTTGGTAAGACACACATTGGCAGGTTGATAGACACAAAGGTCGGCCACCGGGTGTCTTCGCTTGTTGCTACCCGCAACATCTCGGTCATTGTCGGTAGCAATATCTCGGACGTTGTCAGTAGATGAAATAGAACCCATTTTCAAGATGTAATATATAATGGCCACAATACCTGACGCAGGTCTTTTATACCAGTTCGACCGAACATAAAGGTCACGTGGTCGTGCCGAACGAACATTTGTCCACTAGGGGATGATGTTTGTAGTTCGTGATGTATCCGTCAGGGGGCTCTATTGCACGCAAGCGTGCAAGAGACACGAATATTTGCAGTACTAGAATATTTAATTTACAACTTGTCCACAATATGACACCACTTGTATAACTAGTACCGACAAATTCCGATAGGGGGCACTGTTTTAGTTAATCAACTATCCACCAAGGGGAGCTATTTTAATTCACCAAATATCCGTCAGGGGGCGCTTCCATAGTTTTGGCGGGAAATATTTTAGTTAACCAACTATCCGCCAGGGGCGCTACTTTGGTTTTGGCGGGAATTAATTAATTCACCAACTATCCGACAGGGGCGCTTTTTCAGTTTTGGCGGGAAATATTTTAGTAGCGAAAAATTCCGCTAGGTGGCGCTATCTAGTTTTGGCGGGAAATATTTCAGTTCACCAAATATCCGCCAGGGGCGCTACTTTGGTTTCACCAACTATCCGTCAGGGGGCGCTGTTCCAGTTTTGGCGGGAAATAATTAGTTCACCAACTATCCGCCAGGAGGAGCTATTTTAATTCACCAACTATCCGTCAGGGGGCGCTTCCATAGTTTTGGCGGGAAATAATTTTAGTTCACCAACTATCCGCCAGGGGGCGCTATTTTGGTTTTGGCGGGAAATAATTAGTTCACCAACTATCCGACAGGGGGCGCGGTTATATTTTGGCGGGAATATTTTAGTTCCGAAAAAATCCGCTAGGTGGCGTGCTATTCTAGTTCCGAAAAATTCCGGTAGGGGCGCCACGTGACATTGACCTACATCCGGGTACTTGACCTTGACCTACATCCGGGTACTTGACCTTGACCTACATCCGGGTACTTTACCTTGACCTACATCCGGGTACTTTCCTCTTCCTCCGCGACGCGACAACCATGCGCGGTAAGGGACCTCCTTTACTACTCACATCAGCTCATAAGCCTACTTTCTTCTTCTTATCAGTGATCTTACATATTAGAAAACTCAATAGCAGAAAGCCTAGTATAATCCCTGTTTCGGCAGCGGATTTATGCAATTTAAAAAATGTATCCTTAAATTTAATAACGTGTTCTTTTCATTGATGAATTTTCTTATGAGCTCATAATCTTAGTGAATGAGGCCCATGGAGTCGATTCTAACCATTCCATCAACACATGTCTGCCTGGTGTGGTACACAAACATGACGACACACCAAACGAAACATCTCGAAAGCTCCCAGAGATGGGCCATGTGTATGATGTTGCCTAATATATTTTAATCCGAAGCCGTCATCACAACCAGGCCACTACTAGCGGCAGACCTGAGGCAGATTATGCATTATGAAGAACTTTTCTTGAACACCGGCCCGGCCTCTAGTAGATTCATCTTACGCATCCCTCCGGGAAACTCGATACGCAGTAACTGTACTACGTGCCTGGATACAGATATGACACGTTTATGAAATTATATTTTATATTATTTTATTCTATGCAGAATACACGAGTGCCAGTGATTTATAACAACATTGTATTATGTTTTACCTTAAATGTGCCTACGTTTTGTGGAATAATTATTTATAGTTAAGTTCAAGTATATATATATATTATATATAATTATAATATATATATATATAATGATAATATATAATTATATATATAGATAATATATAATTATATATATATATATAATTATATATAATTATATATATTACAATTATATATATATATATATAATATATATATATATATGTATTTTTTTATTTTATTAAGCCTTTACATATAGATTTAACAAGATTTAACAAGATTGCCATCCAAAGAATTAATTCTAGATGGCAGGTGAACAAGGAAGCCTTTTGCTTATTATACAATCCTTTTTGTGTACGTGTATCCCGCCCTTTTGAGGTATGTGTCGATTTTATTTTTAATCATATTCACACTACTTGCATGCACACAATCAGGAGATAATCTGTTCCATTCATTTACAGTCCTTTATGAAAATGAGAACTTTCTTATATCTAACTTAAACTGCTCCTTTGCTAATGTAACTGTCATGTCCTCTAGTTCTTCTATCTTTCTTAACTGAAAAAAAAAAATTCTGTCAATATTTTTATAACCATTGAATATTTTAAACATTTCTATCTTATCTCCTCTCAATCTCCTGGTCTCCAGTTTTGTTAAACCACATTCTTTTAGGCTTTTTTTCGTTTTTTATAACTAAGATCCCTCAGTTTTGGTATCATTTTAGTCGCTCTCCTCTGTATTATCTCGACTGTATTCAATGAAACTAATTATAAAAGATATATAAATAAATTAAATTGTCTTATTACTGTAGCAGAAAGAGAATACTTCAACAGCACAAGGGTAATTTGCAAAAAACTTGGAGAGTTTTAAAGAGTATTATAGGAAGGAAGAAAGTATTTTATCTAATGATAAATTACTGATTGACGGTAAATTAACAAAAAATAAAAAAATGCCACCTATTATTGTCAAGCAGGCTTTCTCCAACCTACTTGACCCTTTAAGTTACATCGTAAACTTATCATTTGATCAAGGATATGTTCCTAATCAACTAAAAATAGCTGATATAGTTCCCTTTTTTTAAAATGGCGATACATCATTAATTAATAATTACAGGCCTATTTCTGTCTTGCCTGTATTTTCAAAGGTGTTTGGAAGATTAATGTACAGTAGATTAACGAATTACACAATGAAACCTAACATATTGACTAATTCCCAATTTGGATTTAGGAAAGGATATTCCACTGCTAATTGACAAAATTAGTAAGGCAATCGATACCCAGGAGCACGTAATTGGGTTATTTCTGGATTTAGCCAAAGCCTTTGATACCGTTAATCATAATATATTATTGAGAAAATTAACACATTATGGAATCAGAGGGAATATACTCCAGTGGATTCGTAACTTTTTAAGTAACAGACAACAACGAGTAAAATTTTATGGAACAAAATCTTCCCTTAAAAACATAACATGTGGTGTTCCGCAGGGTTAAATTCTGGGACCTTTACTCTTTCTTATCTATATAAATGATTTATCTGCTTTATCTGACACAACGTTTATCATTATGTTTGCTGATGACACAAGCATCTTTAGACAAGGCAACAACATAGATGAATTGGAAAATGCTCTGAATTCTGAAATAAAAAAAATATCTTTATGGCTTAAAATTAATAAACTTTCTTTGAATATACAGAAAACTCACACAGTGACCTTTAGTAATACGATCAATATAAGAGAAAGCAGTAATAACTTTTGCATAGGCAGCATACACATTAACACTGTACATAAGTTTTTGGGTCTGCTTATAAATAATAAATTTAACTGGAGCAAACACATTAAATATATATCAAATAAAATGTCTAAGAATATTGGTATTATAAAAAGGTGACAAACATATTAGATAATAAATCATTGTTAAATCTGTATTACATGTTTATATACCCATATATCACTTACTGTAATGTCGTCTGGGGAAGGGCCCCGAATATATACCTTGCTAAAATTAATTTACTCCAAAAAAGAGTTTTGCATGTAATAAGTCATGTAGGATTTATTGATCGTACGCAGCCTTATCAAATAATGAATATTTATGACGTAAATAAAAACTTATGCTGTATTCTAATGTTCAAGCATAATAGGGGTATTTTGCCAGATATATTTCATGATGTATTTGTCCTGCAAATATCCACGCAAGGCAGGAAGTAACATATAAAATACCATACTGCAAGACTAATTGCAGATAACTGTCTTTGGCTTATGTTGGTCCTAAAATCTGGAATACATTTATTACAAATAACTATTTACAATATTGTACATCTCTTCATATGTTCAAACAAAGGACCAAGCGTCTAATTCTAGCAAACATATGCTAAATTCTATTTTAATGTAATTTTTCCGTGTTAAGATGCACCCGGTGTTCGGTATTACGGTAGTCGTATAATGCACTATTAAATAATTAGTTAGTTTATTATGAAGATGTTTATGTTTATGTATTATGTTTGGGTTTTTTAAACACGAATTATAGTTTTCATTTCAAATATGACAAGAATAAGGAACACAAGCAATGTGTTGCTTTGCTACAGTTGATACGTAATGTATTTACATGTTTCATATTACTGCTACATCTGTGCTATACTGAACATTATGTATCAATAAAGATTATTATTATTATTATCTAGCATATCTATGTCCTTCTTGCGATATGCCCTCCACGCTTGTATACACTATATTCTAAATGAGGCCTAACTATTGTGTTGTACAGCGGTATTATTAGTTCTTTTTACTTATACGCTATATTTCGTGTAATTAATCCAAGGATTTGATTTCCGCATTGTTCTGAACTGAAACCTTCATATCTGTATTAATGGTTAACCATAAGTCCTTCCCGTTTGCATTAGTACTTAGTACAGTACCCCCCATTGTATATTGTACATCTTCGTTCCCATTTTACATTTCCCAAAATGAATCAACATTTGCCACTATTCAGACAATTTGCTCAACCTGTCAAGATCATCCTGTAAATGCTGTCTATCTCCATCACGTTTGATCCTTCTAAACACTTTTGTATCATCCGCAAATGTCAACACCTTACTTGTTATATCATCGTCCAAATCGTTAATATATATTAAGAATAATATAGGTCCCAGTACTGGTCTCTGTGGTACCCCCGTCAAAACTGATTTCCAGTTTGAAGCCTCCCCATCAACTACTACCCGTTGTCTTCTGTCAATCAGCCATTTTTTATTCAGCTAATTATACTATCCACTATGCCATGGGCCTTTAGTTTAAGTAGTAATCTTTCATGTAGCACTTTGTTGAAAGCTTTCTGAAAATCTAAGAAGATGATATCTACTGGTGATCCCTCGTCTACCCACTTAGTGATACCTTCCAACATATTTAACATATTTGTTAAGCATGACTTCGCATTTAGAACCCCATGTTGAGATGGTTTTATCAGGTTATGTTTAACAAGAAAATCCACCATCCATCCACATGGCACTGTTGTTTATGAACATCGACCACACAGAGAGAGAGTTTGCCCATGGGGACAATAAACAACACCTTATATTATATTTTCTTATGACTGAAAGTTTATTTGGTTACCCGGTTACAGTGACATTACAAGTATGAACGTAAATATGGTTTCACCAAGTAACTCGGGATATTCTCTAGAAACTTCTGGGGGCTTATTTCGAGAACCACCTATAATTAGGTAATGTAATAATTGTACATTTGTTTAGATTTGACGCAAATAAAAGATGACAACAAGGCGTCGCAGTCCATTGTATGAAGACACGAATGTCATTATATAGTGTAAATAGATAGTGTAACGCATAACTATAGAAGGATATATATATTATAATATATATATATGTATATAATATATACACACACACATATATATATATATACATATATATATATATATATACATATATATATATATTATAAATATATATATATATATAATATATGTATATATGTATGTATATGTATATATAAATATGGGACGGGTGCGTGTACATTTTATTTAATTATCAATTTATCTCTAATTAATAGTCCTAGTTGCAAATATTAATGCTCGTGGTTCAGTATGTAGCAGTCTAAATATGGTCAGTTGATATATATATATATATATATATATGCACACTGTATAAATTAGGACAATAATCTGGAAACATAGGTGTTTCTATAATGTTACAAGCTGTCGTCCATGCTCGCGTTTATCTATAACCCTTTCCTGTCACAAGCAAGCTGTTGAAGCTGTTTTAGGAGGTGTTTTATCACGTGGTGAGCTATTTTATGGACGATGGTGCGCGGGCATGTGTGCGCTCTTGCAAAATGTACCTAGTCCTCTGTCTATCAGTATACACTTTATGGAGCTATATGTAGTATTTATATTTCTGCGCAGGCATATGTTTATAGTATTGTAGCGATGCACAATATGCACAAATCATGTAATTTCAAGACCGAACGAGTACAATAGTTCCATAAACTTGGCACCCGTTGAATATTGTTACCTGAAGATTATCCGTATTAATTACCAAACAGAATAACAACACGCAGTTCGGGAATCAATGCAGATTTAGTCATTAATAAACTCACATTAATGTTACCCTTATATTATTTTTTTGCGCACCAGGCAATTGAATCATGCCAGTCACGCATGCCACAAATGACCGGGGATTGTGCAATAGAATATACCGTGGAATTGATCATTATAGAATGATTCTTCATCATCTCTCGTAATAAATGGGTAGCGACAGATGCCATCTACTCGACATACACGTGGAGTACCTGTGCACTTCACGCACTCTGCTCTACAGGAGTATCGTGGTTTGTTTACGTTTCCATAACCGGTGTCTGTGAGTTCGTGCGGGAAGGGGGGTCATGTAACTTCAGCTGCCGGAGTGATGTACCATATGGGTGTCAAGGGATGGACTGCCTCGTCCACTCGCGCCAAGCGCACACAGTCTCAATACCCCTGGCATATTGCGTTGTCAAAACGCTGAAGTTAAGCTAGCCAGTCATCTTGTTGCCTTCGAAGATTCAGCTGTTTGTGTTTAGCCAATCGTGGTTGATATTACACGTAATGTTTTGGAAAGTTGAAGTAATTTTTGAATACAAAATACCGCTGAGCCGCTCGTGAGAATGGTCCCACCGTTCCTCTAGACGCTCTCTTTGAGTTTGGGCGCGGGTGCATCATGACATTTTCATGATTTTCACAGCTCGACCGACGGAGACAGACAGTTCTAGGACAAAGTACAGCTGCACAACTAATTCCTTGAACATCCGCACATTGCGTAGGATATCTGCCAGGGACTTTCTAGTTAACATCCATCCCTGGCTTGCGATGATGGTTTACGTCCCAAATACCAAACTTAGCTCTGGCAGTGGACTTGTTGTTTATGATCGGAAAAGCAATTCTGGATGTGACTATGCGTTGGCCGATATTTGGTAGCTATATGAACCATTATGTTAATTGATATATCAGCGTTTGGTGAATATATGTTATATTTGAACTATTCAGGTTGTTTAAATTTCGTTTAAAAAATGTTTCAAGTTTAAACTCGCATTCTGAATTAAATTACCATTTTGAACTGTTCTTGTTAACAATGTGCATGTTTAACATGAGAAGACAGTTTACTTGTTTGATCATATGCTACCATATATGTCACTTTGATGACAATATATATGGTATATATATATACCATATATCACGTTTTGTTTACATACGAAAAGTGAGGGGGACATTGCCCCCATCCTGCCAACTCACCTCTCTTTTCTAATCCCCACCCTGCAATATCACAATTATCTATCCATTGTACTCTTCATTATAGATTTATGTAACAACGCAAACGTTCTTTAAATGGCATTTTTGTAGAGATAGAATGCTATTTTACACCTAACAAGGCCGCTAGATAGGACTGTAGTCCGTGTTGCAGAAATGGACCAATTGCTCTATAAAAACGGCAATCTGTTGGAAAGCATATCTCACTTTTTAAAAGGCCATATTTAGAGGAAAGACCTAAAATGGCAAACGACAAGTTTGTATGATAGGACATCTGTCTGGAAAAGAAGATACATTCCTTACAAATAGGTCAATCTTCTAAATAAATAACAAGCTTCTGTGAGTGAGGCCATATAAAGCATCGCAGAAAGGAGTACGTCGTGAGCAAAATCCTTAAATCAAATTTCAAAATTATTCCATAACTGGAAAAGACGAGACTCGAACCCAACAATTTACTCGCTCAAATTCAAACTTTTTATCCACCAGACCAGGAAAGAGGTACTCATTAATGCCCTGACTTAGCAATTAGCGAAACAACTGACAGGCACGCACAGACCGCCGTACGTGAAACCTGTCGGAGTTAGTAAAAAGATGTGCGTAAAACGGGGTATCTAGCCGCCCACTGCGTACTCTGGTTGCATCATTCTCAGTAAGTATCTGATATGTTGATCTAACGATCTACATATCAGATACGTACTGAGAATGAACGCGATATGTTAGATCAGTAAGTAGAATGCCCGCTACTAATGCGACGGCTATAATGGGAGCGATATCCGGACAGTGCAACTATTGTTGTATTATTAAAGACATATTCTCGTGTAACAAAAAATAGTATGGAAAACGGAACAGGTTTGCCTCAGCGGGGGGAGTACGTACACATTGATCACACCACCAGCCCACGAGCCTGCAATACGTCACGAAGAAGTATGCTTCGTGTCCAGATGGGTTGACAGTATCCGCTGGAATTTCGCAGACAACTGACGGCCAACAGTCACAGATATCCTGTGTACGCGTCCAGCGCAAACGCCATGCATTGGAAATTCTACGCATCTGGTTACCGGTTGTGTACTCTAATTGCAGTCACAGGCGTAATGAGTGACGTTAGTAATTGGACATATTATTATTCGAGCCATGGAGTGGCATCAATTTACCAGGTTAGCGCATAACACGTTATGCTTTATTACGCGTTCACAAGTGATGCACGACGCTGCACTAGTTGGCCCATATGCAGACGGTCCGGACACACATTTTTTTGATTAGTTTACGTATTTTTAATGACATCACCTAAGCAAACGTACAGAATATGACGTAATTGGGCAGATAATTTCGTCCTCAGAGCTTGCAAAAAGTCGAGTGTATTCTGTCTATTTGCGATAACAGTCTGCTGGTGACGTCGCAAGAAGCGACTGAGCATTAGACTCACCGCTCACTCTTATTCCGTCCGCCACTGGGACAAACTCTGCCGGCTTCAACCATCTGTCTCCAGACGTTTACATCCCTCTATACCGCTGGTAGTTCCCCCGGCTCCAGGTCCGCATCTGCATAGTGACAGTCAATATATATAAAGGCTAATTTGTCTGCCTCGGCGTATTCACCATGGGGCTGCTTGCCGATTGGAACATATATAACACATTATAGAGAGAGTTTGTCCTTCATAAAACATATGGTGTATTGCAAAAACGGTTGCCGATAATGAAATACATAGTATAATGTATTTACTTTCATGAAACAGATATTGCATTGTAAAAACGGATGGCCTCCATGAAACAGTTACGAAACAATACGGTTGACAATTATTATAAAACAGACAATACATTGTAAAAAGGGTTGTCGTTCACGAAACAGATAGTACATTGTAAAAAACATCTGATCTTCATAAAACAGATAATACACTGTAAAACTATTGACCTCCATGAAACAGATAGTACATTGTAAAGCGTTAATTTTCATTGTAAAAAGGGTTGTCCTTCATGAAACAAATAGAATATTATAAAAATGGGTGTCCTTCATGAAAAAGATAGTGCATTGTAAAAAGGGTATTTCGTAATAAAATAGATTGTTTATTGTAAACATGGTTGACTTTCATGAAACAGAAGGTACATTGTAAAAAAGTGTGTTTTTCGTGAAATAAATAGTACATTATAAAAGCAAATGCTGTTTTTACTGTGAAAAATAAAATGAATTGTGGTAGGAGACTCCTACCAAGACTAAAAATGGTAACAATCGTAGGAGCCACCTACATATTAAATCCAGATATTCCTTATGTAGCTTTTCCCACATATTACGGGAACATTACAAAAACGAATAATCATTATAATTATATATCAAATATATGCTTAACTGATTAAAAAATCATTGTTTGTCTTACGGGTAAATACTTGATGTATCTGTTGATGTGTTGATGCATTTCATACATTGTGCGCGCGTGGGCGTGTGCGTGTGTAAGCACGCGTGCGAGTAGAACCATTTAAATGTTGTATTGTTAAAACATAGGTCCACCCTGCTTGTTAGTTCCAGCACGCGGTGTAAAAGACTGCCTGCTGTTACTCGTTTAATGTTTCCAATAGGGGGCTGTGGCTAGGGATATGAATATCCCGTCTCTGGTGCTATGGTCACCGTAGAATTTCAGAGGGTTCCGATGATGTGCTGGATTGTAGTGTCAGCGCCGGCTTTAGGACTATGGAGGCCCATGGCAGAGAATGACCAGGCGTCGTATCATTACAGTTCTCACTCCCACCAATATTTTACAATAGGGACGTCACAGCAAAATACAAATATTGTCCATTTAGAACACCAATTTGCGTCGCATAGAAACACCCATGTTACGTCTAAAAACGTTTTGATTCCAAAGAAATTATCCCAAAAGCGTTTTGTGTAGGTCCGTGGGCAGCTGTCCCGTCTGCACTGTCCTAAATTCGGCTCCGTGTAATTTATCAGATATATTAAAGATTTTCTTCTAACAAACGCATCACCAGAAAGACTTGTTTACTACAGATAAACTGCAGCACATATTGTCTGACGACCGTACGTTCGGAAGGTGATAGCGGTTGACAGTAATTTACAAAACGTCATGAGTGTTTTTCCGAGTTGGGTTTACATGGTGGTTTTATACACGTACGGAAGAAGTTTTTGTTTCAAAACAAATATGTAAATTCGGCGTTTATAACTCCTTCGTAGCTCGGGCATGATCGAACAAGAAATGCCGCTAGCGTTCTTTGTACTATTATAAGACTGGGATACGTCTTGATAACCAAGGAAGAAGACATTAATGTGTTAACAATGTGGTTACTACAGGCATAGTGGAACGGCGATGACATGATCACAGAAATATCCCTGCTGTTACACAACACGAAATTACCCCAGGCAGCGCTAGCAACAGTCCACCTTGTCG
The DNA here is from genome assembly GCA_020002185.1 of Paraescarpia echinospica. NCBI lineage: Eukaryota > Metazoa > Annelida > Polychaeta > Sabellida > Siboglinidae > Paraescarpia > Paraescarpia echinospica. Next base: position 21,298,702 of record CM034543.1, on the reverse strand, counting down.
AGATTGGCTTCAGTAAACAGACGAGATACCGCTGAGATACAGGTTGAAACTGAAGCTGTCAAACGCGGCGCACTGTCGTGTAAAGAAACGGTTCACTCCTGGACTTACATTTCAACAACAAAATATGTTCATTAGAACATAATTTTGTGACGATCAATGTGTTATAAGAGATATACTTTATAATGTATATAACTACGTCCCCCGCGCCCGCTGGGGCAAAGGAGTTTCGCTGGAAGGACATTAGTTCCGCTGGAGGTTTCGCGGAAGGAATTCAGTATGATGTTTTGGGAGCAACAGCGGGGGGTGAACTAGGGAGCCTCAAGGAGGTAAAGTTGGAGGCAGTTGGGGGCAGTTGGACTTTTTTGGGAGCCGGCAGTAGCAGATGCAAAATGCACCGTCAACATATGTCAACCACGCTACGAGCCAACTAATTTTTTAAGTTGTCCGTACCAGTGCAGTTTTGACATTGATCGGCACGCGTGCTGGCCTTGGCATGCTGCCGCAGACTATAATAAAGCCAGCTATTGGTAAACTAAGCAGTGAACACCAGAAACGGCCATTGCACTCCGAGTTAGCACAGTTCGTCACTGCACACGTAACACACTATCAGTGCTTTGTTATTTATGTAGCTAGTAGTCTAAGTTCCTGTAAGATGGATCATTATGGTACTCTCTCATTTACGCATTGATGTAATAAAATCTCGGCTATGATATACAACGGTTGAGCAATACTGATTGATTACGGTAAATGTAAAATGTGAAGTTAATTAAAATAATAGCCAGTTCATTAATGTTTAATAAAATAAAATACTAATAACGATAATCACAATGAAAATAATAATAATAATAGTTATTCACCTTCAACAGTTTTGAAAGTTTATTCAACAACAACAACAACATAATACATGCTCAGTAAAAAAAAACTGAATACCTACAACATGAATTATGAATAAATTACAAACTAATATTCACAACTCATGTATAAACTTGCTACCATAGTGCTTGCGTTACTAATACATGGGTTTAAATATAGGAATGACGTTTGGTAATTTCATATCATTTCAAAATGATCCACTGATCAAACATTTGTTTAAAATGTGGGTTAGCGGTTGTACAGTTTGCTTTAATAATAATAATAATAATGTATTTATTTCAGACAATCATCATGTCCATATATACAAGTACATCAATAAAAGTATGTAAATAAATATAAAAATACATCGATAAGAACAATATGTTTAAAAATTATATAAATCCCGGACCCACTGGTGCCGCAGTTTCGAAGTACAATACACGTCGCTAGTTTTAATGCTATAAATAATGGGATTCAAAGACATGTCAATCCTATTCATTAAACTAAAAATAGCCTTTCTGATTACACATTTACCCGAGCTGACATTAGCTGTAGCAAACATGTGGCTAGCGCTACATCTCATGGGCAAATTGTTCAATATTCTGAAAGAGTTATTATATGCAACAACGAATTGCTGAAAATTAACTTTTCTAAAGTTCACCCATAACGCACACATATAGATATTACCAAAATACGCTGTAAATAGCTTATTTTTTACAGCAGTTGAACAAAAGTGGAACTTTTGACGTAACATATTACTCTTGGCATACAAAAGTCTCACTTTAGCTTGCATGTCAGACTCATCAGACAAGTTATTAGAAATGACATGTCCAAGATTTTTACAGGAGGTGGCAAAGTTTATCTTCTTTCCTCCTAATGTCATTTCTTTAGACAGATTTGACATTCTAGATTCAAAGTACATGACCAGGGATTTACCCGCATTGTATTGCACGTCATGCTCACATCCATATGAGTAACACATGTCAAGTAGTGTTTGTAGTCCTTTAGCAGAAGGTGCAAACAGAAGTAGATCATCGGCGTATATAAGGTGATTAACAACCATGTTACCAAGACTACAACCGATTTGTTTTTTGTGCAGTTGTATACTCAGATTATCCATATAAATGTTAAAAGGCAAAGGGGATAACTTCCCACCTTGCTTAACACCATTGCCTACCGAGAAGAAGTCCGAGTAGGTATTTCCCCATCGTAAGCATACACATTGATTATTGAACTCATTGCTGAGTACTCTTAAGATATAGTTCGGTACATTTCGTTGTTCTAGTTTCGTTAAAAGTTTATATCGGTTGACACGATCAAACGCCTTTGATGCATCTAAAAACGCGACGTGCATAGCTGAACCATGTTCAGTGTAGAACCTTAATAATTCCTTAAATGCAAACACGCATAACTCCGTTCCATGTTTAGGCTTAAAGCCAAATTGATTAGGAGTGGTTTCCAAGTACATTTCCATTCTGTTAAAAAGAACAGTGTCTATTATCTTCGAAAATATGTTCGATAGACATATTGGCCTATAATTACCTTTGTCGTTTACTCGTCTATTCTTGTCTTTAACAATTGGTACAATAACAGACTGTGAAATTTATTTTGGTAAATAACCATGCACCAGAATCGAAGACACAAGGATAGACAAAAGCACAGCAAGTTGATAATCAGCGAACTTAATATGTTCTGCATTGATACCGTCCAGACCTGGTGACTTATTTTTTGAGAGTCCATTAATAATATCCATCAGTTCAACTGCACCAACAGTCATTCCCTTATTGCCAGTGGAACAATCATAACAAACTTTATCACATCGACTATCCTCCACATCATTAAATAAATGTTCATAATGATGCTTCCACATTGACCTGATGTTTACGTCACCGTGTATATTATCAATGTTTGTCGGAAGTTTTACTTTACTGTTCGAACAGTGCTTAATTTCTTTCCAGAATTTGCGGTGGTCTTTCTGACACAACTGTTCTGCAATGTTATCAGCAATGATAGTTTCTTTCTCCGCTTTATTACGTGCTTAACTGTTTTCATGCTGATTTTATCGTGTCCGTATGAAGTTTTACTTTTGCACCCAGACACAATTTCGAGTATTTCTTGCTCAGTGACGGGGGACACATACATTGGTTGTGATACAGTACGTTTTACAAAGTCGGTTGGTTTTGTTCCCGGGCAGGGTTCTATGAGGTTGGATAATTTGGTACCTATGTCAACGAAGATAAATTTTTCATCCACATAAAACTTGTTCAAACAAGTGGTTTCAAATTTTCTTTTACCTATTATAGTGTTGAGAGTTTTCCAAGTTTCTCTTATAGTCGTCTTACCATCATCGATTTTTTTGTAATAGTTTTTCTTTTCTACACGTAATAATTGTGTTAACTTAGTTTAGCCCTGTTGATAACCTAGTCTGTCATTGTTTGCCTTTCCTGAACACGTTGTCATTTTGACAGGACAAACATCGTTATAAGTGTTACTTAGTATTTGCATAAAGCGTGAGAACGCTAAATCAGGACGTGACTCGTTCATTAAAGTGTCCCAGTTTGCATAATTTAAATCGTGCTTAAATTTTTATAATGAGTTCTCACCTAACGTTCTGTTATATCTATATGTTGGATCATCGTTGATAACCGCATAAGTGCTGTTGTCACACAGGACGAAAATTGGCATATGGTCTGTAGCGTCACTTAAAACAATGCCGCACATTTTGTTTCTACACAGTTCAGAACAGAAAATGTTATATATTATGATAGCAGTCGTGCCTGTTATTTGTGTGGGCCTGGTGATCAAGGGATATAATCCAGTGCTGAACATTTGATCAATGAAGTATTTTGATTCAGCTTGCTCTTCGCAGTGCAATAGATCTATATTGTAATCACCACATATATAAACAATTTTGCTGGTGAGATTCCCCAGTATGAATGCCAGATTATCATCAAATTTGCTGATGCTGGTATTCGGTGCTCTGTACATAAAACCGACATTGATTTGTTCGTGTTTACTAATTTGTATCTCAGTAAAGATGCTTTCAAAACAGTCATCAACAGCATACGACATGTTCCTTAAACAAATATCAGAAGATTGACAATTGTTAAGTACAGATTCACACACATGTTTTTTTTCTGGAATTACAGTACAGTTTGTAACCTGAAAATACGACACCGTTATAGTTTACTTCACTTCCGTCACAACTCTTTTCTTTAAACCACGTTTCTGATATAGCAATTGTATGAATGATCACATACATTAGGACTGAGTTACTGCTGATTAGATGTGCCTCTGTGATCCGACTTTACCCAGCAGTGGACACTTGTGTTGCACCGCGTGAACGCTTGAAGCATCGTTATCGGACTCGTAGGGGCTGTAGGGCTGGCAGGTCCAAGAAATTACTTATTGCTGTACTGACTAATTCTCGCCCCCGCCCATGTTTACTGTGAGACGCAGAGGGGTTAGGACACAGTTGGACTTCCTCCTTCGTTACGAAAAAGGGCAATGTATTTTGGGGAAATTATTTTTTATAAAATTCACCTGCTCTGACATAAGTGCATTTGAGCAATCAGATTTCCCGGCGTGATTAGATAAGCTGTTGACAATAAAATGGTGCATTTTTAGTTGATTTTACTAAGCGGAAGGGTATTTGGCAGCAATTTGGCTAGTTGACCCTTTAGCCGGATTACATCCTGCATACATTCGTAAATATTGACGGGTGTCACATATAGAGGCATTTTTCGAGAGCTAGAAGTATTAGATCTTGACTAAACTCGACTAGCGTATCAATGAGATGACAATAACAGCAGGTGAAAAGTTTAAGAAATTTTGTAGGTCAGGTTTTCTTATAATCAGACGAAACGTTAACATGGTCGCCAATGGGAAACTAACAGTGTGCTGAGGCCCAAAGCCTGCCTACAAAATCTGATTGCAGCGGACATTCACACATATCCACGTGTGACTAAGTGTGCGAGACCTACAACAACTGCATGTCTACTAAATATCCGGTCCGTGAAATCTAAAATGGAACAACTTGACATATTGCTGGATATTCTAGCACTGACAGAAACCTGGCTGAGCCCGAGTGAAGCTAGTCGGACAGAAATAAATGCATTGTCACCAATGGGCTACTAATTTTACCACAAACCCCGCAGAGACAGAACTGGAGGAGGTATTGGTGTCATCTACCGTGCATCTTTCGAAATAAGGCAACTTGCCACAAAGACATACAGATCATTTGAAATGATGTGTCTTCAGCTGATGTATAGATCATACTGTTTCCGGGTATGTGTTATCTATAGTCCTCCACCGTCTGCCTGTATTGGTCTGAGCGCATCGATGTTGATGAATGAATTCTCAGATTGTCTGCAGTGTTTCTGCATGGGCCATGACAACTTGGTGATTGTCGTAAATGTCATCATACACGTTGATTTGTTGGATGATACAAAGACGGTACGCTTTCACAACATTCACATGGACACATTCTAGACATGATAATCGCACGACCCTGCAGTGACATTCAAGATACAAGAGTGTAAATCTTGTGCTCCTAAGAAACGAGTCAGCTACAGATTATACCGCAATGTTAGTGCGTCTGACATGCAGGCAGACATTTCTCAGTCAGAGCTGTACACTGCTCCAGCTGATGACATGGATGGACTTCTTCGCCAGTATGACTCGGTCTTGCGTGGCTTATTGGATAAACATGCTCCCGTAAGGCAGAAGACGATCACGGGGCAACCAGACGTGAAATGGTACAACAAAGAGTTACGCAAGGAGATGCAGACACGTCGGAAATATGAACGTCTATGCCGGATATCTGGACTTGAAATTAATTGCCAGATGTTCAGACACCAGTGCACGGTCGCAAGTAAATGTCTTCGTCAAGCCAAACATTGATTCTATTCCGACAAGGTTGTTGAGGCTGGATCAAACCAAAAGAAACTTTACAGCATTGTACAAACATTGATGCATACTCGGGTGGACCCGCTACTGCCAACGCAGGCCTCTCCAGAAGCTCTGGCTGAAGTTTTCCGAAATTACTTCCAAGAGAAAACTGCAAGTAATCGCTGTGCACTGGATCACCGAGCGGGAGTACAATGTGATGCCCAGACCACTATTTATGATGGACGTCATCCGTTGGACAGTCTGTCGCCAGCCTCTGAGGATGAGATCAGAAACATCATTACATCATCTGCTCCTCGATCCTGCGCTGTCGATCATCTGCCGACATGGATTCAGAAGAATTGCCTTGACGCATTTGTCCCTGTCATTACCAGGATTGTGAACATTTCGCTGGCCACAGGAGATGTGTCAGCTAACTTGAAAGAGGGACTTGTGACTCTGCTTCTTAAGAAGCCGTCCCTGGATACCGAATTTCGTACAAGTTACCGACCGATATCTAATCTCAGTTTCCTGTCCAAAATAATTGAGAAGGTGGTGTCGTCACGTTTGTCACGTCACATGGCACAGTACAAGCTGTTTGAAGTGAATCAGTCAGCACAGAAATGACCATAGTACAGAGACTGCACTGCTGAGAATCCAGAACGATTTACTCTTATCTGCGGATAATCGGTGTGTCTCGTGTCTAGTCCTCCTTGACTTGTACGCTGCCTTTGACGCGATTGACCACCAGTTTGTGTTACGTCTGTCTAAGAAAATCGGCCTTTCGGGGACAGCACTAAACTGGTTTACCTAGTATCTCGAAAACAGAAGAAAACAAGCGAATTAAGATCGGAAAAGCCATCTCAAACGTGTCCATGCTGACATGCGGTGTCCCCAAGGGTCACTCTTGGGATGGTCATTGTTTACCATATACACGGCTGGTGAACTGGGTTGCAAAATCCGACAACATGGTTTGGATTTTTATATGTGCGCTGACGATACGCAGCTCTACACAACATTCAAGATCCTCGACACATCTGTTGCCATATCTCAGCAAGAAACATGCATTGCTGACATCAACGGTTGGATGACAGCAAACAAACTTCAATTAAATGGTGAAAAACTGAAGTTCTGTTCGCGGGATCAGGGGCGCTGCCCAGAAAGATACTTAAAACAATGATCGACGTCGAGGACGCCCAAGTGACCCCCAGTACATGTGTCAGAAATCTTGGGGTCATGTTCGATGCTGGACTTACAATGGATCAAGTCAGTGTCATCTGTAGATCTTCTGGTCTGCAAATCCGAAATGTGGGTAAAATCATTAAATGTCTTACGCCAGGAGCTGCCGAACAAATCATCCATTCATTTATAACGTTCAAACGGGATGGTTGTAATTCGCTGCTGTTTGGAATTAACAAGTGTCAGCTACGTAGACTGCAATGCATTCAGAACACGACTGCTCGTCTAATCACACGAACAAGGAAACACGAGCACGTAACACCAGTCCTGAAATATCTCCATTGGCTTCCCATCCAAGAAAAAATAACGTTTAAAATTCTCCTGATCACCTTCAAGGCACTCCGCGGACTTGCACCGCAATACATTTCCGAGCTTCTTGTTGAATATCAGCCCACACGCTCCCTCCGATCAAATTTTGCTGGTCTGCTGACAATACCAACCACATGCCTCAAATCTTTCGGAGACCGTGCGTTTTCCAAAGCGGCCCCTGTACTCTGAAACAATCTGCCACAGTCAGTCAGACAGTGTGACACTATTGCGTCGTTTAAGACGGTGCTGAAGGCACACCTTTTAAAAATCGCTTTCACTACCTAAATGAGTGACATATAATTGTGAACTTTTTTTGTAAAGCGCTTTGAACAGAACCAAGGACTGAATACAGCGCTATATAAGACTTTATTATATTAGGGTAGGGGGGCATGGATCCCCCCTTAAGGGAAAATGGGCATATTTAAGCATACAGTGAAAATGTTGAGGTTTTTGCGCTTGCACACGATTGCGGGGTACCTATTCCATGTTTCACCAAAGGCATTCTGTCATCTGACGGCACTAACTGTTATGATCGTCAATTAAACAAAAATTCCACAGGAGGCGTCGTGGAGCAAGACGCCCTTTAGTGTGGGGCAACCGGCCCCCAGGAGGCGTCTTGCCCCAATGAGAAATTGTGGTGAAACAAACATAAATTTAATCTGCGAAATGCGTTGAATAATTTCAAATAAGAAATACGAACTTTATTAAAGCATATTAAACGACATCAGGCAACAGATGAACAGATGGCACATAATGCACAGTCAATCGCTCTCCGATTCACAGTTGAGACACGTGAAAAAGGCCTGTCCCGCGGTCCAATCTTCGTGGGCCCATTTCTTGCACAGTTGACATTGCACCCACACCTCTCGTGATCTGTTATCTTTGAATGGCTCTCCGCAGATAATGCAGGGCCATTCTTCTTCCTCGCTACTGGAGCTCACGCGCCTTTTCTTTGCCGTGTGTCTCTTCACTCCTGTCGCCAGGGACTTCTTCTTGAGCTTGGGTATGCGTTCTTTCTTCGCCTGCTTGTTCTTATGCGGCGTCGATGTCAGCACAGTGGCACACTCGGCAATACGCGATCTTGCACGTGGACGCGATATCTTTAACAACGGAGATAGCTGCTTTATCAGCACCTTTAACGGTCGACACTCCTGCGGACGCGGTCGTTGGCGGGCCAGTAGTGGGCGGTGTCGGCCCAGCAGTGGACGGTGGCGGGCCAGCAGTGGACGATGGCGGGCTAGCAGTGGACAATTGCACTTTAGGGCGATTGAAACCGACAGCCCTTGCGGTGTTCGTACCCTGAGGCTGCCGAATAGCCAGGTCAGGGTGGCGCTTGAAGAAGCCGTGAAGCCAGTCTCGGCCGGCCATTTTTGTTTCGGCGTTGAACGTGTGCGCAAGCCCCAGCTTCACCGAGGCGCCTGACGTCCACGGTCGTCAAGCCGTACAGGCACTTCTCCATATACGCGATGCGTTCCACGTCAGCCGATAGTATTGGTTGCCTTGGGCCGAGAGATAACGATCCCACAGTGGCGACTTTCTTGTTGCGGTGTCTTCGCAGCGTCCTGGCCGGAATGCCAAAACGCCGACTGACATCCTTCATAGGCTGATTCTCCAGCGCTGCCAGTGCCTCCTTCAACACATCGTCCCCACAGGCACCCCGTTCCGACTTGCGCTTGTACGTGCGGACCACTTCTACAGAAGAAAATATTAGTCAGTAGATGTTCAATCTGTCATAGGCCTATTGCAAATTTGCATTCAAACACATGTCGTATTTATTATTTATTTATTTATGCCTATTTATTTATATATTTGTTTATTTGTTTATTTCTTTATTTTGTTTAAACGTATTTATACAGGGTAGGCTAGTACATATAGATTAGAATGCAGTTTTTCACTGTAGCCCTGTGCTTATACATAATTTATGGAAAAAATACAGGAATGAAAAAGCAATATATATAAATACCATGTTGCAAATACACAGACAATAAAATAGGACAATTAATATAACAATGATATCATAATATAATGCAATAATTATTGGTAATATAGAATGATATAAAACATAATATACAAATACTATAAATAAAATAATATTTAATTGTAGCTCTAAAATTTTAACATTAAACAAGCCTAAAAACTTCAAATTCACTTTTTTGTTACTCACCGTTGTTTTAGCGTTCTTTCGCGTTCGGACGCAATGAATGCTAGGTGGCAGCATTGTTTTCATCCACCAGAGACAGGCAGCAAACGATCGAAATATTGAAATTCCAGGGGGGCGTCTTACCGCGAGGGGGCTTTAACCCCATCCTACCCTATTATGAAATGTATACTCTATGCTTTGGATAGTGTCTTTAATCTTGGGTAGGTTAGCCTTTAAACTTCGGGCATTAAAGTATACCATACTCAGTTTGATTGGCTGGATTTTGCCAGCACTGCTAAAGTTGGTTGAAAATTGTCCTGGGGTGTAGTATTTATGTTGAGTGGGCAAATCGTTATACAACAAACAATCGGTGTCAATATCGTGTTCGTAACAGTGTTCATTATAAGCATACGGTGTATCATACTGAGGCGTTAACTCGTTATTTTGTTGTGTAGTTGACGCCATGGTTAAATGACCATAACGTTTGTTCGGATAGTCAGCATGTACTTAGTTGTCTAACCACAGTTTGCGACATCATGTCGCTCTCTTACCACCAATTTGTCAAAAGACAAACACGCGATTTTGCCCTCTTCAATCTTCCCATGCCTTCATCATTTGAGATAGCAGTTCTTTCCGCCTCGCCATGACCCTCTGCAGATAGTCCTCGTTCACGTACAGTGTATTTGCCACGAGGCCATTTAAATGCCATGGGGCCGTTTAGATGCAGCGAGGCAGTTTTGATGCCACGAGGCCGTTCGGCATTCGGCGTTCAAGCCGTAACCGCATTTCCAATGTGCAACTAAATTAATCTCACTCAAATACGAATACTTGTCACGCATATGCACACTGGCATCACAGTTGAACATTTCCATTTAAACGTAAAAACATTATTTGTTTTGCATATCTAGATGTAGACGTATTACAATACTATTGTGTAACGACCAAAGCCAGTAATTTCAATAATTAAAAAAATGTAGGCCAATGTACTTAAAACGACCGCGGCTGTTACTGGGAATATCCACAGGCAAAGCCCAAAATTTGGGACATTAAAGAACCAGATTCAAGATGAGCTAAACCAATCGAGGAATTTTGTATTGCTATCGTTGTGCAAACATTATAGTGACATCGTCTCTGTTTTACCGGAATTACACATGCAGAACCTCAACATATTACAGGATAAACATAAGTAGACCCTATAATAATTATGTCTCGTCTACTGTATAAATAGGATGGCTGGCATGCCACTTTCTTATTGACTTACTATGACAGTCTTCGCTCGCCATAGGCGTCTACCTTAAAAACACAGTGTTAATTGGCATACGGATATCGGCTATTGTTACACTGACACGTACGTAATTAACTAAGACCTGTGTTACCGTGACTATCGTGTACAACGTATATTGATGAGTCAGACTTTGTGTGGAGTGGCTGTTCCTAAATATCAAAATAACAATTCAGTTAAGATTCCTTTTCGTTAACTCTCAGTAAGATATAATTGTTGACAAACGTTTTCACAGTTGTGTCCCTAGTATAACCTAACTGCAATCGAGCTTGAGTAAATATGTATGTGTGTATTTATGATATATTATAGTGGGTATGCCAACGTTTCCTTCCTAGGTGGCTTGCACCTCTCGGAAGAAAAGTAACGCCTTTATAATGTCCTCGAAATGCAATGTTGGTGACGGTTTAGGCTTCGTACCGGATGTTAGACGGACATCAATCGAATGTTTAGAACGTACGCGTATGTTCTGCGATTGATCCCTGGACCGCCGACCAGCTGGGGACGTAAAGCAAAAAACTTTTCGAATTTACGTCAAAGCAAACGACATTTGCGAATACTCCGGGAAACCTTCTTCTGTTTATGTGTGAATGTAGCGCTAGCCGTTAGATAGACAGTCGTGCTGCATGTAAAATAAGTAGCAATCTTCTTAATCCACGAATAAATATGTTGAAAGTATACTGCCCGTCAAATTGTGTCTATTATGCCCGAAAGTATTGATCTGCAATTTAAATGTTGTAAACAGTTCGTTCTAATCGTAAGTGATCTAAATATTGGCGGTATTGCCGTGTCACGCGGGACTAACATCAACTTTCTGCAATTGCTCTTTGAAGTCGCTGGTTTTCTCATTCTAGACCATAAGCAATACAACTGATTCAGCGAAGTTCCTGCTATAACAATTGCCACTCACAGAGCTTGGGAGACGGTCCCGGGATACGGGACCGACAATGGGGCTAAAACAACAGGAAAGTCGATATACAAACATGGAAGGTGTCGGTGTTGCCAGTTGCCAATGCCCCCGCAAGCGGCAGCTGTCAATCACAGTCCAGTTGGGCGTGGCGTAGGAGGCTGTCTATCTCGTCTGTTGAGGAATGATCAATTCGAATGGCAGTCCGATCTGATAGGCTATACCTAATAGACCGTTCTCGTGCAATGTGTAAACACATGATTTGACTCGAATAGTCCACGGTATGATTCATTAAGGGGGGGGGCGTTAAGTAATCATTAGCATGAATTTCACTGAATCAGCTGTACTTTGGCCCTATTTGGTCAGGCGCGTAGGAAAGATTTAAACACGTTAAATGCCCCAGTAAGCAATACAACAAATAGAGGCTGGTTATAAATTGAAAGCGTTGTTTAAAATTTGAACATTTCGCTGGCGCAACATTCAAATTGCGCACATTATTTCGGGCTTATTAAAGACAAAGCTAGCGTTAAACACAATACCCTCAACACATGCATTGAGATGATTAAGAACATAAGAACATTGTATAAGTAACTGCTAATAAACGAATAACTGACATCGTAGCTTTAAGATATCATATTTGGGTAGTCAAACTGCGAGAATATTATAGTTTATATCGCATTACATGATTTTTAACAATAATATTGTATTTTATATTATAAACGATCTACGTACATTTAAACATCGTTAGCATGCCGCTGAAAATGTTGTGTACTGTTTGTTGTTGTTGTTGCTGCTGTTGTTGTTGTTGTTGTTGTTGTTGCGGAATGAATTTAAGGGGACTGGCTAACGAAGAAAGCTGATGCTCTCCGAGTGGAACTGAAACAAAATGGTAAGTTCTCATATAGCGCAGTATCCAGTCCTTAGGACTGCTCAAAGCGCTTTACACTCCCTGGCAGACCTGTTCAATCGAACACCGTCTCGACTTCTCCGGGAAGCATGTAACCACGCTGCAATTAATGCGCGAAAACTATTCATACACAAATATCCACCACTGTCTATAGCCAGGCGCTCATACAGATGAGTAAACTGAAGCAGTGTAGACTAAACGAACTTGCCCAAGGTTCGACACCGCCGCACAGGATTCGAACACGGGTTCTCTCAGTCGAAAGTACGGAGCTCTTACTACTGCGCTACTGCGCTCCACAAATGCAAAAGGCAAAGATGACGACCACGATTGTGATGGGAGGACAGTGTGAAGAAACATTCAGCAGGATTGGAAGTGGAATGAAATGACGAGAACGAGAGATCGGGTGCATACGGATGATGGAGACGGCAATGCGGGATCATCTGGATAGAGATGAAAACGAAAATCGACGTCATCCTCGCACCGGATTGGGACAAATCTTACATAGCGCAGAATCCAGTCCTTGGGACTGCTAAAAGCGCTTTACACGTTACTCCCTTGCAGACCTGTTCAATCGAACACCATCACGACTTCTCTGGGAAGCATCTAGGTGATACGTGCGTCAAATTCACCATTCAACTATTACTGCGTGTCGGATTGACGGGCACTGCATTAAACCTGCACGCGAATCAATACGCTCCATCTGCGCGCTCGCGTTTATAGGAGTTAGGGAATAGATTGGGGTGTCGCCGGCAGATGGCGGTGTCAGACACGCGCGGCCCGCTGACGTTTTAACGGGCGCACCAGCGGCGCTCGCTTCATTCATACATCGTCCGCGCACGCCGCTAGCCAACGGAGGGAAGTCGGTATTGCCGCGTTAACAGGTAGCCGGGGTCAGGCCAGGGAGAGCGCCCGGTGATTGATACGTACGTCGCTCTGGTCGCTGATTCGGTCAGTGCCGGCTGACTAGCTCCGGAGAACCGGCAATATCGCGTTGCGTGCAGCGTGTTGGAACCGTAACTTAGGGTGGAGATTAAATACCTGGACATACACAAAGACAGCGCACCAGGTGTACATTCATCGCGTTGTTGGAGGACACATAGATGCATTGGCGCGAGATGCTGGTCTAACGTCATGCTTCGGGATTCTGTACGTCGCATCTACCGCGGTTATTTGCGCCCGTTCCGCACTGTGACACAACAGGTTCAGCGGTGTTGAATATCTCTCCAAACAAAGGTATCGTACTTGCGTGGCCATATGTCAAACGTATGTTCCATACTAATGTTCCAGCTCCGCCTCACGGAGTGGGAACATAGTGGAGAACTTCAACTTATAAGGTATCGAAAAACAGTGATAAAGTTCAACAGTTGCACGAGTTGATCAAACGGTGTCGACTTACGCTAAAAAAAACTATTGTGAGGAAGCCTACTAAAGTACTAGTATTAGTTTCACAGAGCAGGTGTGCAAATGTACGCAATTGAAAAGTTTGTGAATTTAATCACTCGTAATCGGAACTTTGTTATATAAGTTGTCGGTAGACCCATTCTCAATCTACTATAGCATGTTTTGTTTGATAGGTTAACCAACCGGACTATTTTGTGTGCGTAATGTAACGAAAGTGACATATCATTTAAACTGCTATATAGTGTATGTCTGCGTTATACGGTTAAGCGTAAGGAATTAAACTTCCTTGGGACTACGTGCTCAAACTGACCGCTCTGGCATTGTCAGTGACCATTGCTGTAATTCATTTACACATGCCGAGACGTTGTTGGTATTATAAATTTGTCGACGTTATGTTGACAATGATGACAATCACCCAGACCGATTGAATATTTACTATACTCATTGGCGTCTAACAGGTTTGCGCTACCAATACTGGAAGCTTATTCTGCTTATTGAGTTAGTTATCTAGGTCGGTATCAAGGAAGGCTTCCAACGTGTCGCGAGTTAATTCACTTAATTTCACACGCAGCTATATTGACCGAATCAATCAGTCAAATATGCGGTCGCTCCTGGTTCCAGTTAATGGAGAATGTAGCACCGACAGTTATGTAAACGTTTCGATGAGTATGACATTGTAAGGTCTACGTAAAGACAAGGGAAACGACTTCATCTTTGTTTGGTTTGATTTATGGCCACCTACTGAAGTGTTATTATATATAGCGCGCTCGTCACGGCAGTGTGTGTGTGTGTGTGTGTGTGTGTTTGTGTGTGTGAGTGTGTGCGTGCGTGCGTGTACGTACGCATGCGCGTGTGTTTATACTAGTACGAGAAACCTCCGGGAAGTCTATTTACATTGTAGTTGTCCGTGTATACGCAGTCGTATAAATTGGGTCACCGTTGTCGCCTTCTGGGGTCAAAGATTAGCCTAAAATAGCCCCTACAATGATTTGTGTTAAGCGATGCTCCGACCCTCACTAAACCGACCGCGCCACTCCTGCTATCAGCCCTGCCCCGCTTCGGCATATCAAACACGTCCGGCAGATGCCTTTTCGTGTCTGTGTCATTATCGATCACAAAATACCAACTATTTACATTTATCTTGCCATATTTAAGCAGTGTTCAGATATTCGACTTCAGAAACACGTGGACGATATGCCATGGTTTAAAAGTTATGATATAATATCAGTGATATAACCTTCACGCTTGCTGGTTATCTACAATATCACTTCACATCCACGCGTGCTGATTGTTTGGTGCAGTGGCGCCTTCTAGTTGCGTGTATTGAACCAGCGTCTCTCGTTGCAATGCTTTCGAAGCGAGAAGACGTTTCTGCGTAATTGCTTATCGGGAAGCGCCGGTTTTTGAGTTTTAAAGAGAGGTTGTTTATTCCATCCGTTTAGTAATTATTAGCAGGAAGTTCCATGAGTCAGTTGTACTTCACCCGACTTGTTGTTCGGTGTGTGGGAATCGCTTTTGCAACAATAACCATTACAAGCAACATCGGCTGTTTAGCTATTGAATGTTGCGTTTACAATTTGAATATTTCTGGGGCGCAACTTTCAAATTGCTAACACCTCGGGCTTATTAAAAGCTATTTGGCTGGCAGACATTCAACATACTTACTACATTGAGAAGAAAACTACATAAATCAATTTTAAAGGAAATAAAAACAAGACAGTAGCTAAAATCCGTTTTCCATGTGTACACAAAGTTTAACATTGTATGTAACATTCGAGAACATTAAAAAAATACAGAAAAATACATTTGTAGCATAAATTCGATTTTAAATTCGTCTGTGTAGCGATTCCCGCGGAAAAAAATTAATGAGCTAGGCGTTCACGTTGTATAGTAACGTCACATATGACCCACACTCGCAGCAGGCCGACCCTTTCCATGCATTCAGAACATGTTTACAAGGATAGTTTTTGTTCGAAACGAGCGTCAGAATAAGTTATTGTGCAATGTTCCGATGTAATACAAACACTAGTCATCATAGAGGAACATGCAGTTATCTCACGGTTTCACATTAATCCAATTTTTTTCAAAACAATGAATGCAAATGAGCCTAAAGTCGACAAGGTCTAGGTATCGCCGAGCTTGGGCTAGTTTTCAGAATAATTATATCGAATACAACCAACGGGAGATAATCTACACCAATATACATACATAGCAAACATATATTGTATCCAGCTACAGAAAGTAACGTGTATAATCTCATAATATCTCTAGAATATCGATGTATGAAGGAGGAGTTGTACAATTTATCATAACAACTTAAATCAGTCAGTGAATTTATGTTGGTCCTGCTAGCTCAGTTATTAAAGGCGTTGGTTCCTTGGCATTTATTTTGCAATCGGGTGACGCCGGTTCAATCCCCACACCAAACCATTGATTTTCTTTACACTTTTTTGTTTATGTTTTCACCAAGTAATATATACCAAATCATTTTGTATACTATGATACAATGTCCGATATAATTATTCTAAAAACGAGCCCAAGCTCGGCGAAACCAAGTCGACTTGTAGGCCCATTCGCATTCATTGTTTTGAATAAAATTGGATTTATGTGGAACCGTAAGATAACTGCTTGTTCCTCTATGGTGACTAGTGTTTGTATTACATCGGAATATCGCACAATAACTAATTTTGACGCTAGTTTCGACCCGAAAGATATCCTTGTAAACATGCTCTGAATGCATGGAAAGGGTCAGCCTGATGCGAGTATGAGTCATATGTGACGTCACATCTCGGCATCCCGAAAAGCGCGCCAAAAATATGCATATTTGAAAATGTCCGGATGCACAGCATAAAATGTGGAATTTCTTATTCATTGTTTTTTAAATATTTTTTTGGCCTGGTGGACATGGAAATAGACAGCAGGATGTAATATAATATGAATTCAAGCAATATATGTTTTATTCCCTTTAACAAACCGAGGCAGAGACATATTCAACCTTTAAACCGCGGGCCAATTGCTGCGTTGCTCCGTGTCAAATGAACGCTGTCAACTTTGATTACTGTAATCATCGGTGGAAACCCACTAATAAGTTACTTAAATAATACTCCGCTTGACGCATGTGTCGTCGCGCTATCAGTTATTGGAAATAATGAGCGGCAGTCTATAAACCACGCAACGTCCACCGAACTGCTGATAGAATTGATCGGCGCCGGTTCCTGCTGACGGATCGGTCCCGAATGATTGCGACTGTTTTCGTCAGACGCTTAGCGCGAATCAACAGACCAAATTTATTTGCCCAGTATGACGATGGATGTGATAGGCGAAGGCTACGGATGTGACGGCGATGCGCGTGCCAATAACACCCACGGCACACGACGCGATACAAGGAGTGTTATGAACACATTGTTTTATACATGTAGTGTTATGAACACATTGTTTTATACAGGGAGTGTTATGAATACATTGTTTTATACAGGTAGTGTTATGAACACATTGTTTTATACAGGGAGTGTTATAAACACATTGTTTTATACAGGGAGTGTTATAAACACATTGTTTTATACAGGGAGTGTTATGACACACATTGTTTTATACAGGGAGTGTTATGAACACATTGTTTTATACAGGGAGTGTTATGAATACATTGTTTTATACAGGGAGTGTTATGAACACATTGTTTTATACAGGGAGTGTTATGAATACATTGTTTTATACTGGGAGTGTTATGAATACATTGTTTTATACAGGGAGTGGTATGAATACATTGTTTTATACAGGGAGTGTTATGAACACATTGTTTTATACAGGGAGTGTTATGAACACATTGTTTTATACAGGGAGTGTTATGAATACATTGTTTTATACAGGGAGTGTTATGAACACATTGTTTTATACAGGGAGTGTTATGAATACATTGTTTTATACAGGGAGTGTTATGAATACATTGTTTTATACAGGGAGTGTTATGAATACATTGTTTTATACAGGGAGTGTTATGAACACATTGTTTTATACAGGGAATAATATAAACACATTGTTTTATACAGGGAGTGTTATGAACACATTGTTTTATACAGGGAGTGTTACGAATACATTGTTTTATACAGGGAGTGTTATGAAAACATTGTTTTATACAGGGAGTGTGATGAATACATTGTTTTATACAGGGAGTGTGATGAATACATTGTTTTATACAGGGAGTGTTATGAATACATTGTTTTATACAGGGAGTGTTATGAACACATTGTTTTATACAGGGAATAATATAAACACATTGTTTTATACAGGGAGTGTTATGAACACATTGTTTTATACAGGGAGTGTTACGAATACATTGTTTTATACAGGGAGTGTTATAAACACATTGTTTTATACAGGGAGTGTGATGAATACATTGTTTTATACAGTGAGTGTTATGAACACATTGTTTTATACAGGGAATAATATAAACACATTGTTTTATACAGGGAGTGTTATGAACACATTGTTTTATACAGGGAGTGTTACGAATACATTGTTTTATACAGGGAGTGTTATAAACACATTGTTTTATACAGGGAGTGTTATGAACACATTGTTTTATACAGGGAATAATATAAACACATTGTTTTATACAGGGAGTGTTATGAACACATTGTTTTATACAGGGAGTGTTACGAATACATTGTTTTATACAGGGAGTGTTATAAACACATTGTTTTATACAGGGAGTGTGATGAATACATTGTTTTATACAGGGAGTGTGATGAATACATTGTTTTATACAGGGAGTGTTATAAACACATTGTTTTATACAGGGAGTGTTATGAACACATTGTTTTATACAGGGAGTGTTATGAATACATTGTTTTATACAGGGAGTGTTATGAACACATTGTTTTATACAGGGAGTGTGATGAATACATTGTTTTATACAGGGAGTGTTATGAATACATTGTTTTATACAGGGAGTGTGATGAATACATTGTTTTATACAGGGAGTGTAATGAACACATTGTTTTATACAGGGAATAATATAAACACATTGTTTTATACAGGGAGTGTTATGAACACATTGTTTTATACAGGGAGTGTTACGAATACATTGTTTTATACAGGGAGTGTTATGAACACATTGTTTTATACAGGGAGTGTTATGAACACATTGTTTTATACAGGGAGTGTTATGAATACATTGTTTTATACAGGGAGTGTTATGAATACATTGTTTTATACAGGGAGTGTTATGAATACATTGTTTTATACAGGGAATAATATAAACACATTGTTTTATACAGGGAGTGTTATGAATACATTGTTTTATACAGGTAGTGTTATGAACACATTGTTTTATACAGGTAGTGTTATGAACACATTGTTTTATACAGGGAGTGTTATAAACACATTGTTTTATACAGGGAGTGTTATAAACACATTGTTTTATATAGGAAGTGTGATGAACACAATGTTTTATATAGGAAATGTTATGAACACATTGTTTTATATAGGAAGTGCTATGAACACATTGTTTTATATAGGAAGTGTTATGAACACATTGTTTTATATAGGAAGTGTTATGAACACATTGTTTTATATAGGAAGTGTTATGAACACATTGTTTTATATAGGAAGTGTTTTGAACACATTGTTTTATACAGGGAGTGTTATAAACACATTGTTTTATACAGGGAGTGTTATAAACACATTGTTTTATACAGGGAGTGTTATAAACACATTGTTTTATACAGGGAGTGTTATAAACACATTGTTTTATACAGGGAGTGTTATAAACACATTGTTTTATATAGGAAGTGTTATGAACACATTGTTTTATATAGAAAGTGTTATGAACACATTGTTATGGGAAGTGTTATGAACACATTGTTTTATATAGGAAGTGTTATGAACACATTGTTTTATATAGGAAGTGTTATGAACACATTGTTTTATACAGGGAGTGTTATAAACACTTTGTTTTATACAGGGAGTGTTATAAACACATTGTTTTATACAGGGAGTGTTATAAACACATTGTTTTATATAGGAAGTGTTATGAACACATTGTTTTATATAGGAAGTGTTATGAACACATTGTTTTATATAGGAAGTGTTATGAACACATTGTTTTATATAGGAAGTGTTATGAACACATTGTTTTATATAGGAAATGTTATGAACACATTGTTTTATATAGGAAGTGTTATGAACACATTGTTTTATACAGGGAGTGTTATAAACACATTGTTTTATACAGGGAGTGTTATAAACACATTGTTTTATACAGGGAGTGTTATAAACACATTGTTTTATATAGGAAGTGTTATGAACACATTGTTTTATATAGGAAGTGTTATGAACACATTGTTTTATACAGGGAGTGTTATGAACACATTGTTTTATACAGGGAGTGTTATGAATACATTGTTTTATACAGGGAGTGTTATGAATACATTGTTTTATACAGGGAGTGTTATGAATACATTGTTTTATACAGGGAATAATATAAACACATTGTTTTATACAGGGAGTGTTATGAATACATTGTTTTATACAGGTAGTGTTATGAACACATTGTTTTATACAGGTAGTGTTATGAACACATTGTTTTATACAGGGAGTGTTATAAACACATTGTTTTATACAGGGAGTGTTATAAACACATTGTTTTATATAGGAAGTGTGATGAACACAATGTTTTATATAGGAAATGTTATGAACACATTGTTTTATATAGGAAGTGCTATGAACACATTGTTTTATATAGGAAGTGTTATGAACACATTGTTTTATATAGGAAGTGTTATGAACACATTGTTTTATATAGGAAGTGTTATGAACACATTGTTTTATATAGGAAGTGTTTTGAACACATTGTTTTATACAGGGAGTGTTATAAACACATTGTTTTATACAGGGAGTGTTATAAACACATTGTTTTATACAGGGAGTGTTATAAACACATTGTTTTATACAGGGAGTGTTATAAACACATTGTTTTATACAGGGAGTGTTATAAACACATTGTTTTATATAGGAAGTGTTATGAACACATTGTTTTATATAGAAAGTGTTATGAACACATTGTTTTATACAGGGAGTGTTATAAACACATTGTTTTATACAGGGAGTGTTATAAACACATTGTTTTATATAGGAAGTGTTATGAACACATTGTTTTATATAGGAAGTGTTATGAACACATTGTTTTATATAGGAAGTGTTATGAACACATTGTTTTATACAGGGAGTGTTATAAACACATTGTTTTATACAGGGAGTGTTATAAACACATTGTTTTATACAGGGAGTGTTATAAACACATTGTTTTATACAGGGAGTGTTATAAACACATTGTTTTATACAGGGAGTGTTATAAACACATTGTTTTATATAGGAAGTGTTATGAACACATTGTTTTATATAGAAAGTGTAATGAACACATTGTTTTATACAGGGAGTGTTATAAACACATTGTTTTATACAGGGAGTGTTATAAACACATTGTTTTATATAGGAAGTGTTATGAACACATTGTTTTATATAGGAAGTGTTATGAACACATTGTTTTATATAGGAAGTGTTATGAACACATTGTTTTATATAGGAAGTGTTATGAACACATTGTTTTATATAGGAAGTGTTATGAACACATTGTTTTATACAGGGAGTGTTATAAACACTTTGTTTTATACAGGGAGTGTTATAAACACATTGTTTTATACAGGGAGTGTTATAAACACATTGTTTTATATAGGAAGTGTTATGAACACATTGTGTTATATAGGAAGTGTTATGAACACATTGTTTTATATAGGAAGTGTTATGAACACATTGTTTTATATAGGAAGTGTTATGAACACATTGTTTTATATAGGAAATGTTATGAACACATTGTTTTATATAGGAAGTGTTATGAACACATTGTTTTATACAGGGAATGTTATAAACACATTGTTTTATACAGGGAGTGTTATGAACACATTGTTTTATACAGGGAGTGTTATGAACACATTGTTTTATACAGGGAGTGTTATAAACACATTGTTTTATACAGGGAGTGTTATAAACACATTGTTTTATATAGGAAGTGTTATGAACACATTGTTTTATATAGGAAATGTTATGAACACATTGTTTTATACAGGGAGTGTTATGAACACATTGTTTTATACAGGGAGTATTATGAATACATTGTTTTATACAGGGAGTGTTATGAATACATTGTTTTATACAGGGAGTGTTATGAATACATTGTTTTATACAGGGAATAATATAAACACATTGTTTTATACAGGGAGTGTTATGAATACATTGTTTTATACAGGTAGTGTTATGAACACATTGTTTTATACAGGTAGTGTTATGAACACATTGTTTTATACAGGGAGTGTTATAAACACATTGTTTTATACAGGGAGTGTTATAAACACATTGTTTTATATAGGAAGTGTGATGAACACAATGTTTTATATAGGAAATGTTATGAACACATTGTTTTATATAGGAAGTGCTATGAACACATTGTTTTATATAGGAAGTGTTATGAACACATTGTTTTATATAGGAAGTGTTATGAACACATTGTTTTATATAGGAAGTGTTATGAACACATTGTTTTATATAGGAAGTGTTTTGAACACATTGTTTTATACAGGGAGTGTTATAAACACATTGTTTTATACAGGGAGTGTTATAAACACATTGTTTTATACAGGGAGTGTTATAAACACATTGTTTTATACAGGGAGTGTTATAAACACATTGTTTTATATAGGAAGTGTTATGAACACATTGTTTTATATAGAAAGTGTTATGAACACATTGTTTTATACAGGGAGTGTTATAAACACATTGTTTTATACAGGGAGTGTTATAAACACATTGTTTTATATAGGAAGTGTTATGAACACATTGTTTTATATAGGAAGTGTTATGAACACATTGTTTTATATAGGAAGTGTTATGAACACATTGTTTTATACAGGAGTGTTATAAACACATTGTTTTATACAGGGAGTGTTATAAACACATTGTTTTATATAGGAAGTGTTATGAACACATTGTTTTATATAGGAAGTGTTATGAACACATTGTTTTATATAGGAAGTGTTATGAACACATTGTTTTATATAGGAAGTGTTATGAACACATTGTTTTATATATGAAATGTTATGAACACATTGTTTTATATAGGAAGTGTTATGAACACATTGTTTTATACAGGGAGTGTTATAAACACATTGTTTTATACAGGGAGTGTTATAAACACATTGTTTTATACAGGGAGTGTTATAAACACATTGTTTTATATAGGAAGTGTTATGAACACATTGTTTTATATAGGAAGTGTTATGAACACATTGTTTTATATAGGAAGTGTTATGAATACATTGTTTTGTATGTCCATTGTATTGTTTGACGTCCCGTACATACAACCTACCCGATCATACTGAGTTACTTCTCCATATATACTTTGCATATAACACAGGGCTCGGATAACTGAACAACCGCCAACGATCAACAGCAGTACTAGAAATGTTGACAAAACCATTAACGCCAGATATTGATCGTTGTAACAGGTAGCAGCTAAGACGATGTGACACAGCGGCAATTGTTATCAGACAAAACAACGCAGTGCGGAATATAACTATCTACTTTTCCGAACGTGTGTTGGTTGGCGTTAAGTCGTTCTCGTGGGGATACTTAATTGTTTTCTTCTTCTTCGATAATCTCCGTTGATCCTAGACATGTGATGGTGTGTAGTGGTTGGGTATGTGGTGCTTGACAGGCAGAGGAGGGAAGGATTTCATTGAATGTGTACCATTCTCTCTCTCGAAGAGCATCTCCATCTATTCCGATCCTCTGCCAGTTTCTCCTATGCTGTTCACTTTTATCCTTTGAAGATACCTCTTACTTCGAGCTCTCCAACTTAATTGTTGTCTTTCTATTCTCATTTACCACCCTTTCTGTTTCCGCGCTCTCTGTCAATCCTGTCTCACTCATCTTATGTGTGGGTTCTGTCCATCGTAGACTGCTCACAACTTTAATTGTCAAGTGTTTAGTAATACCGATATCTTGTCGTGATACGATAGTTATGTCATCTACTTTCACTTCAAATATTTCCAAACAGAGTAGTTCTCTGTTACCCGTAGTTTATTATCACGTGTCTCTGTTCGTTCCAGTGTTACCAACCCGTGCACACAATCTGGTACCACGTTGGCTTCAAATACTTCGCGCTACCTACTTCTTTAAATATATGCCCCACTTCTGCATCGGCCTGCATCCCCTGTGCCTTCTAACTACTTCCTCCATAATGTTTGACAACTTATATTGGCTTAGTTACCAATAAGTGTTACATTCACATTAACACAGTAACTCCTGCAGCACCTTGCCATTCTAGTTCTACAACATAGTAACTGATGCAAATTATTGTCAATCATGGTCTTTTTGTTATGTCAACGCGCGTCTCTATGCTTAAAATTGATTTTACTTCACGTTGACTTCTATTTTTGTCGAGGTTGACATTAAAACGAGGCATTTTCTTAATTTAAAAAAGACGTATAACAAACTGTCAGAAGACTGGGATATTACAGCCGTACGTGACTGGGAAATAATTAACACAAACGCCGTGTACTAAGTGACGATATGATAGAACGTGTAAGAAACAACTCGCTAACGACACGTCAAAAATCGTTGTCAGTCAGTCCAACAGCGTTTGCATATGCTCCCTGCCTCTCTCCGTCCGTTGATCCGTCAGTCAGTCAGTCAGTCAGTCAGTCAGTCAGTCAGTCAGTCAGTCAGTCAGTCAGTCAGTCAGTCTGTCTGTCAGTCAGTCAGTCAGTCAGTCCGTCTGTCAGTCTGTCAGTATGTCAGTCTGTCAGTCAGTCAGGCAGGCAATCAGGCAGTCAGGCAGGCAGTCGGGCAGTCGGGCAGGCGGGCAGGCGGGCAGGCGGGCAGGCGGGCAGGCGGGCAGGCGGGCAGGCGGGCAGGCGGGCAGGCGGGCAGGCGGGCAGGCGGGCAGGCGGGCAGGCGGGCAGGCGGGCAGGCAGGCAGGCAGGCAGGCAGGCAGGCAGGCAGGCAGACAGGCAGGCAGGCAGGCAGGCAGGCAGTCCGTTTCTGTCTGCCTATTTCCACCCACTATGTATAGACATTTCAAACTACAACATCAGTCATCATTATGTTTAAGTACCAAGTCCATGCGTTGCCTTTTTCCTCATATCAAATGCATCCTGTTTTTTTAGAACATGACATTTATTCACGCCGATTCCTCAATAATATCCATCTACTTCATCCTTTTTGTTTGCCTAACATTTGACAATTAATCAATTTACTTACTATGGCTATATATCAAAGTACGACCGCGATTTTATCACAGTACACGGGGACAAAGGCCTCAAAGCGTTTGGCCGACAATTCTTGAAATGAGGGATCGCTTCGAGTTGGATCAATTCAGGTAGTTGTATGAACCACGCCATGTCCCCTGTGTCGTTTTCGCCATTTTGTGAGGATGTTTTATGTGCCGATATTACGTATCAGCATCGTTTATTTACTGCGGATAACCGTTGTGCTAATAAAATCCTTTTTAACAGTTCTAAATAACAAAATAAAAACAATAAAGAGAGATGGTTTGTTCCATTATGTAGAATCAGTCAGGATGGTAATAATAAACATGAAGTCCGCTGAAATGGTTGTTTTATTCTGAGAAAATGCGACCTCGCCGGACATAAAAAAGATAGTGTGGCACACCTAGCTGCCCCGGCAATATTACCAAATAGCCCTTGTTTACAAACGGAATGTGTTGTTTACAAACTGAACATTTCGCGGAACAATTTTCGAATTACGTTCACGGTTGCGGGCATGTTAAAATGGAACTGAAACACGGCCGAGTTATGCCATATATTTTAATATGTACTATATAAGTATGGATTAGTGGTGACAGAAACCTACTCATTTATGAGACAAACTAAAAAACTGTTCGCTGCTTAAATCGGTAAACTAGGACACTGGGTATCTTCATCTTTTTTTCGATGCATATTCCAAGCGAGTGGTTTGAGTCTCGCCTATCCTGATCAATGGATATTTTTGATTTTGTTTCAATTTATTTAAGAAATATACAATTCTGGACGAAAACTAAAACATGGAGCCTTATTATACATTGTATTCCTTGTACAGGTCAACAAGTAATTTGTTTATGCGTTCGAAATAAAAAAAAAAAAAAAAAGAATCGGCGATAAAAGATAACAAAATTCGCCGAACATCACTTCACTGATGCATAGTTATATGAAGAAAAAAATCGGTCAAAGAGGAATCTCTGTTTTTGATAAAGAATTATGTTTTGACGTTCACCGCCTTTCTACGCTCGACACATTCGTATTTAGTCTTGCAATCAGCGTCCGAAAGTGACTAACGCAGACTCTAGCAGAGCTTGTCACCGCCGAACACGCCAAATTCATCATCTATAACCTGGTTTTTTCTCTGGGAATCCTGTCCTGGAAGTATTTGAAAAGTTACTTCCTATCACTTATAGTATATCCGGTAGCCACGTAGCGCCTTCAATTGGCCTGTTTTTGTATGCGTTTCGTAGGTGTTTCTACGAGCTATGCTGCATCGCCTATTGAATTACTGTCTGCAGCGGTGCCTGGCATTTCGCGACTCAAAGCACTGGCCCCTGGTTAGTAATGGCTCCGCCCAGTGGCGATAATGGCCAAGTTTGAAAAATTATTTTAAAAAATATACCGTGGCGCTGTGCTAATCAAATATGGTGATGAGTATTGTAAATGGTATGTTCTTATATTTTTGGGCTGTGCTTGTTTGAGTGTTTCATTCCCCATTTAAACGCAGTTTGGCGGGCAGTATACCTTCAACATATTATTTTAGTATTAATAGCGGTCTATAAAATAAATGATAATAACTGAGAAAGGATAACGTGCCTTCAAAATTAACTCAACTTTATCGCTGCAGCAACCACCTCCCTCGTGGAGCAAAGTGGCGCAGTGACTAGAGCATCGAACTCTCGATCGAGAGAACCCGGGTTCGAATTCTGTGCTGCCGTTTCGAACACTGGGCACGTTCGTTCATTCCACAATGCTTCCATTCACGCAGCTGTATACATGAGTAACTGTTCATAAACAGTGGCGGATATTTTGTACGAGTAGTCTCTGCTCATTAATTGCAGCGTAGCTTAATGCTTCCCAGAGAAGTCAAGATGGTGTTCGTTTGAGCAGGTCTGCCAAGGAGTAAAGTGTAAAGCGCTTTGAGAAGTCCTGTAAACTGGATACAGTGCTACAAAAGAACATAATCTTTACCTTTACTTCGGGAACTGCTTTATACTCAGCTCTTCCGTCCCACACTCCCGTTTCTTTCCCTCACAATCATCTTGACATCTTCCCAGTCTACAGTGTATAAAGCCACAATGTACTTATTTGCAAATTTGGCTTGATTCTGTTATTGGGGCAACAAAAGCGATTTAAATAATTGGCGTTGTTTTTCGTGTATGCGTGTTTTAAAGGTGTCATGGTTTGAGTATAAGATTTTGTGATATACCCTAATTTTCAAACGTCTTCAAATAATACCCTATAAACAATTTAGTATTTTCTATAAAACGTGGCAATATAATGCATAAAGTGGCACGCTTGAGACCTTTTATTAGTCAGAATGTTCTGTTTTGTAGGAGGATTTCATCGCGTTGACAACCTGTCTTCCCCTATTTCATCCCCAGTAGGAAAAACCCTTGTTCCTAGTTCCGTAATTGGCGCCTCTTGTGTTTCAATACATCAACCGATTTCCGATAACGATAAATCATGATAGTATTTTTGTTGGTCACGAAGTCCTACTTGCACCTTCCATTTGACTATTAAGTAGTTTGATGATCGATCTGGTTGTCGGTTTACCGAGCTTACTATCATCTCTGTGAAGATGACATTCCAGGAAAATCATATGTAGACTCTGACAAGGTAATGCAAAGCTAATTTTCTACTTCATAATAACATGTTTTGAAGCACGCCTGGCTTTATCGAAGTTAATAGACATATATTGGTTAAAAAACACCGCCATCGTCTATACGATCGTCGATTATCGCCATGGGAATCTAGTGTTGTTGTAACGTGTTGTAGACAAGCAATGGATTATTATAATTGTCCACCAAGCGTCCACACATCAACACGCATTGCCGTATTTCTTATGTTAGGCGCTTCACCTAAGGTTAAGAGTTTTTTTTCTAAGCGTAGCCCAAATGGACAGATGGTGTATTTGTATTGATTCAAGTCAAGGATCTTTGCAGACGGCGCGTCAGAGAGTGTGAGTGATTATGTTGTCAATACCCTAGTGACCCCTACATCGATCAGGCAGTAACCGCAACGTGTAGAATACGTTTGTTATTTAGCGGTGTCAATTCCAAGAAGCAATTGATTCGCTATTTATCAATTCGATCGTTACGAAGTGTCATTCGGTTTATTTGGATATTATCTTCGTTTGCTTCCTACGAAACCAACCTATGGGTCTGTGGGTGCATCAGCAGATTACGTCGGTTTTAAAAGGAATTTACAATTCTCGCTTCAGATTGACAAAAGCCAACTCATTAATGTACAATGAAATAGACGTAATTCAATGTCGCTTCTCAATATAGCAATGGCGCCAACTCTACGACTAATTTACGAGCACAATTATGCTTTCGCATGAAACTACCGGTATATGTGTCGTCTAATGGAATAACCAAGCAAGTTATATGTTTCTAAGTTCTCAGAAGAACGTTAAAAACAACCACTGACAAAAACTATCATGTATTACACAGAGTAAGCCTCAATGCACACGATTGTTGGCATATTGCATGTCCATCGAATCATTACTCCAGCATAGCTAATTAATTCCACGTTTTAGAGATGTTTAACTGTTTGATAGGTTTGCAAGGTAATTAAAATTGGCACATGATAGGTTTTGACTTTGCAATACATCTACTGGAGATTTCAATACATCTACTGGAGGTTTCTTTTTTGTGGACAAAAAAATGAAATAGTAAACAATGCCACAGGCTTATTAAACACAATTTGGCGGGGAGTGTACCGTCAACATGTGTAGGCCTCCTATTTTGGTACACCATCTTGGGGAACTCCATAAATGTATATTTATTGCACATACCTCTTTGTACTTTGAACGCACATACGCGGCAGTGTAACGAGCTGAGCTGGAAATCAATTAACTTCAGAATTTCTTATTCATTCTGTCCTGCATAGGACATAATGAATAAGACACTAAAGCAGGCTGATATGTTTTGTTAGGTTGCTGATGAAGTTCTAACAAATAAAATTACGAACATGGTGATTGTTCTGTATTCTCGGTTGGTAGTTCTTGAGAAAGAGCGCTCAGGTAAGCTACACAGAAAATGGACGTCTCTCTTTTACTTCCGGACTCACGATAGGCCTATACGAAAAATAAAATAGTAAGTGATTTTGAGAGACGGAATGCCCATTCGATGTATTTATACACCTTGACATTTTAAAATGACACATGTGCATTTGGATATCGACATTGTACGTTGGCCTACACTTCTAGGAACTGTCTGGAAGCACAGAGATCTGTCAATGACGGAATGATCCCCCATGAACGGAGACAGACAGAATCCGGTCGACTGAACGACATCTGACAGCGACCTTCAGCCATGTTGATTTTATCGGAAACTAAATTGTATGATTGAACGAAAACGCTAAGGCAAGACTTGTTATCAGACATAAATAAAAGTGTACAGGTTTTATTGAAACCGAACAGTAATTGTGCGTGCAGGGTGGAATTGTTTGATCAGGTTTTACCGTTAGTTTCATTGAAAAACCATCACCTCGATTGCCAGGCAACATTTCGTTTCTTTGCACTTGTTCTTTTGTCCAATTCAAATCAAGGCGACTTGATTTCCGCACCAAAGCAGATACGACAGAGTCTGATCGCCTTGACAACGGTATACACACGTTTGTTAACAAAAGCAAATGCATTTAAAAGCACATTTCAATGTTGACCATTTGAATGCGCAAACATATACAGTCGTGTAGCGTTCATGCGTTTGCGATGTGACAAAATAAAAACGTTTAATTACAA
>CM034543.1:21261222-21266222 GCA_020002185.1 Paraescarpia echinospica | reverse complement strand
TAAACAATTTAGTATTTTCTATAAAACGTGGCAATATAATGCATAAAGTGGCACGCTTGAGACCTTTTATTAGTCAGAATGTTCTGTTTTGTAGGAGGATTTCATCGCGTTGACAACCTGTCTTCCCCTATTTCATCCCCAGTAGGAAAAACCCTTGTTCCTAGTTCCGTAATTGGCGCCTCTTGTGTTTCAATACATCAACCGATTTCCGATAACGATAAATCATGATAGTATTTTTGTTGGTCACGAAGTCCTACTTGCACCTTCCATTTGACTATTAAGTATTTTGATGATCGATCTGGTTGTCGGTTTACCGAGCTTACTATCATCTCTGTGAAGATGACATTCCAGGAAAATCATATGTAGACTCTGACAAGGTAATGCAAAGCTAATTTTCTACTTCATAATAACATGTTTTGAAGCACGCCTGGCTTTATCGAAGTTAATAGACATATATTGGTTAAAAAACACCGCCATCGTCTATACGATCGTCGATTATCGCCATGGGAATCTAGTGTTGTTGTAACGTGTTGTAGACAAGCAATGGATTATTATAATTGTCCACCAAGCGTCCACACATCAACACGCATTGCCGTATTTCTTATGTTAGGCGCTTCACCTAAGGTTAAGAGTTTTTT
The DNA here is from genome assembly GCA_020002185.1 of Paraescarpia echinospica. Taxonomy (NCBI): domain Eukaryota; kingdom Metazoa; phylum Annelida; class Polychaeta; order Sabellida; family Siboglinidae; genus Paraescarpia; species Paraescarpia echinospica. Next base: position 21,265,584 of record CM034543.1, on the reverse strand, counting down.
TTCTAAGCGTAGCCCAAATGGACAGATGGTGTATTTGTATTGATTCAAGTCAAGGATCTTTGCAGACGGCGCGTCAGAGAGTGTGAGTGATTATGTTGTCAATACCCTAGTGACCCCTACATCGATCAGGCAGTAACCGCAACGTGTAGAATACGTTTGTTATTTAGCGGTGTCAATTCCAAGAAGCAATTGATTCGCTATTTATCAATTCGATCATTACGAAGTGTCATTCGGTTTATTTGGATATTATCTTCGTTTGCTTCCTACGAAACCAACCTATGGGTCTGTGGGTGCATCAGCAGATTAGGTCGGTTTTAAAAGGAATTTACAATTCTCGCTTCAGATTGACAAAAGCCAACTCATTAATGTACAATGAAATAGACGTAATTCAATGTCGCTTCTCAATCTAGCAATGGCGCCAACTCTACGACTAATTTACGAGCACAATTATGCTTTCGCATGAAACTACCGGTATATGTGTCGTCTAATGGAATAACCAATCAAGTTATATGTTTCTAAGTTCTCAGAAGAACGTTAAAAACAACCACTTACAAAAACTATCATGTATTACACAGAGTAAGCCTCAATGCACACGATTGTTGGCATATTGCATGTCCATCGAATCATTACTCCAGCATAGCTAATTAATTCCACGTTTTAGAGGTGTTTAACTGTTTGATAGGTTTGCAAGGTAATTAAAATTGGCACATGATAGGTTTTGACGTTGCAATACATCTACTGGAGATTTCAATACATCTACTGGAGGTTTCTTTTTTGCGGACAAAAAAATGAAATAGTAAACAATGCCACAGGCTTATTAAACACAATATGGCGGGGAGTGTACCGTCAACATGTGTAGGCCTCCTATTTTGGTACACCATCTTAGGGAACTCCATAAATGTATATTTATTGCACATACCTCTTTGTACCTTGAACGCACATACGAGGCAGTGTAACGAGCTGAGCTGGAAATCCATTAACTTCAGAATTTCTTATTCATTCTGTCCTGCATAGGACATAATGAATAAGACACTAAAGCAGGCTGATATGTTTTGTTAGGTTGCTGATGAAGTTCTAACAAATAAAATTACGAACATGGTGATTGTTCTGTATTCTCGGTTGGTAGTTCTTGAGAAAGAGCGCTCAGGTAAGCTACACAGAAAATGGACGTCTCTCTTTTACTTCCGGACTCACGATAGGCCTATACGAAAAATAAAATAGTAAGTGATTTTGAGAGACGGAATGCCCATTCGATGTATTTATACACCTTGACATTTTAAAATGACTCATGTGCATTTGGATATCGACATTGTACGTTGGCATACACTTCTAGGAACTGTCTGGAAGCACAGAGATCTGTCAATGACGGAATGATCCCCCATGAACGGAGACAGACAGAATCCGGTCGACTGAACGACATCTGACAGCGACCTTCAGCCATGTTGATTTTATCGGAAACTAAATTGTATGATTGAACGAAAACGCTAAGGCAAGACTTGTTATCAGACATAAATAAAAGTGTACAGGTTTTATTGAAACCGAACAGTAATTGTGCGTGCAGGGTGGAATTGTTTGATCAGGTTTTACCGTTAGTTTCATTGAAAAACCATCACCTCGATTGCCAGGCAACATTTCGCTTCTTTGCACTTGTTCTTTTGTCCAATTCAAATCAAGGCGACACATTTCCGCACCAAAGCAGATACGACAGAGTCTGATCGCCTTGACAACGGTATACACACGTTTGTTAACAAAAGCAAATGCATTTAAATGCACATTTCAATGTTGACCATTTGAATGCGCAAACATACACAGTCGTGTAGCGTTCATGCGTTTGCGATGTGACAAAATAAAAACGTTTAATTACAAACCCAGATTAGTTGGATTCAGAAAACGAAATATGTCGTTTTAAAAGCGTAGAGTAAACATTTCCATTTGAATGCAGCTAACCCAAAATTAGATTTTTAAATGCCCAATTGTAACGCAGACACAAATATTTGAATAATCAATATTGTTAAATTCTGCACATTACGCAATTTTATGTTATTGCGTAATATTGCGTAAGACGCATAGTTGTTTGTTTCTTGTTAATCATTAATAAAATCTACGTTTAACACACGTAATAAAATAGGCAAATTCGAAATTAATTCACATGACATTTACACGTACATTAGAATACACCCCTAGATTGCGATCACGGGAAATGGTTTTAGAATTTCAATTTAAAGAAATTGAAACATTTGCATTTGTATTCCAACTCGTCGACATGCCGCTGTTAATAAATCTGGTAGATGTTTATAGACGATTCATGGTTAGATAATATTCTGTTGTTGAATGGAGCCGATGGAAAACAAACACCAAGCATATGCTTATAGATAGTATAAGGATGGATACTAAATTGTTGTTGATTGGAATCATGCACCGATGAACACAAACCCCAGACTTGATCGCACGACGGACACGGCGACTCTAACATAATAGTCATAGACCATGACGAAACTGGAGAAATAACATCAAATATCATGATAGACGAAAGGACTAAGTAAACGCTCACGTTGCTGCTATGCCACACACACACACACATACACACACATACACACACACACACACACACACACACACACACACACACACACACACACACACACACACACACACACACACACACACACACACACACACACACACACACACACACACACACACACACACACATTACATACACACACTACCGCACACACACACACACGCACACACGACACACACGCACACGTACAAGCACACACACACACTCACGCACACACAAAGACACACATACACACTCACTCACACACACAAACGCACACACCCACACACACAGATACGTACGCACACAGACACGCACGCTCACACACAGTCACGCACGCTCACACACAGACACACACATACACAAACACACACACACACATACACACACTCACACACACACATTGACATACACATACACACACATACTCACACATACACATACGCGCACACGCGCACACGCGCACACACATACACACCCATACACTCAACCACACACACACATACACACACACTCACACACACACACACACACACAGACACAGACACGCACGCACACACAAACACACACAGACACACACATATACACACACATACGCGCACACGCGCACACGCGCACACGCGCACACTCACATACATACACTCAACCACACACACAAACACACACACACGCACACGCACACGCACGCATACACACACAGACACGCACGCATGCACACACACAGACACACACACACCAGAGCCGGTAGAAGTAGTTTTATTTTGTACTTGAGTAATATTAACTACGAAAACACTTACTCAAGTAAAAGTAAAAGTACTTTTTTTACTTGCAGTACAAGTAAAAAGTAAACAAATGTACTTGAAGTAAAGCTAAAATTACGTTTCTTAAGTAAGTTATACAAAGGCCGACACAGCCACCCGTTGCAAGTCAAACAAAACATGCAAAGGTCGTTTAGCATATAAACCAAACAAGAGCTTTATTTAAGTAAAATCTTACACAAAATAACACATACTAACCGGTGAACATTTTAGTTAGTTGAGAGTTCATACTGAAAAAAAATCAAACTACAAATCATAGATGAACCATTATTTTTCCTCATCAATTAAGGCAACTTCTAACAAACCAGCTAATAGCCTAGATGCCGAAGTATAAATCAAAAACATAAACGTCTTCAACTTTCTTCTTAGTCTAATCACATCTGTTCAACTAATTAACTTCTTTCTCCGGTTTGCGCCAGTTTGCGCCAGTCTGTGCTGTTGTCAGTGTTTTGAACACTGATAACAAAAACGGCGTCGGATGTTGCAACTCGCTCTTTAAATGGCTCGAAAAAGTATTTGCAACTGGCATGCCACCTGATCATTCCGGTTAATGGCAAATTGACCAATCAGAAAGTGCTACTGTTTGCTGTTCCCACTGATGTCTATCAATAAATATGTGCCGGCGGCAAACAGTTTCAGCTTCCGGCATGGAAAGTGCGTTGAAAACATTTTAGGAGCTTCAAAAAATTAACACAGAAATTATGAATATTTTATTACATTCTGGAAAAGTACACATTATTTGTACTTGGTTACAACTAAAAGTACTTCCAAAAAAGTGTACTTCGTTACTCAAGAAAAGTAAACTTTTCAACTTAAGTAAAGTAGTGAAGTAAATGTACTTCGTTACATATAGCCTCTGACACACACACAAACACACACACACACACACACACACACACACACACACACACACACACACACACACACACACACACACACACACACACACACACACACACACACACACACGTTTTCCGACGT
>CM034543.1:21221222-21258722 GCA_020002185.1 Paraescarpia echinospica | reverse complement strand
GTCAGTCAGTAATTCCGTCCGTCAGTCAGTAATTCCGTCCGTCAGTCAGTCAATCACTCAGTCACTCAGTCACTCAGTCACTCAGTCACTCAGTCACTAAGTCACTCAGTCACTCAGTCACTCAGTCACTTGTCCGTCCGTCCGTCTGTCCGTCCGTTTGTTCGCCCGTCATATATCAGGTGCAACTATTGGAATGTCAACAGTCGCCCCGGGTATCAGACGTGACAGACGCTGAGCTACAAAGGGAATCATTCTCATGGAAATGGCCAACAACAAGGCGCACTGAGGGATAAGCTTCGAACAGGTGATACGTCTTCTAGTTCATCTTACGACATAGTCCGCTCGGAGACTGCTTTACGGCAAGCCGTATGATCCGGAAAGTCGAAGTGGGTTGTCACTAGAAAGCTCCGTCAACGAAGAGAATCTGATTGCACGTCTAGTCGAATACGACTTATTTGTCTGGGCACGGTGCTATTCTTGGCGGAATGCTAACCAGAATAATGACGGGTCTGCAAAAACTGAGTACGACTGTAAAGAGAAACAACGCGTCGCACCAGCAATAGCATCGCAATCATTGGCGCATTTGCACCAATGGTGTGATCCTTGCCAAATATACACTTGTTTCAGCCACATTAACTCCAGCGAGTGACAGCACTGCCAAATGATCTCTTTCTCTCTACGTCTTCTCTTATCTGCTTCTTCTCCCTCCGTCACTCCGTCCCTCACCCCCTCCAAGCTTACCTCTCTCTCTCCCCTCCTCATTCCCACCCTACCCCCTCCCTCCCTCTCCTTCCATCTCTCCCTCCCTCCTTCCCGTCGTTCCTCCCCTCCTTCCCTACCCCTCTACCTCCCCCTCTCTCCTCTTTCCCTCATTCCTATCCTCCATTCATCCCACCTTCCCCACCATGCTCTTCCTCAGTCCCCTTCTTCCTTCTCTGTTCTTGCTTCGTTTCCCCCCTCTCCAATCCACTCAACCAATCAGCGGCTTACCACCTCAATAACAACCGATATCACGTGTACGTTCGTTTGCTCTTTACGTCACTTCTACCCTTTTTCTGACTAATATTTTGCCCTTTCTTTTTGTTTGTCTCTTTTGTCTCAATTTCTCTATATTTATGTTTACCTCTCCCCCTCTCTCCCCTATCTGTCCACGCCGACTAACCCACTTTATTGAAATGAGTAAGATAATGTATCCGCCTTGTGCCTTGTGTCGTGTGAAATAACGATCAGCGTCCGGCGTCTGTGTAGAAACAGATTCAGTTGATCCAGATATATGAGCGTAGCTTGTAGGGTGGTCGGGTGATTGACGGACCTCGCGTAGTGTCCATATTGGCACTTTCATTCTTCCACTATGAGATTGCTGTCCTCACTCCGTGTGATACAGCTGTGTACTGCACGCGTAGCAGATTGGGAGTCAGAGCACAGCTAACCTTCCTGTTGTGTGGTGGAATGTATTGACAGGGAAATTATGATGTTTTTGAAGAGGTTATTTCAGCAGTGAATGTTTGCCATATTCTACCCATGACACACATGGCTAAAAGTGGGAAATATTGATGGGCAACGAGCACACAGGCGTTTTAGAAGGGCTGGATACACGTGAAGTTTAACTAAACCTGTTAATTATATTAAATTATATCAACGACATGGTGGAGTTGCTATGAAAAAAGTTTCAGAATTTCTCAAGTCATTTTTTGTAATCGTACAATAGGTTACCATGGCCACCAACAGAATATCACCTGCGCTCAGTATCAATTATTCGCACATTAACCAGGTTCACACTTTCACCTTAGGGTGTAAGGATCGTGATACACTATACCAGTTGTACACCTACATTAGCGTGTGTTCTGTATAATGCCAAGTCAAGCTTAAGCCGGCTTTACACGACGCGACCGCGTCGCAAGCGACGAGCTGATATTGACGTCATTAAGAAAGAGCAAGACCGTTTCATGTTTCATGCAACGTGGTTGTATGCGATACCCCTTGCGTCGCTACAAGATGCGACATGGTTGCTCCGATGGATCGTAGGTTCGTCCCCAGCTCACCGTGCTGCACCACATTTACATAGCCACGAAAGTCTGCGGAGCGCCTCTGGGGAAATATTTGGGAACAAGTTTGGGACGCGGATTCCTTTTATCAGTTATATAATGTGGATACCTACCTTTCAGTTATTTAAATTGTTCATGTCAATTTAATATAATGTATTGCCTCAACAATTTTGATCATTTCATCTCTGACATGACAATTCATTGAATAAAAATATATTGGTGGAGGGGGTTTGAGGCATCCGTGTGGGCCAACATTTTAAACATTATTACAGATTAATGCAAAAATGCACTTTTTATTACCCTAACTACGCACATTACTTGAAAGTATTCTGAAACAATTCACTTTATGTGCAAAAAGTTATCATATTTAATGGAATAAATGAAGTGTGGGTACAGTTTTAAAGTTGCATTCTGATATAATCCACCCACAATCGTTTTATTGTGTAATATGCAATACAAATTTGTGGGGTAAATTCCAAGAAATATAAATATATTCCTGTGTGCATATATTTAAACATAAAAACTTGTCAATATTGAAAACATGTTAATATGTTTTCTTGCTGCAAATGCTATGATTTGCTGATGTTCAAAATACCTTACAGGTACACTTTATGTGCATCAAAGTTTATTATTTCGTTTGTCTTGTACGATGAGCATATAGTGTACCAAGGCTAATAATTTCCAAAGTACGCACTCACCCACACACACGCACGCACGCACACACACATACACACACATGTCGTACAAATGCTGCATCCCACTGATCGGATGTTAATTCAGACCCGCCACCATTTGACGGCTGATGTCATTCGAGAATTTTGAGTCGCGCGGCTCCGCGACGTCGTTATTGAAACGCTGATGATGCGAACTAATTTTGTTTCAATATATATGTGTGCACATCGCTTCTGCATGGAAGCACGGAAATTGTGCGTTTTTAAATTACCATACTATAATGTATTTTAAAGTATATGATTACGGTCAAGACCTGGGCGCAAAAGAATCTTAACCAAATAATGGTATATGATCTAGTCGATAATACTGTATCGATCCAGGCATCCTTGTCTGATCAGGAGAAGGAAAAAGTAATATGCGTAGGCATGAAATGGAGGTGAAATAAGACATGTTTGATACCAACGAAATCATATGTCTTATAGATTGTATGACGAGGAGTTAAGGCTAGTTATTTGTGATGTTTTGTTTAATTAATTAATTAATTAATAAACTGATTTTCTCCCAAAATTAACTACAAACAATAATAAAAAAAGTAATTTGTATTTATAAATAATATACATTTTAATACTTTCGCGTCTTTGTCACAGTCGACATTCCCTGAAATGTCCCTACATGTGTATACATATATTTATTCGTAATTATCGCAAATTTAGCAGTGTTCTTTCACAACCACGCATGCGCCCCGTCTACCTTACATCTACTACACATTGGTCCACTTTTCGACCCAAATAATCGCGCCTGGCACATCAGTAAACGTATCAATATCATAATTTTTAACGACGTTCCAGATGAGGAAAATCGAATTCACACTAACGATTCGACGGCACGATGTCTCTGAATGTGATTGTACTCTCTCTGTTTTTTTTGTGTCTAATGACCGGGTGTTAGTCCGCTCTTTCATTTCCGTCTCTCGCAGAATCGGATTCAATGTCAGCGAGCGACGTCTTCTGTCGCTTTAGTTGGAAGTCGTCCATTTTGTGTCGACTGTTTTCAGGAGACACCAGATTGATTTCTTGTTGATCTGCGTATTAATAATGACTCGTCTTCATTTGTTACCTGAAGGTCGTTGCTTTCGAATGCAGTCTTGTAACAGCTTGCCAATTCTACTAAAGTTTAAGTGTTTTTTATTATTACTCCATCATGTGACCTGTTGCCTAGCAAAAGATACGTCAAGCTGTCACAAAATTGACTGATGTCGTGTAGTGGAAGATTTATACATTTGGTCGACAAATTTGTTGACATACTGGCCCCAAACGTTTATCTTTGTTACAAAACCAGATGTCAAGCCGCCCTAGTAGTGTAATTGACGGATCCGCTACTTCGCGGTTTGCCTACGTCACAATAAAAGAACAATTCCCAGAATGCATGTGTGGTTAGCGCTGCCTGCATATGCAAAAGGCGCATTTACTATTTTTATGTTTTGTTCGATTACGATTTGAACGTTTCGTAGGAGCAAAATTAAAATTACGAAGTGTTTTGGGATTTGAAACGTCAATTGGCTGGATGTATACATACAACATGATTAATTAAAGTAGGGAACATTACATTAAATAATGTGTCACGTACATGGTCGGTTTAAGGTATTTCATCTGATACGGGCAAATCACTACATAATTAATTTACCGCTTGCTGAGCTTTTTTAAATATCGTCGGGTCAGGTTGTCATGGAATTCCAAACGGCAACCGCCAGTTTTTCATTGTTTTGGAGACAATACATTGACTTATCTGGTGTATTTATATATATTTTACCCACATGATTATTATTTACATGGGAAATTTCCGTGACAATCGCTTCAAACCGTAGGCAACCTATGGCTAATGCACATATTTACAAGTACAGCTACTCAGCGACTTCTCGTTTGAATTTTCATGTGTTTTTCTTCTAGTTATAGCTGTTAGCAGCGTGTATTTTTGGAAAGGACTGCTCTAGTTGGATTATTAGCGTTGGCGGTAATCAGAGAGTAAACAACTAAAAAGATCACAGCAAGGATCGCGTAGGCGAATTTTATGACAAATCAGAAAATACCACCTACGTTTATCTCACGCACTTCCAGATCATGTATAACCATGGAAAACATAACCTTCGTTCATGTCTGCGATAACTACATTAGCCTTATCTCTATCAGGCGATACATTTAACAGAATGCTATGACGAAGATATCACGTGTCTGGACGTGAAACTGCATCCTTGCCTCGTGGGGCTGCGATGGCTACAATACGATATTGGTAATGTTACGCCGGTGTCAGATATTGTCTTCTCACGCGTAGTAATTTAGAAGCGATCGAGGGTCACTAGTGTATAATGGCATATTGACTTTCGTGCGATAAAGTGAATGCCTTGGTTTGTTGAGGTAATGTACTGTTTTCTTTGTATTTTAGTCTACTGATCATGTATACATTACAAATGATGGCAACGGTCGTAATAATTCCCCTATAAGATTAGTGAACCATCGGCGGAATAACAACTACAGATGCATTCGTGATACTGCCAATACGACTTGACATGATTTAATTATACAGACTAAATTGATACATCGTTGTCTTCCGGGATATGACAACCCTCCATATTGTCTATTTACAGCATACCGCTCTGCCGACAATAGCGGGAACACGGTGTCATTTTTCATCTGGTCATTCCAACGTTCTTATAACGCGCGTTTCTATGCAATTCCTTGTAACCGGGATGCATTACGAGCCCCACAACATAAGTTGTAGCGGGCAAGCGTCCTTGGACATGCAATCTCATCGCCTACATCATATTGCTCAATCTCGTGTGGCTAAGCGCCAGTTATCCATGGGAAATCGGCACGCCCCCATGAAGGGGCCACGCGAAGTATTTAATAGGCTAGAGTGTCGTTCCTTATCGGAATTAACAACACAAATCGCTCCACGAAATAAGCACGGCCATGCGTCAAATGCCACCGAAAGGGCATCGGAGGATCTAACTGCGATGCAAAGAAATTAAAAAGATGTTGAGTGCGTGTGCGTGCGCGTGTGCGTGTGTGTGTTTGAGTGTGTATGTGTGTGTGTATGAGTGTATATGTGTGTGTGTGTGTATGCGTGTGTGTGTGTGTGTGTGTATATGCATGCTAACGTGTGCGCGCGCGCTTGCGGGTGTGCGTATGTGTGTGTGTGAGTGTGTATGTGAGTGTGTATGTGAGTGTGTGTGTGTGGTGTATGTGCGTGCGTGTATGCATGTGTGCGTGTGTGTTTGTGCATATGCTTGCGTGGGCGTGTGTCGTGTGTATCAGTGTGTGTATGTGCATGAGCGCGCGTATGTGCGGTTGTGTGTGTGTGTGTGTTTGTTTGTGGGTGGGTGGGTGGGTGGGTGGATGGGTGGGTGTACGAGCATGCGTGCGTACGTATGTATGCGGGTGTGTGGTGTGCTTCGTTTTGCGAGACCTTTATCGACGTCAATGTCACGGCCAGTACATCTACAGCATGCCAACTTTCTCTGTCCACGGCGGTCGCCGTCCGTGTTTCAGGCGGTAAATTATTAGTTCTAGAATTAGAACATCTTTGAAGTGAAGGTGTGGTCTGCCCATTGTTCTATGTCCGTCCTGCAGCTCGCCAAAAGACTGATTTGTAAAGTCTGGCCGCCATCCTGCAAATGTGCCCAACACTGCATATTAGGCGATGGCGTCGAAAGCTGACGACTGAACAGAGGCCCAGTTTAACGAGAACACCCTCATTTGTGATCTTGCGTTGCTGGCGACTGCCTATTTTCGTTCTGTGTCATTGAGTGTGAAAGGGTTCAACCATTTCTTGGGCATGTGTCGCTACTGTACAATAATACGCTGTAACCAGGGGCGTGTCCAGAGAGGATGGTCTAGGGTGGGGTACAAAACCCTTCACTAAATTCTCCGCTACCGCGAGCTTCTCTCCGCTGTCTCGGATCGACTGGGGGGCGGGGGGACGGGGGGATCGCCGCCGTGTCCGCATCACTTCAGCTTGTTATAACCTAAACAAGGGCACGTTTCAAAGGGTCTCGGGGGCACGGTCACCATTGTAAAAGGTCTGCGGGCTCGCCAAATTACCATGGTCTAGAGGGGCGCCACGTGCCCCTCTAGACCATGGTAATTTGGCGAGCCCGCCTATTGTAGGGGATACTTTTACAAATGCCTATTGTAGGGGATACTTTTACAAATGCGCTATTATTGTTACTGCTGTATTACTATGGGAATATTATGGGAATACTATTACGATATTATGATACCTGTTGCAACAGTGGAATAACGAACACTTGGAAAATAAATCCCAACCCACAATTAAAAGGTGTCGCCATCGCGTGTCCCTGGAGGCATTTGATTCACAAAATGGAGACTTCGTGAATGGCATGCTATAGACTGCGTTTGTTCTTGAAGTTAGATCGGTAAATAAATAAAATTACAAAAATAAATTGTAAACTCATACCTACGAACATTATTCTTATGTGGTACGAGCAGCCGTGCCGATTGATTTGTTAGCTATTGTTATTATCGACATTTCGTTGTTCTATCAACGCCAACTATCGATTGTTAATTACTATCGATGGTATACTATTGCCGATTTTCGCAATGCATCCATGTCATACATCTACTGTGTAGGCGATATAATGTTTGCATTTCCTACAATTGATGCGAACAGTGAGATATACAGCAAATGTTTGACAAGAATAGAAAGGCGTCGAAAACAACAACTTATTTGCAAGCCTTATTGTGCCGGACAGTTAGGTCTTTGTCCAGCGAAACATTGGCGGCGATTGCGAATCCACCACGAGTGAAGTGGTCCATATTTCCCCAGTCGGGTTTCATGTATTACCAGGTTTGATTGTCTTTGATTGACTGTCTCGTCGCGTCGTCTCGGATCTTTACATCGAAAGACGCGGGGAGGGAGATTTTTCGGCGGAAATTCAGCGGTTCAGCACGTCTCAGCACGTCTCAGCACATCTCCCGTGGCTGTCTCGAAGACGGGGAGGGGGGGGGGTGCTGGAGATATGTCTGTATTCGGGGAAACCGGGAGATACACAAAAATCCGGGAGACTCCCGGATATCCCATGAAAGTTGGCAGGTATATGTTTCTCAGCACGAATTCAGTCTTCGCGATACTTTTATTGAATACAAACGCATTACAGACCTCGTCTAACCCGTCTTGTAAATGAAGTAGTGTGGCAGACGAGGCATAGAAAACGGTATCATCAACACACAGCGATAAACAGAACTGCATGAATAACAAGGTCGAATGCCTTCGTCATGACAACAGAGGCTATCCGCAATGGTTGATATTGCTCGTGTACAAAATGATGATGATTTATATAGGCCATTTTAGCAGACGTCCTGTTGTAGGGGTATATGATAAATCGGTCAATATTGTAAGGATTTTATTAATTGTAATCATGTTTAATAAAAGTCATATTCGTTCTTGAACTACACAGTACCGATAGTTGTCTCAGGTGTGTTTATATCACTATCAAACAGCAGCCTGAGGCGATTTCTGATTAGAGTTGAGGAATATTAAAACATAACATAGCAAAATAAAATAAACCCTAAAATCCAGACTTTGTGTTTTCGCATGATAGTTTTTATTTTGATCTTTTAAATACCAATCACGTAGGTGTATGTTTTTTATAGTTCCAGAATTATTAGCCAGAGACTAGCGAGCAAGTCATGCCAAAAACCACTGTTACCTGTAAGCGATATTTATTACAAAAGCATGCTTCCTTACACACAAATACCTGTGAAGTTCCCAGGTCACCACACACCAAACAGCCACTGTTACCTGTAAGCGAATCTTATTACAAAAGCATGCGTCCTTATCCACAAATACCTTTGAAGTTCCCAGGTCACCCTACACGAAACCACAAGCTGAGCGAAAAGCAACTGACTCGGCCAAATTCCTGCTAATAATTACCCAACGGAACAGACCTCCTTCCTTGGGATCAATGATCTCCGAGTTAAGATGCCATTCACGGAAATGGGCGACTAGAGTCAGCTTGTACGAACCGAGTCAACAAGTCTTGTTTCATGATATACAATACCCGTTTCACTGTCCTGCGGTCGTGCGTTGTGTCCACGCAAGAGTGTTCAGTTTCTAGGCGTCTCTCGTCCTGTGATTTGTAACAGCTATCGACGCCACGAACGCGCAAGTCATCAAAAACGTTCACGATACACTGACAGGTCGTGTTTCATTAGTCGCCTACACGAATCTTTCCTGCTGCAGGAAACCTGATTGGAATGTGACGTGCTCGAAAACATACCGTATGATCCCTGAGATTTCTTAAATAAAGCTTCAAACGCCAGACAATATAACAATAACAACAAGAGCCCGTGCAGACACAACAGCCGACAGATAATGATAAGAATGGCAATAGATTAATGATAACTTTATTTGTTCATAAAATGGAAATATATCTTCTACTGAGGACGGTGCACAAGAACCTACCATTTAAATCACATTGCAGTATGTACATAATAAAATCAAGTATACAGACAATTGCTAATTAGTAATACTGAGTGTTGTACATACATACTAAATTATGCCGTCACATATCACATGCGTGAAAGTGTATGGATCCAAAACGAGGCTTACTGCTGATACTTTCTGAGTGAAATGTATTTTGATTTAAAAATTCCACAAAGGTAATTGAGAGCGTGTAAAATGTGTTAAACATGCCCGACACGCAATGGTGTGTCCCGCGTTTTAGCTAAAATGTCATAATCGGATGTATGCGTTTGGTTCACTTACTAGAACGTTATTTACGTCATGGTAGGGTCCTCGCGTATAAAATGGCGCATACGATGACGTTGATAATTATTGTTCATGTCATTGCTGTTATATAATTTGCTATTTGTTTTAAATATCTTAAACCACATATAACATAATTTCCAAAAAGAGCAGATCGTTTGAATGGGTTGCTGTTATCAGTTGTGACAACTTTATATTAGTATAAAGTCTGTTGTGATCACAGCCTGGTTTTATATTTGAATCGGTATGGGCTGTAACTGCAGAAGTCCTCATTATTTTGAATTACTCAGCAAATTTCGAAACATAGAAACATGTTGAACAATATTTTTCTTGTCATTGAGTCTACATCTTACGATGTACATGTTAAATAGGCACCTTCTGAAAACATTATAGGCCTATTGTCTTCGATAAACCATAAACAATAAAAATAAAGGGTTTTTAACAAACCCCACATCCTGATATATTTTGTTTTGCTAATAATAGTGTCTAAGCAAACCACGCATCTAGATATCTTACATTTTGATCATTATAATAAGCCACTTTTAATGATTATGCCGGTGAATTTTTACAATTTACTCCTATCGTGTCCAGCAAACACGCAATTTATTCCAGTTGGATAAAACTGGTAAACAGCAATATAAATTAACCTATATGCCACGCTTTTTAAAAGCATATTGATTGTAATCATCAATAAACCGTTTTCCTGAATCACGCACACGAGGCGCCGTTGTAATTACTAGAAGACGATGCATTACTGCGTTGTGCATAAAGCGGGCAGGGAATTAAAGGACTACCCCATTTAGCTGCAGTTCGCCAGCAAACACATTAAAAGGCTGTCAGCTTTGTTCGTTACAAACTCGTGTTTCGTAAAAAGAAACACCCAGCAAAAAACTAATCGATTATCGAAGCACTCAATGGAACACGTTTCTTAAGTTCGTCGAACGTTTGAAAAACGACACGCTAACCGAAGGGAAAATCATTAATTTACAATAATTGTGGCGAGACGGCGTTAAAATGGCGTTGTTCTCTACGTTAATGAAATGCGGTTTTACGACAAAAAAGTATTGAAAATGAATATTAGAAAAACGAGTTACTTGCGCTCTGTAAGGCTCGGGGGCATCTCAAAGTGCCGTAACTGATGAGACATGTTTACGTCATCCAGAGGACGTATTGGTAGTTATACGTAACATGTATTGATTTTAACATGCGAACGCGTAGTTCTTGCATACATGGATTTAGTCGTGTTCACTATCTGACACCCACGCACAGAATAATAAACCAATGGCATCAGTTATCGTTAATACTCTATTTTTTTAAATTTTCAACTCGTTCCTATTTGTTTTCTGTTGTAGTGAGAATAAGGCATGCCACAGCGGCACCATCTGAAGAATGGATCATCACTCGATTCACTGTTTTCGTCTTTCTCCGACAGGTAGAAAAGTGAACACGTAATTTTGTAAGTAATTAACTCTTAAACCTCTACCTTTGTGTTTTGAGAGAATATAACTTTATTAATACAGTAGGATACAATAAAGTGTGAAACGATAACCCAAGTACCTGTGTGGATACAGTAAATAGCTATGTATAGTAGTATACTATAGTAGACTAGGGTAAATAATGACTAACGGTTGAAGTAAGTCATAGTGAAAATGGACCCATTTACGTATGGGATTACTTGCTGATGAGGGGAATTTTATTTTGTAATTATTGACATATTGGGGTGATGGTCATCATATCGCAATTAGTCTTGGGTCAAACCATTGTGGTTCGTCTTTGCATTTAAAAATGGTAAATGACGTTAGCAGGGCAAGTATAGAGAAGGATAGAGTTAGTTGTTTTGTTTGTTTTGTTGGTGGTTTTATTCCAAGGGATTCTAAGGTGGTTGTCAGTCTAGATTTGTTGGGTTCAGATACATATCCTCTGCAACATATTTCAATGCATGTTAATTTATGTAATAAATTAATATTAATTTATTGATAAATCATAAGCCAATGGTGCAAAGAAGCAGCGAACGAACATAGAAATAGGTGAGAGGACCGTGGCCCCTGGGTGAAGATACAACATAGTAATAGGCGAATGGGCCGTTGCCCCTTGGTGAAGATACAACATAGTAATAGGCGAGTGGGCCGTGGCCCCTGGGTGAAGATACAACATAGTAATAGGCGAGTGGGCCGTGGCCCCTGGGTGAAGATACAACATAGTAATATGCGAGTGGGCCGTGGCCCCTGGGTGAAGATACAACATAGTAATAGGCGAGTGGGCCGTGGCCCCTGGGTGGAGATACAACATAGTAATAGGCAAGAGGACCGTGGCCCATGGGTGAAGATACAACACACTAATAGGCGAGTGGGCCGTGGCCCCTGGGTGGAGATACAACATAGTAATAGGCGGGTGGACCGTGGCCCCTGGGTGGAGATACAACATAGTAATAGGCGAGAGGACCATGGCCCCTGGGTGGAGATACAACATAGTAATAGGCGAGTGGGCCGTGGCTCCTGGGTGGAGATATAACATATTAATAAGCGAGTGGGCCGTGCCCCTGGGTGGAGATACAATATAGTAATAGGCAAGAGGACCATGGCCTCTGGGTGGAGATACAACATAGTAATAGGCGAGTGGGCCGTGGCCCCTGGGTGAAGATGCAACAGAGTAATAGGCGAGTGGGCCGTGGCCCCTGGGTGGAGATGCAACATAGTAATAGGCGAGAGAACCATGGGCCCTGGGTGGAGATGCAACATAGTAATAGGCGAGAGGACCGTGGCCCATGAGTGGAGATGCAACATAGTAATAGGCGAGAGGACCGTGGCCCCTGGGTGGAGATGCAACATAGTAATAGGCCAGAGGACCGTGACCCCTGAGAGGAGATGCAACATAGTAATAGGCGAGAGAACCGTGGCCCCTGGGTGGAGATACAACATAGTAATAGGCGAGAGGACCGTGGCCCCTGAGTGAAGATACAACATAGTAATAGGCGAGTGGACCTTGGCCCCTGGGTGGAGATGCAACATAGTAATAGGCGAGAGGACCGTGGCCCCTGGGTGGAGATGCAACATAGTAATAGGCGAGAGGACCGTGGCCCCTGGGTGGAGATGCAACATAGTAATAGGCGAGAGGACCGTGGCCCCTGGGTGGAGATGCAACATAGTAATAGGCGAGAGGACCGTGGCCCCTGGGTGGAGATGCAACATAGAAATAGCCGAGTGGGCCGTGGCCCCTGGGTGGAGATGCAACGTAGAAATAGGCGAGTGGGCCGTGGCCCCTGGGTGAAGATGCAACTATGCTGCTTTCAAAGTTAGCGTATTAATATAGAGACTTATAGATACACCACTGACTACGGCATAGATACATTAACACAAGACAACTATTCATTCTCTAGTAACTCGCTCTACATGAAATAAACCTGATACGTTTACTCATGTTTTCATTCATTTTAACAAACTTATACTATAATTATACAGATGTGTATAACTAATGAACGTACGTCATTTATAATAAACATATAGATCTGTCAATGGATAACATTTCCCTTAAATGTTAGTTATAATGTCATAAATGTACAGTGAGCATATTGCACAGAAACGCAAGTGCAAAGTCCTTTCTCCTCTTCAATTAACCTTATTGATGTTTATCCCGAACAGTCTATATCGTATTACAAGTGATGTTAAGATATATATGTAAAAAAGAAAACCTCAACAACACCTTAAACATGAATAAAAATTACTGATACTTGATTTCTTAGAACCAACGTATTTCTACACAATCTCTCATAATCTCGGAACGCACAAAGATGGTTCATTGACATCATCACCAATGTAATATTAGTCACTGTCATAGATAACATATTTGATTTTGCAATCAGTCCTCTTACAATAGCAGTTGTGAGGCTTTCCCCGGGCAGCAGGTTTCGGTAAACATCTTTCCACATCCAGAAGCCTTTTTTCGGTGATCCATTGCTGTCAGGCAACTCGATCACCATAATATCTGAAAGATGCCTGCCTACTTTTATAAATGTTGCTGCGTTGTGAATAGAGTGCTCCCGGCTTCAGCTCGGCACGTCAATTCTGTTCATTGACACCATTCCAACAAAAAGGACTTTTTCCGTGGGAGGTGGTGTATAGTTTCCATTGATTCCACTCTACCCAGAACCTGACGTGACAGTCAACACAGTGCGCGTCACGCTTTGCCTTTCCATGCAAAAATGTTTGCACATGTGCTTTACATGACGAGGGCGACGTAACACCTGCCAGCATAATATTATATCCTTCATACAATTTTTTTCATTATTGCATGGTTGCTGCTGTTGCTGCTGCTGTTGCTGCTGCTGTTGCCGCTGCTGTTGTTGCTGCTGCAGTTGCTGCTGTCGCTGCTGTTGTTGCTGCGGTTGTTGGTGTGGTTGCTGCTGTTGCTGCTGCTGTTGCCACTGGTGTTGTTGCTGCTGCAGTTGCTGCTGTCGCTGTTGTTGTTGCTGCGGTTGTTGATGTGGTTGCTGCTGTTGCTGCTGTTGCCGCTGCAGTTGTTGCTGCTGCAGTTGCTGCTGTCGCCGCTGTTGTTGCTGCGGTTGTTGGTGTGGTTGCTGCTGTTGCTGTTGCCGTTGCTGTTGTTGCTGCTGCAGTTGCTGCTGTCGCTGCTGTTGTTGCTGCGGTTGTTGGTGTGGTTGCTGCTGTTGCTGTTGCCGCTGTTGTTGTTGCTGCTGCAGTTGCTGCTGTTGCTGCTGTTGGTGGTGCGGTTGTTGATGTGGTTGCTGCTGTTGCTGTTGCCACTGCTGTTGTTGCTGCTGCATTGCTGCTGTCGTTGCTGTTGTTGGTGCGGTTGTTGATGTGGTTGCTGCTGTTGCTGCTGCTGCAGTTTTGTCTAACCTGAAACACTAATTTACGAGCAGGGAAAAGGCATGTTTGCTTACTACCTAACTTCAGCTACGCTTGAGCTTACATTGTTAATTTGCCGCATATGTACGAATCGGTGATGGAATGACTCCTTTGAACAAAGAGAACACCTGGCTTGTTTGGGCTACAAATGACACGCGATTTCTTCCGTGTGGATTATTTTGTCAAACAACTTGTACAATTTTCCGAAAACGCTGAAGCAGATCTATCCATGACATGACAAACATACAAATGAATAGTTTCTATTAAAGCCGAATCGTAACTTTGCGCTCTCGCCTGCCTGTTTTTAGCATTGGTTTCTATGTATCACAACAACACTGACTTATGGCACAAATCCGGGTCTTTTCTACAGTATTAAAGCCTCATCAGCTGCTTTGGCTGCCGAAGGGGTTAGTACTAGCGTCTCGGAAACGCCATCAGCTGCTGTTACGACTCAGTAAAAAATAATTTACCGCTTTTATGATTAAATAAGAGGTTGCATAATTTATATCATTTTGATCATAATAATAATGAACTATGAGTTGATTTCAAGAAAAACAAATGCACTAGACAATCTCCGAAAGTCAATACAAAATATGTTATACGGGTCCGCTGATTTTAAAGCAACAGTCAGCCCATTTCTATAAAATAGGTCAATTAAATGTGTCGTAACAAGCATCGCACGCCCCCAAATCGGTTATCTTCGTCGGACTGTGGGCGTCTATTGGACGCACGAAAACACGCCACAATTATATATAACATTACATATGATTCGTAGCGATGTATGATGCTTGTGTAATCCATTATGATCCTTATTAGTCTAATCTGATTAACACTTTCACAATGGTTCTGTTGTCAGCCATGACACAAGAATATTTATTACCGTGTAGAGAAATATGCAAGTAATAATTGCGACAGTATAGCGGACGTCAGCTGACAGCATAAAACAAAACAAAATGTGTGCTATATTAAAATAGAATAATGATGATTCTTAACGAACGCCCCCTTCCTTCCACTATTGCTTAGCGTATTTGTGGACTTTGCTTACTTATGCGATCACAACGCGGTTTGTATTTTTTTCAAATGGCGCCACCTATCAAATAAACCTAGAATTTATGCACATTGACGCTATGGCTGATTTCAGTATCGAGCAACGTATTTAATAGTGTCACGTCACGTCGGTTAAATCGTATTATACGGCCTTATTAATGTGTTGTTCTTATATGTGATTGTACATAAAAACACATATTGTTTGTGTGTGCGTGCGTGGGTGTGTGAGGGGGGACGGGTTTTGCATTGCTGAATATTCTTCGCAGCTAGTGCGAATCCCCTGTGCCTGTCTTCCTTCCATTTGTTCACTTCCATCCTGCATGCATGACGTAACATGATTATGCTTCGTTAAACAAATCCCGGTAACTTGATTAGCATCATGGACGCTATCAGAAACACCACACCACATATGGTGGAGGTGTTTCTAACCAATACGTCTGAAACTCCCATAAACTAAAAGAAATTTAGAATCACTGGGAGACTGTAACTATTTAATATAATGAGCATGATAAAACGTTGAAATGGTGGTGGTCATGTTGGATTATTGCAAATAAAAAAACACAGCATTGTAGATTTTTACAATCATCGATGCCTTCAACACCCAGCAACTAAACTAACTTTTTGAATCATTGTGAAATTCCAAATATAATTGGATTCATGATCAAAATACTGATGTGGTGACGGCCGTATTTGAATTATAAAAAAAATCGCGAAAATAATACATGTTTTATATATATGACGGCACGAGTTGCCAGACACATTTATAATCATTGTGAAATTCAAACTATAATTGGATATCTGATCAAACTACTGACATTGAGGCGGCTATATTGGATTTATGCAAAACAAATGCCCATTGCTGCCAAGGTGACACCCGGGGGATCATGTTTATTGACATCACTGTTGTCAATAATTAATCAAAAACGTAATTTCTACTTGATTTCTAGCTATAACCCTGCCAGACTACAATGCGAAACGCTACATGTTTGTTAGACTTCGAGAAATGATGATACCATCCCTTATGACAAATTATTCTTAAATATATCTGAACTCATTTTCAACGGGCGTTGTTTTGTTCTTTTTCCCAAGTATTTCCACAGGAGTCCGTTTGCCGGCGATTTCTTGTGTAAAGTCGACCTAATAAATCTTCTAACTGTTCAATCGCGAAACGCAACTGCACCTAACGAAGAAGTATTAATTAATCGTCTCGTGAACATTATTTATTTCGAATCAAACGAGCGTGACGTATTTCCGCATTCGTATCAGCAGCATCTAATGCAAACCATCATTCTCTTCCGTGATAATAGTCATCAGTAAAGCTTTCACATTTCCACATTTCAGTGATATAACAGGCAGATTGCGCGCACGCGCGAATTCATCTGCACGCAGACGACATTATTAAAGCCGTATTCGCTGCGTGTGGTAGCGACTTGGGGTTAGGTTGTTTTCCCTCCGTCTGATGGACAAAGTTGCATGTCTGGCTAGTCGGGAGACCGAATTTAATTAGACTTCGGTTGATTCCTGGCCTGGCTAATATCATGGAATGCTAACGCATGTCGTTTGGCAAATGGTTGAAGAAAAATACTATGACGTATACAAGAAACAGAAATAGCACAATACACATTGACGCCTCGGTTAAAGTTTAATGACAAATGAATATTGCATGCGACCACAAATGGTAAAACCAGATACCTGTGGCGCGTGAAGGAGTTTGTTTAATAGTCAGGGGGCTTATCCTAAAAAAACACCTTAATTGTTCACATCGCTCTAAAAGCACCATTTTTGGATCAGCATTATATATGGCTATGACATTTCATTTTTTCGCGGGAGCCAAGCTGAGCTCCCGCTGTGGCGGCCATATTGGTATTTTGTAAAGACGCAGGTACGTGACACTCTGTTGCAATCCCTTAGCTTTGAACAGATTGAAGCAGATTGTACTCGGAAATTATCTCAACGTATACTTTACTGGTTTCTCAGATATATTTTTGTGATAATTTCGAGTTAATAGTGCTTTATGTAGCAACCTTGATATTTCCGTTTTGCATTAAGCATGCTTTCATTGACAACGTGCAATTTAGTCTGACCGTGAGGACGTATTTGAAAATGCCCGTCAATTGACACATCTGAACTTTGACTTATAATCGTTGCGAGTCATGGAGCGTTCAATTCAGTGCCTGTTTTTGTGTTGTCACATTTTTTCGATTGCATCAGTGAAATTGGTTATGTTGAACTGGCTGCACCACTTGTTAGTCAAACTAGTTTGCATGTCATCATTCAGTGTATACGTTGTAGGCTTGAGAAAAACAACACTATATATAGTACAACGGAATTGCGCGACACACTTGGCCTGGGACACTAGTATAAATAATATTTACATATATTATATTAAGTGCAGTTAGTCTCATTCATGAATCATTGTGACATTCATTTCACAGGACATTGGGGCCGACCGTGATCAGAACACAACCAATATATCGTTGTTGTCATTTTCTTTCAGATGTTGGCGTATATTTATTTATCTGAAGAAAGTTCCTGCGGCGGGAGCGGTCTTCATCTTCTCATTAAAGCCTTGACGAGCCTGCGGAGAGATTCTGTTGTATTTGCTTTGTGTGCATGTTTGCCATGTAATGTGTTCACGAACAACATATACTCCCTGAAAAGGTATATTATTAGAACAGGTGGTAATACTGTCAGTGTGTCTTCTACTGACACAATTGAAACTGATTAGTCACTCTGTTGCTGTTGTCTTTCGATAAAAAACGAGGTATTACAAAGTCCAACAGAACACGGATATTCAACACTTGAGAAATGCTCTTCCTTCCAGTATCAGGATTAGTCGGCTGAATGATGGGGTCAGCCCACTGTTGGTTTTCCCATAGGCGACCATGTTAACGTTTTGTCTGATTATAAGAAAACGTGACCTATAAAATGTCTTAAACTTCTCACCTGCTGTTATCATCATCTCATTGACATGCCGATAGATTTTAACAAAAATTGCATACTTCCAGCTCTCGTAAAATGCCTGTATGTATGACACCCGTCAATATTTTACAAATGCCGGCAAGAATTACTCCGCAAACAGGTCACACAGGCAAATTGCTGCCAAATATCCTTCTCGCTTATTCAAATCATCTAGAAATCCACCATTTTACAGTAAACACCTCCTACAATCACACATGAAAATTTCCCTACTCAATTGCACTTATGTCACAGCATGTGAATTTTGTAAAACAAATCATTTCTAAAAAATACACTGCATTTTTCTTCTTGCAACGGACAGGAAGTCTAACTAGAACATGACCCTAAGTAGGCAAGGCAGGTTTGGAGAAAAATGTTAAAACTAACACATTTGATAGGTTCTCCTATCTCATACACTGTGTGGTATTTTTTTTAAATTCATCCACGTGTTTGTTTTTTATACACATTTCAAAAGAGCCACCTTACTTGACAGGGCACCGTGTGAATAAGCATTTCACTGTCAGACAATTTATAATCTAGCACAATATTCTCAGGTGGCACGTATGAACTCCTATAACAGTTTTCCAGAAAGTCCAATATGTGTTTTATAAGAATATTAAATACAGCGAGTTGTTATATGTTACATTCAAATTTATATTGATTTTATGACCTTGTGCCCTATTTACAAAGGTAAATATCAACAAAAAGTCACCTTAGGGTGTTAATTCTCAAAAGGCTAGGCGTCTTATGCAATTCAATTGCACACTATTACACAGCCTAATTAGCAGACATTCAGAAAACAATGCCACTTGCTTGATTGGCCAGAAGGTCCTGCCAGTAGACAGTATCTGATAACAGTCTCGGGCTACAGCCGACTCCAGCTAGTCACTGTCGTCAGGCTTCATTAGGGTCAATGACAAGATCTTCAAGTGTGTTTAACTAGCAGAAGTAAACAAAAAAGATTGATGGATCACCCTGCTGCAATGTCATTGGTTCATTTTCATACAGATTTGCAAATTGAGGCTTAACTAGTAGCATACACACCCCACCCCCCTTATAAGACATGTGTTCCGACACTGTGATTTGGACTTGCAGACTGATGAGAAGTCTGTAATATCCAAAAACGGTTTGTCCCGTTCAACTGTTGTTTTGCCATACATATATTATCAGTGATTGTTTCAAGATATTTGAAGTAAAATGCGTCCTCCATGATTGTACAATGACAATAGAACATGACCCCTGATGGCTCTGCGGTTGCAGCAACCCTTCGCTCACACGAGGCAGTGTATCATAAATCGTGCAGGAGTTCGTGCAGCAGTTCTAGGGTCAGACGAGCGCGTGACAGGTTGGAGAAAGAAGGTGAAGAGGCAGCTGAGACAAGTCCTAAGAATCTAGGTTCGAGTTTAGGACCTCGCCAAGACCCAGAATCATTGCGTTATATAATTTGCTAGGGTGATGACCAGAATCCGGAGTCCTTCACTCTGGAAGCTGTTCACCTGCAACGAATCGAGCGATTTGTTGTGCTCATGTACAGCAAGACGGGTGGTTCTGCAACTGTCAACGATGCTAGGCATCATCTCTTCTCCAATGGCAGTCATTCACACGACAATATACCGCCGACCCAGGCCGCTCTCATATCATGAGTTCCTTGCTCCAAGCCAGTTTCATCTGGAAGCAATCAACCACATGCCACCAGGCAATCCCTGTCTTTGATCAATGGGGATGGGAACAGGATGAACGCAGCAAGCAATGGCTCCCTTTCTGGACCACTTTCGCCGACGCAAGTAAAGCTTGTGCCCTGCTCCTAAACTGCGGCTGCATGAAACCGTGCAAAGGGAATTGCAAATTCTGCAAGGCAGGTCTTCGTTGCACAGCACTGTGCAAGTGCGAGTGTGGCTGCCTAAACAATGTTGACAACGATGTGAACAATCGAACTACTACTAATGAATGGATGGGTAGATAGATAGAGGATGATGGATGAAATTGTCTGATAGAGTGAATAAGCAACTGTACTTTTAGGTACATTAATTGAATTTGAATTATGTGTATCCAATTGACTTGTAATTTCTATTTCTAGAATAATAGTATCGTTCATGCATCTTGGAGTGGGTTACATTCCAAGTTGTGCATAATGAAAAGTTTCTATAATAAATTATCATTGTTCTTGACATTGACCTTGATTATATGACTTCGCCATTCCCCTTTCAACATCGGTTCCAACATTATAATAAATATATAAACCTTTGCTCACGCAGATCAATTGAATCAGCAACAGATACATTGGGTTTTACGCAATTTAACCTTGATCTTGATTGAAGAGACCTGTGTCCAGAGCTCATTCCAGGTTCATATATTGTCCACCTAAGACATTTGTAGATAAAAATGACACCAGAACAATGAATATCTGATATAGTACGTGTTTGGTTCAAAATATCTATATTTTGAGCCAAGATGAACTGGGATGTGACCATACCACGTGACATAGACCTAGAATCAGAAAACTAACACCGGAAATGGATTCTCCATACTCGGAAACCCCTAAAAAGTGGTATAATTTATGGTTCTACTACTTTTTGTTCTCAAGTTATTGCACAGACTTACTCTGGACGGCAGCCATCTTGGATTTGTCAAATATCGCCGCCACAGCAGGAACCCAGCTTGGTTTCCGCGAAAACATGTCATGGCCATATCTAGTGATGGTCCAAAAATGGTGCTTGTAGAACGATGTGAACAATTTTATTATTAAGCTCCCTATCTACAAGGACGTATGCATCACAGATGTCGTGGGGATTTTGGGGGATCTTCGCAGCTGATTTTAAGGTAATATTGTGAAAGTAGTTTATTTTTGAAATAGTTGCATGTTGTATTTATTAATAAGTTATGTTCCCATTAGGAACAGCCGTAACACGCTTGTGAACATTTTCGATAATGTATTTTTAGCGTTCTAAAAATCAACTATGTTCATTTCCATTGTTTTATCAGCAAGCTGAACAAAATTCGTCAAATGGTGTCATTTTGTAATCAAAAGAATGAACATATGGAAGGATGGGTAGATGAAAGGTTGAAGAGGTACATATATAGACAGAAGGGAGGACGGGTGGTTGGTTTGGATGGGTGGATAGGTGAGTGGTTGGATGAATTAGCATTGATGAACAAATTAATGGCTGGAAGTGCGCATGAATAGAAATATGGACCGCAGCACAAGCAACGCGTCATTGATATGCAGGTTATGGAACGCTTGCGTGTCTAGATCGATGTTGCCAAGACGTGCTGTTACTTCCATTGACTGCGCACAGTAAAAATGCTAGGAAAAACCTGTTCAATGCTGTAGAATGCTAAAGTTGGTGACCGAGCATTAGATAATTTTTGAGTTCGTGTGTCATGACAATTTACTCCCCGTGTCAAATGTCTACGTAAAATCATAACTTCTCTTTACACAGCATTTGCACCGTTGCGTCTTGCAAAGGTACAAATAAACAAACTTGCACCACCGTTCCGAAGTGGTACATGCAGTGTCGATTTTTGCAAGTTGTACCGGTACAAATTGATTGCGTGTACATGAGTTGTCTTGTACCGTTGCAAGTTGTATCAATACCTATACAGTTTTAATTGTTTTACTCAAGCAAACCGTTGCAAGCTGAACTGCTTCACTTTGCAATGGTACAAATTGCATCTATAAAGAGTCTAAATACATGTTAAATCGGATAAGCCCAACAACGAGTATGCAGTAAACGAAATAATAATTGATAACACCTTCACTATCCGGTGATGACGTAAACTAGGTCCGAGTTCACGCAAGCGATCAAGAAGCATTCTTGAATAATCGATTGTAGACATTCCCAGGACGCATTCCTGATTCCATTGTTGAGGTTCCAAGACATGCGTGCACGACTCTTTGACCATCTGGTAGAGAGAAAAGAACAGCTCACATTAAAGTCGACACGGAATAAATCGACCTAGTCTCTGGAAGTACATCATGTCACTTAACCTCATTGCGCGACTGTGCATTCACTGATCAATAGGATGACTGCCAGGAAATTCGTCAAGAAGTTCTTAGAAGCGATGTGCGAATATGAGCAACCCGACGTTCGTTAGGGCTTATGGCTACCGAGTTGTACTTTGCTCAACTAATGGCAATCTAATTCCCTTTGGAAAGGTCCACTGTTGGGGAAAAACGACTACGCTCGAATGTCGTTCCCGATTAATGACGCGCCCACTAAAACGAATTGTATCAAAAGTAGAAAAAACACAATATATTGGATTTTGTTTAACAAGATGACTGGGAAAGACAGGGATATAGGGGGGAGGAAGGGAGTGAGAGAGAAGGAGATAGCGAAACAGAGTGACAGAGAGACAGGCAGACAGACATACAGACAGACAGACGGACAGACAGACAGACAGACAGGCATATATATATATATATATAGACATACAGACAAACAGGCAGGCAGGCAGGCAGACAGACAGACAGACAGACAGACAGACAGACAGACAGACAGACAGACAGACAAACATATATACAGACAGACAGACAGACAGACAAGCAGGCTGGCAGGCAGATATATATATATATATATAGACAGACAGACAGACAAACAGGCAGGCAGACAGGCAGGCAGGCAGGCAGGCAGGCAGACAGACATACATACAGACATACAGACAGACAGACAGACAGATAGACAGACAGACAGACAGACAGACAAGCAGGCAGGCAGGCAGGCAGGCAGGCAGGCAGACAGACAGGCAGACAGACAGACAGACAGATAGACAGACAGACAATATATATGGGGCAGAGCATACGATAAATAATATGAAGAGGACAGACAGACAGACAGGCAGACACGCAGCAGGCAGACAGGCAGACGAGGCAGAGCGCAGGCATGCAACAGGCAGGCAAAAGGAAGGCGGGCAGACAAAGGCAAACGCAAACAGAGCAAAATAGCAGGCGCAGAGCATAGCGGGCTCTCATAGCTCCTCACTCTCCTCTCTCTCGGACTCTAGAAAGACAAACAAGCAAAGGCAGGCAGGCAGATATATATATAATATATATATGTATAGTTATATGAACAGACAGACAAACATTATACCAAGCAGGCGGGCAGGCAGGCAGGCAGGCAGGCAGGCAGGCAGGGTGGCAGGCGGGCAGGCGGGCAGGAAAGCAGACTGGCGGTCAAGCAGGAAGAGAGACCCTCTTATGTATGTTTATGTTTGTTTCGCTGAGAAGCACCTGTGAAGTTGTTTCCTTCAACACGTCTGTTAATTGGCGCACATAGTAATCAGGCTTGACAGTCTCGGTTGGATGTTATTTACTCGATCCAGATCGAAGGTGTCCAAATGTGTTCTGCGGCGAAAACCTTAGGCGGTTCTCTTTAATCTCTGCTTGTTCCCGCCCTCGCAGCAACGTAAACAACGGCGTTGCTGTAAAGCGAATCTGTAGGCGGCATTTGGTGCAGTGGCACACAGCCATCTAACACAGTTTACTTCTGCTCTAAGGGACTACAGTGGTTCCTTTCGAAAGTGAGGGTCGGGTGTTAACAGTTGTTATCCACCCGTCCACCCGTCCACCCGTCCATCCGTCCGCCCGTCCACCCGTCCACCCGTCTGTTCGTCCGATCATCCGTCCGTCCGTCCGTCCGTCCGTCCGTCCGTCCACCCGTCCGTCTTTCCGTCCACTCGTCCACCCGCCCATCCGTCCATCCTTCCATCCGTCCACTCGTCCACCGGTCCACCTATCCACCCGTCCACCCGTCTACGGGTCCACCTTTCCACCTATCCATCCGTACGTTTGACTAAGGACAAGGACACCTTAATTCTTAATTTACACCGTTGTGTGGGCGTCACTGATGACTCGGATCAAGATAACCACGACCACATCACAGCTGTCTTCGCAGGCGCAGTTTCAGTAATTGAAACTGCCCAATGACGGATGAAGACACCAGGAACCACTTCCGCCTGGATGTGGCTGATCACGTGTGGTTTCTAATCAGTCTGCACATCGGTGCAGTAAGATCAAACCACCCACCACAAAAAACATAAACACACGGTAGTGTTTTGCAACAACACCTACTCTTAGACTTAGAGTGTTTTCAACCTCGGTTCCAGTACTGCAGTGCCAAAGTTCATACAATATGGACAGGGGCCGACTTTTTCAGATAAGTCGAGATGGTGTTCAATTGAACAGGTCTGCCAGGGGGTGATGTATAACGCACTTTGAACAGTTCTAAGGACTGGAAACGGCGCTATTTATAGAGAACCGAAGTGATCACGCATAGCAACCGGCCCAGCTGGTTCCAACAAATGTTTTTTCAGCCGTATCTGTTAACATGTTGTTACGTTTTATTCTACACTGTAATCAATATTCTGAAAATCATACGTGTAGTTCTTTGTGGTTCCAATAAGTTGAAAGTGAGAAGCAATATTGGGTGAAACAAATTTGGTATTTTTAATACTCTAGAACGAGAAATTGTTTTGTAACGCAAGCTATTTTATCGCATTGACAATATCGGTCGCGGTTCAAAACAGTTTTTTGTTGTGCATCACGCTACTTTCGCCGCAAAATGCGAAAGGAGAACTTGTCAATACTATTTAATTCATGTACGAAATTGCCAATATAGAAGAATATAATATGATAATATCGTAAAATAAGGAACAAAATAAGTTTCAGGCTAAGAAGTTAGGGAGCGGTCATTATATAAGTTGGAGTGTTTTGGTTACCATGCAGTCGGAGGGTTTTGGGGAACCTTATACGTGGATACAGTTGTGGATTGTAATGAGCCCTCAAGAGTGTATGATGGATGGACACACACACACAAACACACACACACACGCATTCACACACACACGCACACACGCACACACGCACACACACACACACACACACACACACTGAGAGTATGTTAACTGCCAAGGAGCTCCTTCCACACATTTGATACATGTCAGGGAGCTCCTTCTACACCACACTCATGTTAATTGCCAAGGAGCTCCTTCCACACACTTTATAACTGTCAGGGAGCTCCTTCCACACTCATGTTAACTGCCAAGGAACTCCTTCCATATACTTGATATTTGTCAGGGAGCTCCTTCCACACACATGTTAATTGCCAAGAAGCTCCTTCCACACACATGTTAACTGTCAGGGAGCTCCTTCCACACCGGCGTTTAATAGTCAATGGACTCGTTATGCCCAAATGTTTAAATCCAAATGGTAACAGTCAGAGTTGCTATCCTGACGGCATAGGACGTTTAAGATATAAACCTTTCAAAACATCACAGTAACTCCCTAGAGTGTTTTGAACTTAGACACCTACACGTATGGGTCCTCTATAAGGTAGAAAAAAGAAAACAAAGGACTACACGGCTATTCAGAACGAGCAGTACTCAGCTCAGTAAGCCATACAGAAACCGCACCGGTACACGAGATGAATCACTTGCGACCCAATCAGGCGTCCTTTCAAAGGTTTCATTTAGATTGTTGGAAATATTCGTTATTAATATTAAGCTGACTTTAGTACACTAGCGATATTCAGACTGAACAATCCAGTTAGTGCGATATATAAAAAGAACCAGGTGAAATGCGCCAACGCAACTACTCATCTATCTCACGTGTATCGTTTTGTCGCATTTCTTTATAGGGCCTATTATAAACAATACACGTGGCGTGCACGTGTGCGGGCACAGATTGGCACGCATGCACAGACACGCGTTCGTGCGATAGTGCTTGAAAGTAGCACCTCCAAATAACCAGCCTAATGGACATAACATTATATAGGCTGTAAGAAAAACAGAATTATGACCCGCGTGCGCAGTTTGCTCTGTGCGTGTAATGCATTGCCGTTGTGATTTAATAATAATAAACGTTGAATTGTGGCCGAAACTACTTTGTAACGTCATGACGCGGTCATCGAATTCAAAACGCAATGATTTGAAAACCGCCCGGCAACCATCCAATACGATTGAGAACATAGTCTCCATCATTTAGTGTGAATCGGCTAACTGCAATTAGTATGAGTGTGAAATAACTATCAGGTTGTGACTTGCATACCGCCGTAATCGGACATTGTGGCCCTGTTACAGCGATTCGTCTAATTCCGCACTTATGAGCGCGTATGAGGTTCGCCGTGAACCAGCGAACCGTATAAACTCTTCCGTTGATATTTAGCAGGAGAAGGTTAATACACTGCACCGTCTCCTGGATAACGTCCTGTGTGTCAGTTTATGGACTATAATGACACATCTTAAGTATAAACTAACTATAATGGGTGTTTTATTGTTGCACCGACATTTTCAGAAGCACCTTTGTACATGTTTTATTACACATTGACTCACTCGTGGCATTATCAATAGGTGGCGCCCCAGTTTATTCTCAAATGTTACTGTCGGTGGGGTTAGTACCTGCAAAATAGCTGTCTTATATCTCGCGAAGACAAACATAATCACCCATTTGTTTTACATATTAATATGTTGTAGTGAGATAGGTTAGGCCTATACAAAGAATATTACTAATATAAAATGCGTGATGTCAAATAATTACTCCACTCACGTAAAATGTTATCGACAGAAGAACCTGGTGCTACACCTAGCGATCATGCGCGCAACGTCAACTATTGAATGGCGGTAACGCGGGGTAGAGATGAAATGAGATAGCGAGGGCACGTGACACAACATTGTGCAGTTGGGAGCGAGACTGCTGTATCAGCGACTTCTGTCACTCGGAGTACATACTACAGCATGGCTGTGATGCCCACCGCGTTGTGATACACGGACTCCGCCGCACCGGTCGCTTCGCCGCAGTGCTCTTAGTGTGTGCTGTGCTGTTCCTGGTGCTGGTATTAAAAAGACAAAGGTAAGGTCTTATATAGCACAGTATCTAGTTGTCAGGATTTATCAAAGCGCTTTACACTTTACTTCCTGGCGGACCTGTTCAATCGACCACCATCTCTGTTTTTTTCGGAAAGAATTGTACCATCCTGCAGTGACTGCCTGAAGGACATTCGTCCACCCAAATCCATCGATGCCCTTAACCATCCATGATCCATGATCTCACGAGACTGCAGGATGCCTACTACTACAGTATCCATACTGCTGAGTGAACTGGAGCAAAGTGGAATGAACGAACTTGCCCAAGGTTTGAAACGGCAGTGCAGTATTCAAACCCGAGATCTCACGATTGAGAGTCCGGTGCTCAAATGACTGCGTCACCTCTCTTCACGTCAGTCAGTGGCGAAACGCGCAAATGGCGACCGTTGTTGTGTCAAGCACGTGGATATGTTCTACCGTGACATAGGAATTCGTTTCATGTTGAAGAAACGCAACACCCCGAAGCGTATATATATTATGTTGTTGTTGGAAGTACATTTGCCGATTTGCACGCGTGCCTGTGAGTGTGTGTCATATGTGTATTTATAGGACGATACCGATATACGCCCAGCGAAAAATTGATCAATTATGCTGAACGATTTCCGGGTTTCGGCATCCGTCAATTACTGAATTACTAGGACCTCGAACATGTAGAGCGTCCAGCTGTCGGGATATCGGCCATCTGAGGAATTTAGTGGTCTACTACAATAGTGTGTGTATGTGTGTGTGTATAAGTGGGTGTGTATGTATGTGTGTATAAGTGTGTGTGTATGCGTATGTGTACTTGTGATTGATTGTGCGTGCGTCTGTGCGTATGTGTTTATGTGTTCATATATGTGTGCGTGTGTGCGTGTGTGCGTGTGGGCGTGTGTGCGGGTGTGCGGGTGTGCGTGCGTGAGGGTGTATATGTATATGCGTATGTATGCTTGTGCATGCGTGTGGGTCTATCTGTGTGCTTGTGAGTGATTGTTCGTGCGTCTGTGCGTATGAATTTGTATGTGTGGATATAGATATACTCGTGTGCATGCGTGCGTGCGTGCGCGCGCGTGAGAGAGAGTGCGTGTGTGTATGTGTTTCTGCCTGTCTACACGTGCTGTTGTCTGATGGTTCAGCCTCCAGCTGGTGAACATACGTCTCCTGTGGCGTCTAAATCATCTGACTCGACGCTACGACTGAGCCGAAGTGAACAAACCCTCGCTAATTGCTTTTGTAATTACATAAGACACGATGACGTTGGCTATTGCTACGTGGCAGGCAATTCTTATATGTAACTCAAATATGTAATTCAATTACATATACTACGCCGCGCCCAGGTGAATACGCCATATTACATCACTTCTTGCGAAGTGAGTCACGTTATGATACTATGTTGCTAGAATGCGAACTAACGATCTTTGGCTGGTAATTCATTAAGTAGGCAGACTGCCTCTGGGGCAAATATAATGTGAGCCGATGATTTAGAATGTATGTAGACCGTTGGTTTGACTGACAGTGAGCAGATCACCGCAGGCCCGACGGCGACAGTAAGGTCTTTTAGAATAATATTTGTGTTTCCGGTTATCATATCGACCGTGTTAACACACCCGTGTCTCTGAAAGATCTCTTCTTCTTCCAGGCGGTTGGTTTTGTCTTCGACCATTTTATTAAGCATAGCCTGACAACTGTCTCTCTCAGTAGGGAACACCTAAGCACGTCAGTTGGTTTCGAGTATAGCATATACAGAATAGACAAAGACAACAAGCGAACAGACATGTGTACGAACTACCAGCACGGTGAACGCCGTTAAAATCGGTGTATTCTGTTTAGTCCTGCTGCAGATGTAAGGAGTGACCAGTTGGATTATACAAGACGCTTTCGACTGAAATTCTGCCTGGGAATGGAAGACGTATTTTTGGCGGTATCAAACATATTAAGAAGATTCGTCCACAACACAGCCGTGCATGGCGAACAATTTACGACAAATGTCGAGTGACTTTAAAAGACACTCGACATATTTTGTCGTAAATTGTTCGTCATGCCGTGTGATATTATTTGAAATTCAAGACACATTTAACATAACCAATGCGCCTCGCATGCATCTGGATACTCTTTGCGACCCACTCAAAATAGCCTGGCAACCCAGTTTTGGGTCGCGACCCAGAGGTTAAGAACCGCTTTCTGTACGTGAAGTGTCTGCACGGGACATAACTAGCGTTTGTCTCGACTTAGTATCTTCGTATTGTCGTCCTCGTGGCTCTCTGTACATGGGTGAAGGTATTTCTTGTACTGTGCCATGACTCAGATACATTTTCCCTTTCTCCCCTTCTCCCCTTCTCCCCTTCTCCCCTTCTCCCCTTCTCCCCTTCTCTCCTACTCCCCTTCTCCCCTTCTCCCCTTCTCCCCTTCTCCCCTTCTCCCCTTCTCCCCTTCTCCCCTACTCCCCTTCTCCCCTTCCCCCCTTCTCCCCTCCCCCTTCTCCCCTTCTCCCCTTCTCCCGTTCTCCCCTTCTCCAATTCTCTAAATCTTCCCTCCTCCCCTCCTCCCCTTCTCCCCTCCTCAACTTCTCCCCTTCTCCCCTTCTTCCCTTCTCCCTTTCTGCCCTTCCGCCCTTCTCCCCTTCTCCCCTTCTCCCCTTCTCCCCTTTTCCAAATTTTCCCTCCTCCCCTTCTCCCCTTCTCCTCCAATTCTCCCCTCCTTCTCCCAAATCTCCCCTCCCCTTCTCCCCTTCTCCTCTTCTCCCCTTCTCCCCTCCTCCCCTTCTCCCCTACTCCCCTTCTCCCCTTCTCTCCTTCTCCCCTTCTCCCCTTCTCCCCTCCTCCCCTCCCTCCCTCCTCTCCTCCTCCCTTCTTCCCCTCCTCCCCTCCTGCCATCCTCCCCTCGTCCCTTCGTCCCCTCCTCCCCTCGTCATCTCGTCCCCTTGTCCCCTCCTCCCCTCGTCCCCTCGTCCCCTCCTCTCCTCCTCCCCTCCTCCCCTCCTCCCCTTCTCCACTCCGGCAACCTCCATCTGCCTTTCCTTTTATTACACAGTCTTCCCACCTTAATTGCGGTTTGCCTTTTTCTTGTCCCTAACACTTTTCGCCATGAATATACGTGTCTAACAATCAACCATCAGCCCGCCATTTCACTGTTTTGCTACCTCTGCGCGGTATACACCGTCATGTGTCATTCTCGCTTACGTCTTCCCAGAAATCAACCGGCTAACATTTCTATCTGACCTTTTTTGTGATTAGACTGGTTTCGTGTCTAAACACGGCGTGATACTGACATTTTTCAAAGTAATAGCCTTGAATTAGTGACTAACGAGTGCAGGTTGAGGTGTGTGTGGTATTCCCGGTGTTTGTCGTGTTTGGCGGCGGTAGCATGTGGCCGAAACCATGGCGGCATTCAATCTCAACTGCGTAGCTTTTGTGGACGGCGTCGTTTTGTTTTTGTCTTGGACGTATCGGGAAACAATAGGAACATCGCGTGTGTCGAGATGCTGGTTCATGCAAGAAACAGTAGTTCTATATCTGTACGGACATTTGTATAAATACTTAACCGTAATCCCAACCTTGATGCAAACCGTAGCCCTATTTGTTTTTGTTTTATTTGTGCGCAGTTAGTATTTAGTTACTTATGCGCTCCTTCCACCATAAATAAATATTAAAGACTAAGTGAAATGAAATTTTAAATGTCTTTGAAACTTCGTGTACATAAACGTAATACTCTTGTTAAGTAATGTGCCAAATGAGAAGCCTGTTCATTGGGAACTCATGTCGCTAAACTCGCTAAAACGTGGTCATTTGTGTGTCACAGCCCATCAGATGTTGCTGACGTCACCACAGGCAGGGCCGCTGAACGCTCCCTATCTTTCAGCAGGGCTAGCGACGGTGCGGCCTGTTGTTTCAAACTGTACACGTTTGTCGCTGGATGTACACAGGAATTGTGTTAACTTTTTTAGTTATTGTCGTTTGAATATCGCGAATGCTCAACTTTGCATAATATTCGCTACCGCGTATACATTGCAGGATTAAGCATTCGCGATGTTCAAACGGCAATAACTCAAAAACTAAAAACTAATTCTGGGTACATCGAGTAACAAACTTATAGATAAGATTATTATCTTTACTGTGATATCAAACAATATTAAATCCCATTGCAAATTTGAGCATTCGCAATGTTCAAACGGCAGTAACTCCAAACGAAAACAAAATTCTTGCGTGCATCCAGCGAAACATCAGTAGGTAAGATTAATATCTTTACGGTGTAATGAAAAATATTTTAGCTACGGCGTAAATCACCATCTCGCATAGATGATGCGCGCCATGCTAAATCCTAGCGGTGCTACCTGCGGTGACGTCACAACGACCGCTGGGTGTCGCAACAAACTGTGCAGAAAATGAACAGAAAAGCTCGACCAAAAAGGGCCTTGGAAAGTGTGACGTGGGGGGAGCGGTTAAAATTAGTGGAAAATCAGGACACTATTTTTTAGATTATATTTCATTCAGATTGGGAATAAAATAATTAATTTCGCTTAGTCGTTAAAGATGAAGCCATTTGCGTGTGTTCGTAGAGTGCGCGCGTGTGTATGATGGTTGAAAGGGAGCATCCGCAGGAACGTTCACGTCAAAATGAGTTATACTTCTGTCCCTCCGCTGATTTGTGTATTGACAGGACACGGGAACGACTAATAAAACATTACGGAACTTTGCGCCGAAGCATTCTGTGTTGCGCAACCATTAGCTAGCAACAAGAAAGATGCATTGACCCATATATCTTATATTGGCTTTTAAATGTTACACCCGACAAACAGAGGGTCACGGAGAACCAGTACAATCTACTTTTTTTCACTGGTTGTTATTATGTCACTTCTGGATTAGCGCTAAGTAAGAATAGTGGCAACTAAGCGATAATTGTGCCGTTTAATGAGATTGTATATTTTGGTGCTGTCCCGCCAGAGGTGGGGCGGTTCAACGCTGGTAGATCGATCAATGATTTTGCAGTTCCAGAAATTGGGTTCATTTGGTAAAAATTATGACAGGTACAAGCCATATCAAGCGTGTCGGTTTGCGAAAAGACAGTTCTGGTATAAACACATCGCAGACATGCGAGATAAGGGGATGTGTTTTCAAAGGAACCTTAGCATCACAGTTGTCATAGATCGCGGCGATAAACAACCTGCTTCGTTTACCACAATGAAAAACACGTTTTGTTTACGGAGTGGAGCAGATTTCCGTTTGGCCTGACACGGAACACGCTGACGGTTAGATGATCCAGTCAACACGACTTAATCACGAGGTGGCGTAACATGTCATTTGGTTTGACGTGAAACGTCTTTGCGGTTATAGCAGCAATCACGAATTACGTCACCGAATCACGCATTCAATCATTCACTTACAACCACACGCGCGCACATGAACGCACACGCTGGTGCATACGTATGAAGGGCACACACATATACACACACGCACTCATGAGTTCATGCACTCACGCAATCTCCCATGCAGTCACTCACTCACTCACTCACTCACTCACTCACTCACTCACTCACTCACTCACTCACTCACTCACTCACTCACTCACTCACTCACTCACTCATTCACTCACTCACTCACGCACTCACACATGCCCTCACGCACACACTCACTCACTCACGCACTCACACATGCCCTCACGCACACACTCACTCACTCACTCACTCACTCACTCACTCACTCACTCACTCACTCACTCACTCACTCACTCACTCACTCACTCACTCACTCACTCACTCACTCACTCACTCTCTCACTCACTCACTCACTCACTCAATACTGCACTCACACGTGCATTCAACACACACGCCCTCGTGCACTCACGCACTCACACATTCACGCACTCACTCACGGACTCACTCACGCACACATTCACTCATGAGCAATACATGTTATTACTTCTATTTTTTCAATATATTACTCCACTTATTTCTTCCTGATTGTTTTCCACGTCGTTAGCCTGGTGTCGTCGACAGAACCAGCCCAAAGTACAGGAAGGTGTGCTGTTTGCACTAGTATTGACTGGCAATTTGAAGACGGTATGATTGTCTTATTACGCCGTGTGCTCTATCCACGAAACAGAGCAACATTTATGTTAATATCGATGAAACATTATACATGCTATATTGACATGGCCGGTCTTAGAAGAACTGTACGCGTTCTTCTATTGATGTTGAATGTTTGTGCCAGATGATATTCTGTGCCGCGGGGGTCCAAATATTATGAGGTTGTCGTTATGATCTAGGTAATAAGGACACATGGGTTATTTATGTAGACAATAATGACCCCGGCGTCACCGCCCCGTGGGACCAACCTATCCACGCATCGCTATGGTGTTTACGCGCATCGCAGATATGTGGCGACGTCTTCACGCATGCAACAAGCGGTCTGGTCTTCCTTATTAAACAGATGCTCTTCGTAGCAATAACAAACCTCTGCGGCAAGATTGAACGACCAGAGACCAACTGCGTGTGACCTTCTTGTTGTTTGTTGTAGGATTCTGAGGAACATCACTTCCTTGCAAAGGCGTTTGATGCAGTGGGATTGATTTGTCGAAGATCACGCACTCGGTGCTTCTGAGGCGACGGCTAATGCGAGACGGGAGCAACGATGGGTCCGGGCAATTACAACTACATTTGTCTGTGCCTGACAACACTATATGAGCAGCTGTAGGGATCCACCAGTGGCCGCAACATTGTCGCAACGGCGCAATAACGCATATCTGCACCGCAAGACCGAAAATGGTATAAGTAGGTATCAGATTGATACGATGCAACATAGGCGCGGTGACGTGGTCGTTAGTGGTTGTTCTTTGCGAGTGCAGGTGAAGTGAAGCCATGGAGGCGTCGCTTGCGAACTTCTCCATGACGGCTGCCGACTATATTATCGGGAACCAGTTCGACTTGTTCCTGAACGCGTCAGCCGGCATGAACGGGTCGATGTTCGTCCATCCGTCTGAGTTCGACGCGGGTCGCTACATCGTGCTGGAGCGGATCATCCACCTACTCAACATGTTCGGCATTCCGTTCATCATCGTCGTCGGCATCATCGGCAACACGCTGTCGATCGTCACGCTGTCGTGCTCCTATCTGCGTCATCAATCGTCGACAGTCTACCTGGCGTTTCTGTCGACGGTCGACACCGGATTCCTGGTGTCGCTCACGTTCGTGTGGTTGCGATATCTGAACGTGCATTCGTTCGTGCGGACTGGATGGTGTCGGTTCGTCATCTACACGACGTATGTTTACAGTTTCCTGTCCGTGTGGACGGTCGTCAGCTTTACGTTTGAGCGTTACGTTGTCGTGTACCATCCTCTACGCAAGAACAGCTTGTGCACGAGGCGTCGCGCCCGTATCGTCGTGTCCTCCCTCGTTGTGTTGGCCGTCGTGCTCTATTCATTCTCGCTGTGGACGTCCGGAGTGCTCGAAATGCCCTACCTCAAGACCGGCATGTGCATGGCGCTCCCCCGCTACCTCTACATCACCCGTGTCTTCACGAACATCGACACCGTCATTACGATGGTGCTTCCGTCTCTTCTCATCGTCTTCTTCAATGCCGCGATGGCGGTGAAGATCGTTGACTTCCTCAACCGCCGCCGAACCGGCCTACACATGTCGTCGCCGCCCAGACTACGCGGTGGGGTGGACGACCCATTTGACCCGGCCACCCGCAACGGCGTCCCGCTGCTTGCCGTCGCAGGCTCGGGCACGGCCGGGTCGCGCGTTCGCAACGGCGGCGTCGGAGGCGCGCCGACACGTCACGTGACGCTGCGCAAGAACGGGGGCGCGCTGAGCAAAGGAAATCTACGTCACACGTTCCAACTTCGCACCACCCGCTCCCTATTGGTCGTCAGTAGCCTGTTCGTCGTACTCAATCTGCCGAACCACGTGTTCCGCATCTACGCGTTCAGCGTCTACCTGGTCGACGAACGCTACGTGTTCCCGCGCTCCGCGTTGCTATGGCAACACGTGTTGCAGTTCCTGTACTACAGCAACTTCGCGGCCAACTTCTTCCTGTACAACGCGTGCAGTCGCTCATTTCGCTGTGCCCTCAGGCGGCTTTGTTGGACGCTAAAACGGCGCGCCATCGAGCGGTTTAACCGGAGCAACAGTACAGGCTACGAGCACGACCGACGGGCGATGTGACGTGTCGTGTCTCGCTCCTTCGTGTACATTTCCCACAAGAAATTAATATATGGAAACAGGGTACCGTCTGATCGTGTAATGTGTGATACGTACTTGTTTTATAACCGGCGCGTTTTGACGGGATATCACGGTTATTGTTACTGTTGTTGATGTTGTTATCGCTGCTGTCGTTGTCGTTATCATATCTATGATATCGTGCCATACAAATAAACAGATAAGCTACAAAGATAGCAATAATGTCAAGTTCAATAAATACTCAACAAATAAGTAGGTGTTAATTTACGCCAAGGGTGACACAGGATGCGATAGGAGGGATGTCTATAAACAGACTGACATCGGGGGAGAGGGATGGAAGAAGGGGTGCGAGGTGAGGGGAAGGGGGCGGACGGGAAGAAGGGAGGTGGAGGGCGAATGCTGTGACGAAGTTCAGGGACAAAAAGCTGCATAATAGAAATAGAGACAAAATACAAAGAAACGCATCTAGGCAAATGTAAC
Organism: Paraescarpia echinospica; assembly: GCA_020002185.1. Lineage (NCBI taxonomy): Eukaryota > Metazoa > Annelida > Polychaeta > Sabellida > Siboglinidae > Paraescarpia > Paraescarpia echinospica. Next base: position 21,222,864 of record CM034543.1, on the reverse strand, counting down.
GAAACTAGCCTGTTAACGCCACTGCTCCAGTCTGGCAGTTAATATCGTCGAGCCTAAGCCGCACTGCTCATTATCGTCATTTTGTCAAAACCAACATCCATCATTTCTAACTAGTTATAGATACTTTATTGTTGTGCCCGGCCGGAGAGCGAAAAAACATTTTAATACTGTTTTACACAAATCAAATTCGTGGGAAATGGAGCATGTATAACAATTTCAATTACTATTAATATTTCACATATTTGTCTGCGCAGATCTAACGACGAATCATGCCCACGCATCTTATGTGGCCTTTAACTGGAGATAAATGCGTATGTTTTTATCAACATAAATAAGAAAAAGCAACAATTTTTACTAAAATAGCGATACGTAGAAATGGTTGTTGTATGTTTGTCGGGAACACTTTTTTACAATGCCTTCCGCGCAGATGCACACGTCCTTTGTTGGTGATTGCAAATGTTCAAGATGTGTTCCATTTCACCGGCGCTCGGTGTCAGCTCAACTGAGAGCCTTTTCATTGACCAAACAAATGAACATATTAAGTGAAAAAAGTATTGTTTATATTGTGGACAACAAAACAGGCAGAACAGGGAAAACTATGTTTGAATATCAGCCTGGAGACACCTATGCGTATAGATACAAAAGTCCGTGCTCACTGTGCCACATAATGGATCAATGAGCCAGAAAATAGGTCATGACAAACTTGTGGTTTCCCCTAAGGTTATTTCAAATATATGACACGAGAGCAAACTATATTTTACATTTGATAATGTTGCTGAATACGTCGATTTTATTTGTACCAGTTTAGGAAAATACAAGGAGCATGTGTGACGTTATTACGCGGAAGTTTCCTACTGTGTCAAATGCCTAGGTTTACTTAGACCCTAATTTTTCAATTTAAAATGATCTCAGATGATGTATGTGTGTATGTGTTTCGTGTTTTATTCTTACGGTTCCTAAGTTAAACAGTATGGATGCTCCGTTGTATTATGCGACACTATGATGATGTCATTCGCATTGGTCTTTCCGATCGACATTGTGTTTCATGTTAAAGTCAATTGTCCACGAGGTGGCGCCACACAACCCAGTTCTGAGCTGCTTGTACAACATTGTTCCCCGTGATACCCTATCCCTGCACATTCCCTCCAGATGATCACTGGAAATGCTCAGGTACGATAGTTTAGTTACTTTGTTGGATGATGCCGGTACTTATTACTGGATCGACAGTGTCAATGTTTCTGTGAATAAAATGGCTGTTGTTTCATAGCACATCTGGATATTTCCTGGTTTATTGCCCGAGTGATTATTTGGTTGGTTGGTTCGATTATTGGATGCTATTATTTGTGTGCCACTTCGCATTATATACGTTTCATGTGTACGTCAATACTTTGTGGATACTAAGGATACTATTAATAGTAATTTTGTTTTATTATATAATATTATTAACCAACATATATAGTTATCTTACAATATGTGAAGTTCTAAAAGCATGCTAAATGTTGCCACTCGTGTGAGAACTTCAGTACTTTCCTGTTTTTTCCTCTTGGTGTGATGAATTTGTTATCATTGTTCCTCAAGACAGCATAAAGGAAAATATTGATCAATAAATTCAACACATAGTCTGATCGATGGTTTGCCAAGA
>CM034543.1:21201222-21216222 GCA_020002185.1 Paraescarpia echinospica | reverse complement strand
AGATGGTGGATTTGTATCCACTATCAAAGTATCCAGGAAGTATTCAAAGTGTTCACTTGAAAATATTACATATCTCCCCGTCACGGCCTGTCGTAGAGTTGCCAAGTGGTGCAGTAAGCGTGAATCCAACGTCAAACACGGTCACCATCAAACGATCAATTCCAGAAATTGGGCGCTTCAAAAAACTTCTTGATATTACAATGGCTATCTGGCTACTTTATTTAACTAGAAAATGGCCATGTCATATATTGTTGGAAAGCGTATTGTCTCTCCTTCAAGATACTATACGATATGATGCTGTGTCTAGGAATGATAAGAGTGACGACAAGGTCAAACAAGGTTACCCATCAAATGACGAATATTCGTAAGTTTACAATGCCGCGAACATCGTAAAGTTACGCTGACTGTGTTTCTACTTCACGACTACGGACAAATCATATACTGTTTGAAGGAACAATTTCTCCCCGTTTAAATGCGGTTTGACATAGCGCCGTGAGGTGAAGCAGTTTGTGTGGAGCAGTGTTGAAACTGGGTCACCGTCAATTGATGGATGTTAGAAATTGCGCTATTCCGCAAACGTTACACAGTTTCATTGGTTGCGTATATCTACGTCACCTACATACTCATGACCATGTCATATACGATTGGAAGGCATAATTTCTCCTCGTGAAAAGGAGGTATAAAGACTAACCATCAAGTGATGCAGTATGCGTGAAGTCAAGGTCAAACAAAGTCACCATCAACTTATTAATATTCAAAATTGCGCCATTCCATAAATATATAATTACAATGTCTATCTGTCTATTTGCCAATGTACACAAGGCAACATCTTATACCATTGGAAAACCTATTGTATCCCCGTCAATATGAGGCATTACGTGGGACTTTTTAATAGAGCTACTATGATTTGAAGCGGACCTTGAAAAATGCCACCATCGATGTAACTACTATTTATAACACCTTGAAAATCGAGCAGTTTTCTTTTCTTTTTGTATCTACAAAATATTCAATCATCACAAAGGATTGCACATTGGTGAGTCAATTTGCTGAGGCTACCAGAAACATTCTACCCACCTTTACTTTCTATTCACTGTCATCGTCGACATCGTCACGTAGGACGTCTTGGTCGCCAGTCGAACGTGGGTTTCCACAGTTTTTATTCACATGACATGTGCACAGCTCTGTTCTGACTGCATGAACAATTGTGCAGCGTCTTCTACTTGAACAGGAACAGATGAGACCTCCCAGGAGCTCTGGCGCCATTGGACCTTTGGAGAAGACAAGCACAAGTTTGCCATTCTTTCACTCCCATCCATGCTGCAGTGGGGACCCAATATCTGGCTTGGCCACATGTGAAGACATCAAAATCTTTGTTTGCCACTTCGCCCGCCTTGCATATTCTTCGAAACTTGCTTCATATGGGGGAATCGTCGCCAACGACCTGTCCTTCTTGTTCACCAGCCTTAGCCGCAAACAGTTGGGTTGATCTGTGCACTCTTCTATGTGTCCCTTGGGTCGTACAACGCTGCCGTGAATGCCCGCTCTGCTGATAGTGCAGCCTCTTTATCGCTGTTTCCTACGTCGGCAAGATTCATGAAGTGGCCTGCCCCCTTCTGTAAACAACGTTGAAAACAGTTTTATCCTCAATTCCAAACAAGGAGGAAACTGAGTCACACCCTGTTAGTGAATGCATGGCATGAAATATGTTGCAGAACTGCGGACCGAGTGCAGCACAAGTCGAATGCACAGGTACAAATCGGCGCTTGTCTGTTGTGCTGGTGATGGTGCTATCCACATGTTGACTGTATTCGCCATTTTGGGAAAGCAAGCACTAAGACATATGTGTCTGGTGACTTAATTATTACGGTTCCTAAAACACCACGTGCTCCGAAGTCTGCATCAGCAAAACCAGCATGCAGAAGCATCCTGGTGCCAGCTTCTTTTTGTGTACTGGCAAAGTGTCTTTCTTCTTCTACACATCGACTACTGGTGGATTTCACTACCTCACCATTAGCGAAGCCTCCAACAACCAGAAGTATACACGTTGTGTGTGCTTCCAGCCACTGGGACGCAGGACTGACCATTATATTCACAAAGACATTTCACTAGTGATTGATGGTTGGGTGGAACATTGAGGAACCTTTTCCATGGAGGTACTGGGCGCCCACCAATCACCTGGTACTGCTTGCAAGCAGATGTTGACCCTGCGCGGCGGTCCAGTTCAGCAGTTTCCACACAGTTATCGTCATCATATCTATCAAACATTTCCACAACTGTGTCAGCTCTCTGAAATCCTGTCAGAAGTTGCCTGAACTATGCTACTGTTAATGCATCAAATTTAATTGCCATAATTTGAATGACAGCCATGGCATCCCTTTTATACACTGTGGTTGCAGTGATAGTGGCTTTGTGATAGTTCAGATATCCTCTCGCCTTGAGCTTCTAGTTGATGGCCCAGTTCCGCTTTGTTAGTTTTCCGCATTATACCATCAGCATGCAACATGGCCATCAGAACTGGCCTTATCGGGTGGCCGAGAACGGTGGCCATAGAAACATCATCTCTGCACCTTGCCAACGGCAGGGCTCTGTGGAATACAATCTCTGGACTAATAGCTGCTGTTACAACGCCTCCCTTGCCACATTTGAAAGTGGTCTTTTTCGTCATGTCAGCAAATGTTTTCAGGCCTGACTTGCTGATGGGGCTGTAGAAGCTGCATGTTTCACCTGATTCAAATGCGCCATGCAAAAATCTCTCCAGCTTCTCCTCCCCGGCACCTACGATGTTGAGGAGCGAATGTTGCACATCCAGTGTTGCATGCAGCCCCGTAGATAAGTTGATGAGTACACCTGGGTGAGATTCAGGCTCGAACGGATTGGTCATGTTGTTAACAGCATGCTTAGGCAAAGCTCTCACATGCTCTTCATCCCTCTTCAGTGTGGATGCCAGTACTTCTTTGTGATCCTTGTCTTCAGTACTTGTGGACAAACCACTCCTTTCTCGTATTGCTTTAACATATTCACTCATGATGAGCCTCATCAATGTCCACCTGATGAGTGCTGGCTTCTTTCTAGTCAGTCCGACTATACCACTGCTTCCCTTTGCATCTCTGATGACTGTTTTCTCTGTGCCCATGTCGTTCCAGATCCCATTGAAACTTTCTCTTTAATCAAACTGTAGAATGCAGTGTCATAAGGACACTGTGTTGTAACTGTTGACAACGTTACCTTTGCTATAAGATTTGTTTTTTTCAGGTAGGATGAAAGACATGTTGAGTGGTACACGGCATCCTTAACTATCAAGTCCTCCTCCGATATTGTGCGTATCATTTCTTCGTCTCCTCTTTGACATGCAATCTTCTTCAGGTTGGCTGCTGGTTCAAATGTTTCAATTTTATGCAACATGTTGTCTTTCCTGTGTGATTTCTTCGAACATACAATACAGACAGACCAATCTGTCGAACCAATGCTCTTTCTCGTTGCCACACTAGGAATACGAGATACTGATTGTTGAGAATCAGTGTCATTTGGTGTTTCTTTTTTGGACAATAGTCTAGTGTGATCCAAATTTGACTTGCTCGTGTACGTTTTGAAGCAACTCCTGTGGTACAGTATCTGTGGCATATCTTCAAGGCTAGGAAGTGCGTCTATTAGACGGTCATATAGGCCATCTCTCCTTGTTTCCGCTGCATCCAAAAATGATTTCTTACCAGTAATCGTTGTTTTTGAGTTTTTCATTGTTAAAAAAATCCTGACAAATGTCGCATTTTGAGAAGTTAATTGAGAGACGCGTTCTCTTTGTCGTTAGCCTTATGAGGCTTGATTCCATTGCAAATGTTCAGCTTTGTTGAAATAAAAGTGGTAGTGTCAGGCACTCTGCCTCCTTTTTTGAATGAAGACGAACGTGACGTACAATGGGTTGAAAAGGAATTCGCACTACAATAAACTTAAATTAGATGATACTTTACCATTATTAAATGTGTCTGTAAATGTAGATTTATAGCCAGGATGCCACGTATTCAACAAAGATGCATTTGTCCCAATTCTTCACACTTAGCGACATTGCTCGCGGCTGTCAACGATAAAGGTTGATTTATTCAATAATTACGTTGTTACATGACATGCAATATTGCATGCTATTATTTTATGCAGGCACTTACTGTTGAACTAACTTTTATCAGACTTGTTAATTAGATTAAGATTAGTCAAAGTAACACTTACCAACCCAACTGGAGCACAATTAGGAGAAAACTAACACCCGATTGCGAGATTTGTTATGCCATGTGGACCAGCTCGTATTTATTATGCTTCGTAGAATGTGCAATTTAAAAAAACAACATACGGCGAACACATATATATATATATATATATTGATATTCTAAAACTTAAATAATTATACTTTTCATCGTTTGACTTCAAAGCAATTGTTAGAACAATTTGTCTTAGCATTTGCAGAATAGCACACTTTCGAAAATTCATCATTTGACGGTGACCTTGTTCAACCTTCTCTCCACACTTACAGCAGCAGTTGATAGTTCCGTGTCATACCTCACTTTGACGAGGATACAATAAGGTTTACAATGGTATATGAAGAGGCATTATGCACGTAGGCAAATAGATACGTAACCATTATAAACCTAGGCCTATAAAAGATTGTGGAATGGTGCAATTTATTTTGAACAGTCATCACTTGGTAGTGACCTTGTTTGACATTCACTACACACATAATGCTCCATATAATAGCTATACGTTATACCTCATTGTATGTATTAAATGGTCATCAGTGCGTAGGAAACGTAGCACCACAACAATTAAGATTTTGTAAAGCTCGCGGGATGGCGCAATTTCTAACATTCATCAATTGATAGTGACCCTGTTTGAACGCCGCTCCACACAAACTGCTTCACCTCACAACGCCATGTCAAACCGCATTTTGACGGGGAGAAAATGTCCTTTCATAAAATGTATGACTTGTCCGTAGTCGTGAAGACGAAACACAGTCAGTGTAACTTTGCGATGTTCGCGGCATTGTAAACTTTCGAATATTCGTCATTTTATGGATGACCTTGTTTGACCTTGCCGTTACTGTTATCCTGGACACAGCATCATACCGTACACTAACTTGAAGGTGAGACAATACGCTTTCCAACAATATATGACATGGCCATTTTCTAATTAAATAAAGTTACTAGATAGCCATTGTAATATTTAGACGTTTTCGGAAGCGACCAGTTTCTAAAATTGATCGTTTGATGGTGACCTTGTTTGACCTTGGATTCACGCTTACTGCACCATTTAGCAACTCTACGACAGGCTCAGTTATGACGGGAATATGCAGGGCTTTCCAATGATATAACATTTGGGTATGTTTAGGAGGGCGGGACATTTAAATCGGTATATTAGGTGGTTCTGCCGCTCGCCTAATTTGCTACTTTAATCAAGCAATGAAATGCAGTTAATTGCAACATATGAAAACCAGGCATAGCTCGAATTTTTTAACGCTTCCAGCACTGATACAATTGTATTCCAACGTAAACAGGAAATCACCTAACCGCAGTCTACTGGTAAAATATAAATAGTTTCTGCCTTTCGTGGAATTCCCCTCGGAAGTTTATTATCTGTCACGCCGTCTCTGACATGTAATTACTACAACACTGATTGCTAAATATAACATCGGTACACAACGGTGATTTTAGCGCACCTACTTTCATTCATAGGTTAAACGTAGGGTTTGTTTCACTCTTCTTGTTTCCGAGTTATTTCACACACATCACATAGGATTCTCGACGACTTAACAACGTTTATATAAATTTTATATTTAGTTTTGGTCGGATAAAATATTAAATAAATTATGATCAGATTACATATAAATCCGGCACAAAATAGCACAGGTTGTGTTGCTCGGCTTTCTCTTTCTCCCTCCCTCGTAATTCTACAATGGTGGCGCACAACCTAGCATTACGAAGCGTTACTAACTCTCAACATTACACTCAGTGTAGAAAAACCCAGGCTTGGACAGCAGTTCATGCGCTGGATAACGTATGGCAATTGTCAATACGCAGACACACCGAACTAAACATCTTTAAGAGCACGGTTGAACCAATCCTCATATTTGGTTGAGAATCATGGACACTGACACAAACACTCTAGAAAACACACGACGGCTCCCACACCAGACTACCACGCAAAGTCTACAGTGTGTCCTGACGCGATCACATCATCAACCAGGAATTGCACGGAAATCTGCCACAAATCTCCACCATCGTGAGGCAACGTCGTCTACTTCTGGCAGAACATGTGATGCGCCACGATGACATTGATAACCGAGTTCTCCTTTCGAAACACCAGGGCTCTCGGCGAAGAGGTTGCCCTAACATGACGCTGAGAGACACCATCGAGAGGGACACCGGAGAAGAGTTCGTCCTAACATGACCCTGAGAGACGCCATCGAGAGGGGCATCGGCCTCAGTGGGACTTGTCTGGCTGCCACAATGACAGACAGAAAACTGTGGAAACAACACATCATGTCACCACGCTAAGTCGGTGAGATGAGTAAGTACGGACCTTGACAACAGGGTGTGGGTGGGATGTTACAAGGTGTCCACAAATAGCTTGACATACTTTATGGATACCTCCTTACAAGTTCACCTTATATACAGCGGATTAGACATTTTTGCTGAGAATCAGCACTAGAAACTGCTGAGTAATCTACGCTACCCAGACGGCATCTCAACGATACAATCTTCAACATATAATGTCTCGTTAACTTGGTCAGCTACAATTAAAATATGCATCACTTGACCTAGCAACAAGGTCCGTCAAGCCATAGAAACTGATGCCGGACACGTCAGCCATTCCGTTGAATATGGTGTTGAAATTATTATCCCAAACGTTTTTCGTTATGCCAAAAGCATACAACAAAGTTGGTTAAGTTTAGTTAACCGGTGTAGGACGGTCAAAACACCATCATCGCGTCCATAATACTTTTGAATGTTTTCAAATTTAGTTCAAACACTCTTCTCATGTCAAAAATGTGTCGATATTCTCGCATTTAAACCTCGTGTTTGAAAACAGTCCTGATTAAACCATATTTGAATGGTTAACATTTTGCAATATACACATATATATATAGGTCATCTGTAATAACAACCGATGAAAATTGCATGATAAAAACGATCAATTTTCAACTTTGGTATTGAATGTTTTGAAAATATGTTGGCAAAACTTAGAGTTTCAAAACACTACCGTAGTATTTGCGAGGATGAATGCTTTGAATTACTACACCAGCTAATTTTACTGCCAACAATTCAAAGCTTCCTGTTGTAGTCATATACGAGTTCATTACCAGAAATACCGAGACAAACCAATTACGCCTCCGTCACCGCTGGACCCTTCCCGCGCGCGGCGGCGATATTAATTTGCATTACGCGCATGGCACGCAAGGAAAGCACCCCACCACATTTGCCGACCCCACACCTGATCAATGGGTATCTTCTGCATATATGCTGTGAACAATTCATCAAAAGCGGAGAACATTTTTTTGTTAACATCCTATGCGTGAATGATTTGTCTATGTTTGCAATGTAAAATGGCAGCAAAAGGTCGAATATCTTAAGGAAATAGCACGTTCAAAAGCCTATATATGATCCGTAGGTATCTTCAGCATATATTTTGAAAATATAATCGAAATCGAATACAATTTTTTTTTAACACCCTATACTTGAGTGATTAGCCCTATGTTTGCAATGTAAGTGGCAGCAAAAGATCGGATATCTAGGAAATGGCACGTTCAAAAACCTATATATGACATGCTGCCGCAGACTGGTCATTTGTCGATCCGGCATTCAATCTGTAGGTATCTGAGGCATACATAGTATGAAAATATAGTCTAAATCGGAGAAATGGTTTGGTTAACCTGCTTGAATGATTAGGCCTATGTTGATAGTGTAGGCTCTAAATAGCAGTAACCGATTAGATAACTTCAGACACATTATATTCCTAAAATAAAATGAGAGACCCTTTAAGATGTAGGACAATTTATTTTAGAAACTCTACACATGATACAAATGACACAAGACCAGTAGTTGTCTGATAATACAAGATAATTGTTGTATGTGATCTCACAATTACGACATAAGAAGCATTTACGTAAACTTTATTATGAAGGTTTCACATATATGTTCAGAAGTAGATACATGTATGTGAAATGCTAGAGCAGGCCGGTCATCTGTCAGCCCGGTATTCAATCCGTAGGTATCTTCGGCATCTTCGGCATCTTCGGCATAAAATGTGAAAATATCATCGTAATCGGAGAATTTTTTTTTAACATCTATGCTTGAAGGATTAGTCCTATGTTGGAAGTATTGACCCTAAATAGTAGTAATAGGTTAGATAACTTCAGTAACCAGGCTTTTCAAACGCCTTTATGAAATACTGGCATACATCGGTCAGTTGCCAACATGCACATTCGTTACAAGCACAAAGTAGCACCAACACATAAAGTAATTGGAAGTAAAATGTTAGTCACATGGTTGTCTGGAAAGAAGGTTGACATTATTGTAAAGGTACGATATATGTTACTCATTCACACATTCCATAGGAGTCGAAGGGGTTATCGGGTATTAACCCACCAATATTTCGAGTTAAGCACCACCTCCAGTATTTTGTGAATTAAAAAATATCTCCACGCTTCGGAAGTAATGCCCGACAGCAGCGGGTGCTGAAGTTCCGGCTCAGACCCCGATATACAACTCTTTCCGACTTCTATGCATTTTTTTGCTGTTCTTCTACTAGAATAAATACGTTGACGGTTTGCTGTCCGCCAACTGTCGTTTAATAGCCCGAAACATTGAACGCAATTTGTATTTCACCCCAAGAAATATTCGAAATATCTGTCAACAGTCAGATATATAGTAAAATAATACTCGCTGTTGCCTCTCATTTATTGCAGAGCCTGGCGTCCCTACCGTTGACGTGTTTGGTTCCTACGGTTTTTGCACACACGACATGACAAATTTGGTTAATAAGTATATATTATAATGACCATTAACCGGTAACTGATCCTGGGTAACAGATATACGACATTCCTTTAAATGTTCGGGTGTTTCATAGACTGAGTTAATAAATATTTCTCCTCTCATTTATGTTACAACATTGGAGCTTAAATTTGCTCTACAAAATGACTACTATACAGCATCACGTTTGTAAAATCATGGGAATTCATTTTAAATATATAAGTAGTTTTAATTGTGTGTTTTATTATTGAAATTATAAATGGAGAATACTAATAACAGCAAATTTGTAAAAAGATATTCACATTCAAATTACATTGATGTTCATAATATACATTAGTTTTTTGTCCACTTTTGATTATGACATTTTAAAAGTGTCCTCTTCATAGCACATAACTAAACAAATTCCTAAATTAAGAAAATGTATTGGTGTTATTATGTAATTTACTATGCTATTTTCACTAGATATTTAAAAAAATATGGATAGTACATGGCTGTGAAATAGAAAATGTTACTATATTATCAACTAATTCATTATGGATTCAAGAAAAAAATCTAAATACCATAAGCATAACATATTCCACTAATTCCAATATCTCAAAGCAACAGTAAAGATTATATTACTCATGTCTCATGTAGTAGTGAATTCTGGTAAAAACTTATTGTAAGCGCGTGCGATGAATATATGACTTAAACGTGTCTTTTACGCGTGTACCGATCGTACGATGTGCGGGCGATGCTTTAATTGGCTACGAGTTGCGACAAAATCAATTAGATCTGTCATTTAACGCGGGCGATTGGCACGAACCTAGCGTCTACGAAAGCTCGGTATTTCTGGTAATGTATTCGCAGATACCAGATGATGTGTATCGTGTCTATCTAGTTAAACTACTCGAAACCAAAAGCTTTATTCACTCAATGCAATATTAGTATGGCGTTGTCCGTTGTGTGGCGCCACTTGTATATATACTTTCTCTTATCAAAGGATGACCTTTAAATAGTGAACCATTTACCAAGATATTTGTGATTTCACAAAGTTTTCGGTGGGCGCCATGCACAGTGTGGACATGGGCCTATGTCGTAGCAATATAGATGTTGTGTTTCTAGCCTCTCTAGTCGGCAGGTGCATCAATCAGTGTTCGGCCATTGCCCCAAAAGTTACTGGTCCGGCAGCAAAGTTACTGGTCCGTATTGTAGGTATCACGTTTCCAATGGCACATTGCGCGAGTACAAAAGGCCTGCAAAGCAAGATTTTGAAGACAAAATGGCAACATCAGTTTTTGGTAAATTCATACATCCCAGTATTAGACCTTACTGCCAGCGGGTAGTAATTTAAAGCATCCATCTCAGGTAGCTGCAGCACTCCTGGCCACCTGTCTTCCACTTGTTGTGACAGCTATCACATTTCTATGGATTTGCTGAACGCAGCACGACAATATACCTGTTGGCGGACGAACGCTCCTGTTACCGACCCAGTTTCCTTCTTGGGTAAACCTGATCTTTCTGGACTGTCACTGGTGATAAATTATCGTTGTTGTATTCTACGCTTGATATCTTTCAAGCAGTTTTTTACGTAACAGATTTCTGTTTTGATGACGCCTTTCACAAAATAGCGTACGTGGCGTTTTTAAATAATATGAATTAGTGGTAATGCCTCTTTTTGATTTACCAGGATTATTTTGTCTGTTGTACGATACAAAGTCACAATGAAGTGCGCCCTTCGTGGACGTTGCGTTTTGCGGTAACAATTTTAGGGCAATACTTTTTGTAAAACTTTGCTTCTTCCGACGGTCAGTTGTGACGATCAGCTGATGTAAATACTGTTGTAAAAAGTGATAGTTCCCCACAAACGTACGCGGTCACACGGACAAGTAGAAACTCTGACAAGATACCAACCCGGCGGAAAACCAGGTGATCAGTGACCACCAGGTGAGCGAATGTTTCGAACACTGGCATCAACACATTTTGATTTCAAATTTGTTAAGGCGTAGGCTTATATATGTATATACTTTAGTTTAGGTGATAAGAATGGATGCCACCATTTTGTAAAGAGATTCCTCTCAATGTTTGTCTCACAACTACATTCCTTTCAGACGTGACTTCTTCCTACTGTCTTTGGCAACTTTGTTGTATTTGAAGCGTGTTATTTGATTATCTCTAATTAATTTGGGGAGGTTTGTTTTCCGGCTTCGGTCATTTTCGCGGTATCGAAGAAGCAATGTATGATATTTTTGCGATGCCGTTCAACATTTATTTTTCCAAGTCTTGCCACAATTTGAAACCATCCACAACTAATCACGCCTAAGCGGAACTGCTTCTACCGAGCGGAACTATTTTGCCTTGAATTTAATATTTCAATCAAATGAAATAGATTGAAATCACCGTTTTTAATTGATTAATGAACAAACAATTTGCAGAGATTTTATTTAAATAATTCTATGTATATATTATTTGTGTATTATATTGTACGTCTTTGAAATATTAATTACAATTGTAGTTTATGACCGGTTTCATGAATACATTTGCGTCGGCACAACTACGGTGAACTAGGCTTGACCTAATTACGTCAAACTTGAGGAAAATGGCGGGAGCGTCTTGCTGCAAAACTCTCACTTCAAACGTTGATTGAGCTTTATCATGGATGATTCTCTGTATAATTTGACCAAACTACTAAATATATATATATATATATATATATATATAGTAGTTTGGTCAAATGAGAGAGCTGATTATATATATATATATAATTATATATATATATATATATATATATATAATTATATCTATATATATACATTTTTTTGAACTTTGCGAAATTTGAGACCACCACGTAAAAGTCTTGTGATAACAGCAGATTTAGTTGGTGGGTTTTTTATGGCTTCGTTGGAACGCATTGGAGAACATTGCTGTTGGACGTTTGACGAGTGTCCAGAAGCCCTTCCAACAATTGAGTTCTTCCGAATGTGTACGAGTTTCAGACACGCAATGGAGTTGATGTAGCGAAACGCGTAAGTAGTATGCTCGCGATTTTGGATGAGCATCCTGCGGTGTTTAAGCGATATTAGGGAGGTTTCGAAAGCCTCCCCCCTGAGCATGAGTAGTCACGTGACCTGCGTGAGTAGTCACGTGACCTGCGCCACCTAGCGGAAAGAAGTGTACCTAAGCACCCGTAGTGCCATCTAGCGACTCGGACTTTAAAACATGTGATGTATGTATGTATGAAGAATTAGTACTAAGGGGATAACTATTAAAACCACAGTTTGAAAGTTGATTAGGTTGTTAATGATAACGAGGAGTGTAGAGAGGTATTAGTTGTGTATGAATGTACGTGTATGTGAGGGGTGTGTATGAATGTACAAAATATGTGATGTATGTATGTGTGTATGTATGTATGTATGAAGAATTAGTACTAAGGGAATAACCGACAAAAACCAGTTTGAAAGTTGATTAGGTTTTTTAATAATGTGCGTTCGTCAACAACATGTTAGCATTCAAAAAGCACAGTTGAATAGTTTGTTAGCGCTCAACGATCTCAGTATCCCAATCTTCGACAACATCCTCCGCCGGGGAAGGAACAGGTGCAATCCGAGACACTGGAGTCACTGCTTGTCATACACCAGGTATCATCGTCATCAGTATCATGTGGAATAGATATGATTAAAGGCTAATTGACGTAGACTGAGTCTGCTGATATATATCACTCTGGGCGGGGGCACCCATGGGAAAATTCTAAGATGGCGCCCATCTCCACGTGACCTACCCCTTGGAGGAAAGAAGTGTAAGCAGTAAGGAGGTAAAGAAAAGCACAAGAAGAGACAAGACAAGCTGAAGTACAGTACACACTAGATGAGAAGGAGGTAAAGAAAAACACCAGAAGAGATAAGACAACCTCAAGCACAGTACACACTAGCTGAGAAGGAGGTAAAGAAAGCCACCAAAAGAGATTAGAAAAGCTCAAGCACAGAAGGGAGACAGAGGATGATAGGAAGGCAGAGAAGGCGAGGAAAGAGAGGAGAGGGAGACAGAGGAGGATAGGAAGGCAGAGGAGGCGAGGAAACAGAGGAGAGGGAAACAGAGGAGGATAGGAAGGCAGAGAAGGCGAGGAGAGAGAGGAGAGGGAGACAGAGGAGGATAGGAAGGCAGAGAAGGCGAGGAAAGAGAGGAGAATGAGACAGAGGAGGATAGGAAGGCAGAGGAGGCGAGGAAAGAGAGGAGAGGGAAACAGAGGAGGATAGGAAGGCAGAGAAGGCGAGGAAAGGGAGGAGAGGGAGACAGAGGAGGATAGGAAGGCAGAGAAGGCGAGGAGAGAGAGGAGAAGGAGATAGAGGAGGATAGGAAGGCAGAGAAGGCGAGGAGAGAGAGGAGAGGGAGACAGAGGAGGATATGAAGACAGAGAAGGCGAGGAAATACTTGGGAGGTCAATCGTATGTCAAGCGATAAAATACAAAGTTTGCAGCACTTACTTGTTGGAAACATATAATATTCATCTTGTCCTCGGGACATGCCTTGTCGTGAGCGCTCGCCATCTTCAGCAGTCGGAGTGAAGTTGCGTTGTTCGAAGTCGGTAGAAAGTAATATGCTCCACTAGAGTTTTGTTAGGTTTATATACACAAACCCGATAGAGGCGTTAAGTTTTTTCAATCACGAGACTGTACAAACAATGGAGTCACGAGTTGAACTCCGCTCTCTGCCCGTACTCGTTAGCGGGTGCAGTATGAGATAAGCCGCGTGACTCGACACTCACGAGAAGCCACTACGCTACGTCCATCCATACACGTGTTCCAACTTCCAACAGTTTACTTACCACAATTCTCATTCTTCAAACTGTCATATACATCTTGTGTCACAGGTGCTCGTTAGCGGGTGCATTCCGTACATGGTCTAGCCTGTTACATGTTTGCCTTCCATACAAGGTCTAGCTTGTTACATGTCTGCCTTCCATACATGGTGTAGCTTGTTACATGTTTGCCTTCCATACATGGTCTAGCTTGTTACATGTTTGCCTTCCATATATGGTCTAGCCTGGTACATGTTTGCCTTTCGTACATGGTCTAGCTTGTTACATGTCTGCCTTCCATACATGGTCTAGCTTGTTACATGTTTGCCTTCCATACATGGTCTAGCTTGTTACATGTTTGCCTTCCATACATGGTCTAGCTTGTCACATGTTTGCCTTCCATACATGGTCTAGCTTGTTACATGTTTGCCGTCCATACATGGTCTAGCCTGGTACATGTTTGCCTTTCGTACATGGTCTAGCTTGTTACATGTCTGCCTTCCATACATGGTCTAGCTTGTTACATGTTTGCCTTCCATACATGGTCTAGCCTGTTACATGTTTGCCTTTCGTACATGGACTAGCATGTTATATGTTTGCCTTCCATACACGGACTAGCTTGTTACATGTTTGCCTTCCATACATGGTCTAGCTTGTTACATGTTTACCTTTCGTACATGGTCTAGCTTGTTACATGTTGACCTTCCATACATGGACTAGCATGTTATATGTTTGCCTTCCATGCACGGTCTACCTTGTTACATATTTGCCTTTCATACATGGACTAGCTTGTTACATGTTTGCCTTCCATACACGGTCTAGCTTGTTACATGTTTGCCTTCCGTACATGGACTAGCTTGTTACCTGTTTGCCTTCCATACATGGTCTAGCTTGTTACATATTTGCCTTCCATACACGGACTAGCTTGTTACATGTTTGCCTTCCATACATGGTCTAGCTTGTTACATGTCTGCCTTCCATATATGGTCTAGCTTGTTACATGTTTGCCTTTCATACATGGTCTAGCCTATTACATGTCTGCCTTCCGTACATGGACTAGCTTGTTACATGTTGGCCTTCCGTACATGGTCTAGCTTGTTACATGTTTGCCTTCCATACATGGATTAGCTTGTTACAGGTCTGCCTTTCATACATGGTCTAGCTTGTTACATTAGCTTGTTACATGTTTGCCTTCCGTACATGGATTAGCTTGTT
>CM034543.1:21076925-21200222 GCA_020002185.1 Paraescarpia echinospica | reverse complement strand
AATGGAACAGATTACCTGCTGATTGTGTGGGTGCTAGTAGCGTGAATATGTTTAAAATAAAATCGACACATACCTCAGACGGGCGGGATACACATAGATAAAAGGGTCGGACTCTCGATAAGCCAAAGGGCTTCCTTGTCCACCTGCCACCTAGAGTTAATTCTCTGGGTGGCAATCTTGTTAAATCTTGTTAAAGATCCAGGAGGTTTTCTTGGATGTCAGCGAGGACATTATGGGGCACCGTACAAAACAGAGGAAAGAATGGATCACGGACCACTCCTGGTTGCTCATCGAAGAGAGAAGAGCCACCAAACGTCGTCTGCTAGACTGAAGGACAGAAGACAAGAGTGCGATAGCACAGGAATTCAGAGAGAAGAACATATTGAGCAGTGAGCAGTGAGCGGTGAGCAGTGAGCAGTGAGCAGTGAGCACCCGCCCCGACACGAGTGTACACGTGGATGAGCTAGCAAGAGAAGCACAAGCAGCAACAGAGAGGGCGACAAGGGAGTACACGTGGACAAGCTAGCAAGAGAAGCACAAGCAGCAACAGAGAGGGCGACAAGGGAGTACACGTGGATGAGCTAGCAAGAGAAGCACAAGCAGCGACAGAGAGGGCGACAAGGGAGTACACGTGGACGAGCTAGGAAGAGTAGCACAAGCAGCGACAGAGGCGACAAGGAGTACACGTGGATGAGCAAGAGGCACGGGGCAGCAGCCGAGAGGGGCGACAAGGGAGTACACGTGGATGAGCTAGCAAGAGAAGCACAAGCAGCAACAGAGAGGGGCGACAAGGGAGTACACGTGGATGAGCTAGCAAGAGAAGCACAAGCAGCAACAGAGAGGGCGACAAGGGAGTACACGTGGATGAGCTAGCAAGAGAAGCACAAGCAGCAACAGAGAGGGCAACAAGGGAGTACACGTGGATGAGCTAGCAAGAGAAGCACAAGCAGCAGCAGAGAGGGCGACAAGGGAGTACACGTGGATGAGCTAGCAAGAGAAGCACAAGCAGCGACAGAGAGGGCGACAAGGGAGTACACGTGGATGAGCTAGCAAGAGAAGCACAAGCAGCAACAGAGAGGGCGACAAGGGAGTACACGTGGATGAGCTAGCAAGAGAAGCACAAGCAGCGACAGAGAGGGCGACAAGGGAGTACACGTGGACGAGTTAGCAAGAGAAGCACAAGCAGCAACAGAGAGGGTGACAAGGGAGTACACGTGGATGAGCTAGCAAGAGAAGCACAAGCAGCAGCAGAGAGGGCGACAAGGGAGTACACGTGGACGAGTTAGCAAGAGAAGCAATAAGAAAGCGACAGGACGGGCGATGTTGGAGCGCCACGTGGAAGAGCTAGCAAGAGAAGCACAAGCAGCGACAGAGAGGGCGACAAGGGAGTACACGTGGACGAGCTAGCAAGAGAAGCACAAGCAGCGACAGAGAGGGTGACAAGGGAGTACACGTGGATGAGCTAGCAAGAGAAGCACAAGCAGCGACAGAGAGGGCGACAAGGGAGTACACGTGGATGAGCTAGCAAGAGAAGCACAAGCAGCGACAGAGAGGGCGACAAGGGAGTACACGTGGATGAGCTAGCAAGAGAAGCACAAGCAGCGACAGAGAGGGCGACAAGGGAGTACACGTGGACGAGCTAGCAAGAGAAGCACAAGCAGCGACAGAGAGGGCGACAAGGGAGTACACGTGGACGAGCTAGCAAGAGAAGCACAAGCAGCGACAGAGAGGGCGACAAGGGAGTACACGTGGACGAGCTAGCAAGAGAAGCACAAGCAGCAACAGAGAGGGCGACAAGGGAGTACACGTGGATGAGCTAGCAAGAGAAGCACAAGCAGCAACAGAGAGGGCGACAAGGGAGTACACGTGGATGAGCTAGCAAGAGAAGCACAAGCAGCAACAGAGAGGGCGACAAGGGAGTACACGTGGACGAGCTAGCAAGAGAAGCACAAGCAGCGACAGAGAGGGCGACAAGGGAGTACACGTGGATGAGCTAGCAAGAGAAGCACAAGCAGCAACAGAGAGGGCGACAAGGGAGTACACGTGGATGAGCTAGCAAGAGAAGCACAAGCAGCAACAGAGAGGGCGACAAGGGAGTACACGTGGACGAGCTAGCAAGAGAAGCACAAGCAGCAACAGAGAGGGCGACAAGGGAGTACACGTGGACGAGCTAGCAAGAGAAGCACAAGCAGCGACAGAGAGGGCGACAAGGGAGTACACGTGGATGAGCTAGCAAGAGAAGCACAAGCAGCGACAGAGAGGGCGACAAGGGAGTACACGTGGATGAGCTAGCAAGAGAAGCACAAGCAGCAACAGAGAGGGCGACAAGGGAGTACACGTGGATGAGCTAGCAAGAGAAGCACAAGCAGCAACAGAGAGGGCGACAAGGGAGTACACGTGGATGAGCTAGCAAGAGAAGCACAAGCAGCAGCCGAGAGGGTGCCACGAGAACCGTATATACAATCACAAAGACCTTGGCAGGAAACAAGTCCAACGAATCAACAATTGTCAAAGACAAAAAGAGAAACGTCATCGCCAAGGAAGATGAACAGCTCAGCAGATGGGCAGAGCACTTCCGGGACATTTTAAACAGAGATGTCCCCGAGGAAGCAGCCGAGATACAGACTACAGTACAACAGCTGGATATGAAACAAGAACGTATCATACAACAGGAAATCGAAGAGGCCATCAGACAGACCAAAGGAAACAGAGCACCAGGAGAATGACAGCTGACATGTTGAAGGCAGACCCTCGCCTTATTGCGAATGCATTCGTTGAACCGTTCAACAAAGTGCAGGAAGAAGACATAGTACCAGAGGCATGGAAGAAGGAAGTTATAGTGAAACTACCCAAAAAGGCGACCTTACAGAGAGCGGCAACTGGAGGCATACATCTCCTGATTGTACACTTTTCTGCAGAGTACTTCTATAAAGACTTAAGAAAGGCAATGAGAAAGGACTTCGAGAACAGCGTGCAGGCTTCAGAAGCGGGAGATCGTGCACAGACCAGATCTTTAAGATACGGAATATAGTTCAGCAGTCATTGGAGTGGAATTCATCCCTCGACATCAACTACATCGACTTTGAAAAGGCCTTTGATAGCATTCACCATCCATCCATATGGAAGGTATTAAAGGCATACGGCTTCCCACTAAAAGTGATCAACGTCCTGAAGGGTATGTACGCAGACACCTACTGTTGTGTGAGGCATGATGGACAGCAGAGTGAATGGTTACATGCGAGGACTGGTGTAAGGCAAAAATGTGACATCTCGCCACAACTCTTCCTAGTATTCATCGACTGGATCATGAGAAAAGCCACCAGTGATCAACCAAGAAGACTCAAGGGGACTGATGGGACGACTCGAAGATACACATTTTGTGGATGATATTGGCCTCCTGTCACACTCTCAAAAATACATCCAAGAAAAAACAGACAATGTAGACAGGACGCACGAACAGTTGGTCTCAAGATACAGAATAGACCCGCAGCGCAAGAAAGAAAACTGTGAGAGGGAAAGTCCTACAGAAGATGAACGACTTCAAGTATCTTGGTAGCTTCATCTCTGAATGCATGAAAAGGGTCAGCCTGATGCGAGTGTAGGTCATATGTGACGTCACATCTCGGCATCCCGAAAAGCGCTCCAAAATTTGCATATATGTCCGGCTACACATCATAAAATGTGGAATTTCTAATTAATTGAATTTTTTTGCTTGGTGGACATGGAAATAGATAGCAGAATGTAATATAATACTTGCTACCAACGTTTCAGCTAAGGTGTAGAACACTGTCGGCAACAATTCTGAACGGCACCGCGAACAATCTTCAACAGCAACCCCACTCGACACCGCGAAAAAATCTGCTGCACTACTCCCGTTACCACACCGCGAAATTCTACAATACTACACCCATCGACACAGGGAAAATATTCCAATTTAGCCACGCTACGGGTCAGATATACAAGTCAGACATACACACACACACACACACACACACACACACACACACACACACACACACACACACACACACACACACACACACACACACACGCACGGACGCACGCACGCACGGACGCACGCACGCACGCACACACTTACACACAAACATAAACACACACACACGCACGAACGCACGCACGCACTCACACATGCATACGAAGGCACACACACAGGCGCGCGCGGGCTGGGACAACGTCAAAGCTTTGCTGGACTCGCTTTCAACGTTTTCTGAATACATTGTTACATAGTAGGTCGTGCGGCACGCTGTCCTTCGATGCATCAACCTTTTGGTGACCTCTGGCGGGATATTGTAAGTGCTGAGTCATACGCTGTGTATTGTTAACAAATAAATGCGTGTGCCGATTCACAGTGTGAGATAATATGAGATAACTGAAAGTATCGAGTCATATAGTGAAATAATAACAGATTATTAAAACGTCTTCAAACAAGGTATCATTCAACAAGGATAGGGTCATTATCCTCACTAGACCAAAGGCGTAGATTATTCTGGCGCGTTTTCGCCTACCCGGATTAGTTTCTATATAGATTATTTTTGTTATGGTCTAAAGTGTCATGCAGACGCTCGATTTTAGGTTGTGTGTCCCAACTGGACACGGATTGAGACAAAATGGAAGGAACTTACAAGACTAGCGTCTGGTAAGATGATGCTACAGTTACGTAGTGAGGGTTGCAGGGGCGGATCCAGAGAGGGTAGTCTAGGGGGACCCCAAAACCTCCAATTGTACCCCTCTTTGAAGGTCGCCAAAAAACCTCCACTGGCGGCCGAACCAAATTCATATGTTGGATGATCTGATCCGGAGCTTCAGCACGACTCCTCTGTTGCGCTGTCGGATCATGACATCAGAAGACGTGGGAAGGGGGGTGCTGCTGAATGCGTTTTGCCGACGCGTCCCCGTATCTTCAGCACTTTAGCTTCTCCGCTGTCTCTTCTAACCTAAACGGGGGCATATTCCAAAGGTCTGGGGGATACGTAACGGGGCATATTCAAAAAGGTCTGGGGGCACGCCAAATTCCAATGACCCCTGGATCCGCCTAGGTTGTCGGCGCCCCGGTACAAAACAGCCCCCCCAACACGTATTTTCCATTTTTCCATAAACAAGGAACGCATTTACAAACACAAGTGAGTAGCGCACCAAAGAGGAACGTCACAACGAGCCCGCTTTTCTTAATTTGATTGGTGTAAAGTTATAAATCACTTGTTCGAAGTTGATTCGTTCTACTGTCGCCCTCTCTAATCTGAAGAAGGCAAGGGCACTGAGACGATCTTGTTCCACAAACGCTTGCATATATGTAAGGATTAACGTCACCTTACTGAACGACTGTTCACATCTAGTCGCTACTGTGATTGGAAAATGTAACGCGACGCGTCGATTCGGAAATGCATATCCATCATATGACACGATGAAAGAAAACAACTGTGTCTTAATAAGCATTCCTCAGTCGCAATCTCTGAAAGGGCTACGGTTCTGTCCGAATCGACATGTTATAGTGTTTGTTGAGTCGCACAGTGTTGCCAGAGAGTGGATCACTCGAAACCTGGTGATCCTCGTCCACGAGATGTGCCATCTGTTTGTCCAGCAGAAAGCCAAAGTTGGTATTCAGTTCCTGTTCGACTGAGTGACTTTCGCATCGTGCTAGTTCTCCGTAAATTCGTTTCGGTCATCGTACTTTCTCCGAACTTGTACTCCGCAGTCCATGCATCACCCCGGCTCTCCTCCACACACCTTTGGGTGTGTTACTGCACGACCCCGCAGAGCAACGTCCCGCACCCTTCTGATTGCAGGTGATTCATTACGATCCCAAACAGCCTCTTAAGTAGCCCCACAATGTCGAAACATTCGTTATTAGCTATGACAGTCTTCTCTCTGGCATACCAGTGGCTCCACCGGGCTCGTATCCCAATCGCAAGGTTGAACTTGCGAAAATAACAGATCTCAATTAAACTACAAATGGTTCCTGGAGACTGAGTTCCAGGCAAGTAAAAATTGTGATTGTCACAACCGAAGAGCAGAATCGTATATGTTATACGATGTTACCTGCTTGGTGGGTAAGTTGACCGTCGATTCGGCGCCTCCCTGACCCAGCGCCCAATGAGAGTGACCCCCCCTGTCCCTGGGTCACTGCGCCATTGAGATAATAGACTAATCAAGTCTATCACAAATACTTGTTTAATGTAAATATTTAGTCGGCACGCTAACTGTCCCGTGTTTGGTTCACAACTTTGGAACAATAGTTTGACATTGACGGCTGGCGGTGATATAGATAACCTATATCTATATTCCATCTCGTAGTAATTCTCTATTGAGTTTTGACATGTCTATGTGTAAGTGTGTGTGTGTGTGTGCGTGTGTGCGTGTGTGCGTGTGCGTGTGCGTGTGCGTGTCTGTGTGTGTGTGTCTGCCTGCCTGCCTGCCTGCCTGCCTGCCTGCCTGCCTGCCTGCCTGCCTGCCTGCCTGCCTGCCTGCCTGCCCCTTTAACGTTATCTCGTGTCCTATTGTCCTTTTATCTGTCTTTATTAATTGAGAAACAAGTACTTCAATATTTAATAAATCAGTATCTGAAAAAATCTTTATGATCTCCCCTTAGATTCTTGGTCACTAGTGTTGTTAAACCACAGTCTTTTATAGTCAGTCGTATTTCGTAACTTGTCTCTCCATTCTGGTCCGGCTGTCCCATATATCTGAGAGGTCGCGATATATGATAACGATTATCGCGCTACTTAATACTTCGTCTTGTCTGTCATATATATATTTGTATGACCAGCGAATGTAGGTTTAATCTGGTGTGAGAGAGAAACCTAGTCAACATGTATCGTTCTCACTGCAAGGTGTCGCTCGCTCTTCTTGTCATAACCGCATCTTGTCTACACGGCGTGACGTCACGTTGCACCAGCAGCTTCTGCGACACGAACAACGATTACAACTTGCTCCGGAAATTGGCCGATACTCAGGATACGATGATACAAGTCCTGGCAAACCGCGGACAGACGATGACGAGTCTGGAAGAACAGATGACCGGCCAAAGAGGTGTACTGCAAACTCAAGACGAGCGCATAAGAAATCTAGAGGAGATGACCACAAACTACACAAAGGCCTTTGAACGTGCGCTGACATAAGAGCGGCAATTGGTGGCCGCATTGAGACGAAACATTACGAATATAAGACGCAGGCATGAGCGTGAAATGGCGAACGTTGCAATAGAGCTAGTGGCGTTAAAGCAAGCACTGGCAAGCGTTCGTGAGGAATTGTCTGGTTAGTAAGATTATTTTATATAAGTATGTTCGTCTTTTTATATAATGCTGTTAATACTAGACTAAAATAGATATGTTGATGGTATTGCCCGACAAATGGCGTTTAATAAGCCAGACACGTTGTTCGCAATTCGAATGTTGTGCCCGCTAATTTTCAAATTATAAACAAAGCATTCAATAAATAAATGAAACGATTACGGAGTGTCGCAAAAACATTGATATCCGGCACATTCGTCTTGTTACCACTTTCAAAACACCTGATTCAGCGAACTTCCTGCTAATGATTACCACCCCTGTTGATTCCGCGTAACGGAACAAACTGCTTCGCTTTAATGTGAGCTGTGCACCCATTACTTGTGACTATCCAGGGTTGCAGCGGCCGCCTCCGGTGCCGACGTACGACTGCGCTGACTTGCTGCGGGAGGGCCACACGGTGAGCGGGGTGTACGACATCTACCTGCGCAAGTCGCGTACTCACGTGCCCGTCTACTGCGACATGGAGACGGACGGCGGCGGCTGGCTGGTTCGTGTCTATCTATTCTTGTCCATCGTCCCACGCGAGGCGAAGAAGACCACATGTCATCATCGCCTACTGTCGGTGTCATTTTGGAGAGACTCTCTCGCGTCGCCTTCTTTTGGCGTCTGCAACTCGTCTTTGTTCCTAGGACACAGCACCCGCTTTTGTTTCGTTGCGCCAAGTGTATATCTATATACATCAATACGTTCACTCTGCACATGCAGCAGTGTAAACTTATCTCCTCTCAGGCGCCCGTATACTTATATTCGCATTGTTTTATATTCATTCAGTTCCGAGCTATCTATTGGACATGTATTTTAAACAATATTCTTAGTTTTTTCTTTTCAATACAATGCTCGTCTCGTTACCCCGGCTTTGCATTTCATTTTATCTCATTTCGTGTACGGTACAATCATTCCACCACTCTGTGCTTCAACTTGAGGTACACAAAGGACACACATCTTAATGGATAATTGTGTACCGCTGCTAACTGCTCTAGTGCAGTTATTGTTCAGTAGGTACACGGCTTCAACCGAAGCTGTGGCCATTCGCGGTGTTAATTGGACCACCGATGTGCCTTAAGTCAACACGTGGTACCCATGCGTGCACTCTCTATATCTAAGCTGGTGCATCGTGGTGAAATTACGTGTTGGGGTACTTAACGCGAGATAAGAAAGAGATATAATAGGCTTACTTACGGAAAATAGGCTTACAAGGTTACTGGTGTCGGTTCGGCTTTACCTTCTTTTGACCATTTGTTTCCCATTATGAATGGCCGCTTTGATTTGCTTCTGCCACGACGCCCTGTCCACTGTGTCCTCCTCCACAACGTCTCCGCTGACCACGTCCATCATTCGTATTTCTTGCCGACCTCTGCCCTGCGCCCTCTAGGCAGTCTCCATGTCTCGTTGATTTCATCACGTTCCTGTATACGTACTACAAGTCTAAATCATAGCACACCAATCTTTCTTAATGCATTAGCATAGGTTCCAGAGAGACCTGGGAGGTACGTGCCCCTGGACCATTGGAATTTCGTATAATCGTATGGAATATGGCCGCGCTAGCGTGACGTGCGTTTTTCTGTTTTTGTATTTGTGTTGGTATTTTTGGCGAGCCTCACTGTCTTTCAATTTGGTTTTTTTGAGACTCTGAAGTGTTTCCATCGGGGGGTGCAATTGGAGGTTTTGGAAAGCCTGAAATGTTGGTATTTTTGGCGAGCCTCAAAGATGGTATTTAGGCGAGCCTCAGAGGGGGAGGTGCAATTGGACTGTTTTGCCCCCCCCCCGGACTATCATATCTGAATCAGCCTATGCATTAGTTATATACAACACATGTATATTTCTATATTCACTTTTCGCTCACTAAACCTCTCTCCATACATGTTTTCCTCCATAATTTGTTTTAATTACATGTGCGCCATTAACGTAACACGGCTCGGACGATGTATACCAGCGGTTCTTAACCTTTTTGTCGGCGTCCAAATTCCGGTCGCGGAACTTACCTGGTAACCCATATCTTCAAACCTTTAACTCGCAAAAAATAAATTATAAATACAAATGATGATCAAATAAATAGGCAGTTATAACAAACATTAATTAAAAATAGAACAGTTAAACGTGATTGCTGAACACGATGTAGGAATCACCAAACCAGTGTCGTAGATTTGTCGACGTAAAGAGGAAACCCATTGCGACTCAAAGGATAATATTGCGGACGGAATCGGGAAGTTTTCGACAATGTTTGACTGAAAGATATTATGCTAATTTCATTTATACTGGTGGTAGTAAGGAGGGAAACAATCGGATATGATGTGCCTGGACGATATATTTGTCTGAGACTGTAATTGTAAGACTTCGATAGAGAGATCATCGAAAACGTCACCGATTTTTATTCAGTGCGAGCATGATGCATTTTCGTCAGCATCAACCAGAATATGACCAGAATTTATGACAAATGTCGCATTCATTTGAAATACGTTGTGACATTATTTAAAATTCATGCAACATTTGGCATAAATTATTTTTCTCGCATCATTCGGTACGGGCAAGCAAGACAATAAAGAAACCTTTTGACAGCCATGCACTTGACACTGGAAACTCTTGGCGACCCACTCAAAATGGCTTGGCGATCCAAATTTGGGTCGCGACGCCGGGCTTAAGAACCACTTATGTATATTATTCTATACTTACTTCATCATCGAACGCTAACGGTGTTCGACATCATTAAATGGCTCACATTACGTTGTTCGTTGTTCTCAGGTGTTCCAGCGTCGCGTGGACGGGTCGGTTGACTTCTATCGCGACTGGGACAGCTACAAAGCGGGATTTGGTAATGAATCGGCTGAATTCTGGTTAGGTACGTTTATTTGAAACACGTCCAAAACAGCGTGTCTCGCAACTATATACCAATATATCCAAGTTTGTAGAGGTGCGACTGTGACAATACATCAGACTATCCATGCATTGGGATAGTCGATGTGACGACATTGTACTATAGAGCTATAGATAGTAAATTTCACTATCAATAATTTTCGCCAATAATAGCCGACATGAAACTATCGATAGTAACGATAGTTGGCAAACAGATCGGCATATCGATGCTGCTTGCTCCGCACAAAAACTGTTCGCAGACAATCTTTTTTTCATTTTTATTTGGCAATGTTACTCGTTTACCGACCTTTTCCTAGTAATTTGCGAGTCCCCAATGTTATCGTGACACTATCGCAATACAGCTATTGTAATACTGTAGTGGTAAAAGTATCCGCAATAGTAACCCCTACTTGTTTGCTTGGCGAACTCTTTTTAAATAAATGCGCTGCAAACCAACAAGCATATTTGGGTTAGTATGCAATATTATGGGGTTATTGTACCAAGCAGGGTTGATACCGATGGCTACAGAAGTGATGTGTTCTCTTCTTTTCCCTGTATGTCCGGGGTGAGGCTGGGCTCCATGCTGGTCCTCGATCTCTGTTTTCTTTTGTCTTCTTCCTCCTGGCTGATCTTGCACTGCTGACTCCACTCCCCTCTATCTTTCGCTCTCGTTCTCCACTCCTCTCCCAATGTCTCCCTTTCTTTCTTTATTCAATCTGTCTTGGTCGTCCTCATCTCCCTTTACCTTCCACTTTCCGAGCGTCTGCTTTCTTCCCTAACCGTTCTTCCCCCATTCATTCCACATGTCCAGCCCACTTAGCCCACTTCTCATCGGCTTCTTCTTGAAACTCTTTCACATCAGCCTCCTCCCTCAACTCCTCCGTTCTTCGCTTGTTTAATCGCTTGACTCCAGCAATTCTTCTCACCCAATTGTTTTCTCAAACGAGATCTATTCTTAAATCTCTTGTTGTCTTCCGTCATCGCCACCGTTTTAGACCATAATTATTATACATGCTTGTGACACAATCAACTAACCAAAACAACTAGGAAATATGTCCCCGGGTTAGTGTTGCGATGCAGGGAAAACGTTGTTGAACTGTTCGATGAAAAGATATACACCATGCAATGCATGCGACGTGACTGTCCAGAAAACAGTATACGCTATGTTTAATTGAAGGCAACGATGTGCTTCAAGAAATAACGTCACACAAGCGCTACCAGCTGAGAATCGATTTGGAAGACTTCCAGGGCGCCACGAAATACGCCACGTATTCGAATGTCTTTGTCGCCCCAGAAAGAGACAGCTACAAACTAACATTAGGCACACACAGTGGAACTGTAGGTAAGGGTTTCTTTTTTATTTTCCTGATCCTCATTTACGTAGACGTTCATATTCAAGAACCATCAAAGGAATATCTCTCCGAAATTGGCGTCTCTCTGATTATATATATAATATATGCTTTCTTAGAAACGAAAGATACTTTTGTCAAAGTTACAATGATTATTCAGAATCATTGGTAGGTCTAGGCTCGTCTCGTTGATTTCTCATGATGTCAGTGTAATTGGTATGTGTAGTTGTAATCATCAATTTAAACTACTGTTACCAGTGTGTGTAGAATATAATTGTAAATGTAACTGTAACGAACGGCTCTTTTATTCCTTAAATCAATCTAACAAATTAACGACCACCAAGGACACCCGCCCACTCACCCACTCACTCACTCACTCACTCACTCACTCACTCACTCACTCACTCACTCACTCACTCACTCAGCCACTCACTCACTCACTCACTCATCCACCCACCCACCCATCCACTCACTCACTCACTCACTCACTCACTCACTCACTCAGCCACCAACTCAGCCACCCACCCACCCACCCACCCAGCCACAAACTCAGCCAGCCAGTCAGTCAGTCAGTCAGTCAGCCAGTCAATCAATCAATCAATCAATCAATCCTCTTCCATCTCGCTGCAGCATTAAAACGCCAACAAATCTTCTCCAGGCGGAATTGTAATTCAGCGAGACAGTTCGGTTCATTCCAAGTCTTCCTGACCAGCATCACTCCTTCCACAAGTCTCCTCCATATGCCCAATGCTGTCCATGTAGTTCTTGCCCCCAGGCCTGAATTTAGCCAGGATTGTGAAATTTTCCACACGTGCAATGGTCATTGGCGTCGGACAGTAGTGAATACTCGGGAGTCAGAGACTCTCCAAAAACCTCTAAATGCACCCCTTTGAAGTTCGCAAAATACTAAAACTTCATCGCTGTCACTCTTGATAACTCCGTACAAGACCCGTTCTACGACAACGCAACACTGTGTTAACCTTGTTGGGTAATTAAAACCACGCTATGGTCCAACACAAGATCATGGCATCTGATAAATACAAATCCCGGCCGTTATCCAAGACCCATCATTTGTGTAAAAAAAAACCGTCGCGATTGTCAGAAAAAAAACGTTCCAATAACGGGACAACGGGTTTCTCGCTAAGGGCCTGTTTGCGCCTTCATCACCCGCCCGCTCGTTCACATTGCAGAGGACTCGATGTCTGGATGCAATGCGCAGTCGTTCAGCACGATGGACCGCGACAACGACGCTTCGTATGACAACTGCGCCAAGGCGTACAAGGGAGGTTGGTGGTACGGCGACTGTCACTACGCCAACCTGAATGGGCGCTACCTCAGCGGTCCACACGCCTCCTATGCCGACGGCATAGAGTGGTCTACCTGGCACGGCTTCTACTACTCACTGAAGCGTGTCGAAATGAAGCTGCGCCCGTAAACTGCGCCTCAGTGTCCGGGTAGTTATCGTGAACTTTCACGATATTATTATATCTGCGTTTATTTTTAGAAAAACATTGCATGGTTATTAAAATGTTTTTTCATTTATTTACTAATATAATGCTTGTAATATGAATGCTCTAAAATGTGACTGCAACTCAAAATATTTGATGTTTAATTATCATCATCATCATTGAGCAGCCGTAGTGTCCCGTGGTTGGGCGAAGGCATGTCGTTTCCGAATATGCCTCTCTTGCGCTATCCTCTGCCAGATGATGCACTTCCAGTGCTCATCTAGTTCGTCTCTCCACCGTCTTGCCGGTCTTCCTCTAGACCGTTTATATGCCCAGTCAAATACATTTTGCAAGCAAATGTCAGTGTTTAAATAATTAAAACTTACAATTTGCACGTTATATATTATTACTTAATAAACCTCATAATATGTACATGTACCAAAACGTTTGTCTTTTGAGTTTATGTGATTGTATGAGTGACGATAAATATTTATTAACAAGCTTGATAGAGGTTGAAAATCAAGAGATTAAAACTACCAATTTCTAAAACTACATAGTTTCATAGAGGATGATAATATATATATATATATATATATATATATACATATATCAATATCATATTATGTATAACTGGACACTTAAACAGGCCAACGATAATAGGGTGATTTTGTTTTTAATCAGAATAACATGTGCACTACATCTTTTTGGGGGGGAATAAAATATACATACAATAATTGTATAATTATCTAATATATATGTATATATTATATACAGGTATATGTTGCAGAAAATGTGTCATAGAAAAATATACACAAATCACGTTTTCAATAAAGATCAAACTTCCCCCACAACAATATAGCAATTTATATATATATAAAATTCAGTTATGTATGAGCATTATAGGAAGTGTTTTGATTAACATAACAGAACCACGGAAAACAATTAGGTGAAGGCAGTGTTAGTTGAGCCATTTTGCATTATTTTTAATAACTACGGCAAACTTATATGTACGCGTCCACTGTCACATACACCCTCCTATGCAAAGCAACAATGCAAGTCAAGTGTAGATTGGAATAGACCAACGTAATGACTTTACGTTGGCCTATTCCAATAGCAACAGCACATATACATCAATACAAGTTCACAGCAAGCATGCCGGCCCCAATGGTACTGCTAACCAGTACCTACAAATCCTAGACATAGGTTATAACAACATCACATATACATCAATACAAGTTCACAGCAAGCATGCCGGCCCCAATGGTACTGCTAACCAGTACCTACAAATCCTAGCAGTATAACCACTAACTAGATCATTACACTAAATTTACAACTGACACCGTATCGGTGGGTGTCACTTTGCCACCAGTTCACCCAAAATCAAATGAGACCGACCTCCACTTATAGTCCTATGTCAAAATTGTGTTACTTACATAAACTATGGTTATTTGTAGATCTTTTGCAACAAATAAAATGTGTCCAACATGAATTGATAACTAGATATAGCTAATACAAATAGGGCTGGTCAGGTGGCTCAACTAGCACTATGTGTGGGGCAGAGCTGGTAGAAGTAAATTTATTTTGTACTTGAGTAAAAGTACAAGTAACTAGGAAAAAAATACTCAAGTGAAAGTAAAAGTACTTTTTTTAAATGTACTTAAGTACAAGTAAAAAGTCAACAACTGTACTTGAAGTAAACAAAAAAGTACTTTTCTAAGTGACTTGCTTGACATTTTGTTTTGCAACTTGTACACCGCCTGGTAACCATGGTAGCTAATGGTAATGGGTTGACCAATCAGAAAGTATTACCACTTGAAGTTCCCGCTGATATCTATGTATAGATCTGTGCTGGGGGCAAACAGTTGTGGGTTCCGGCTCAGATTATTTGTCGGAAACATCTTAAAAGTTCCAAAATGTTAACATGTACATTGTGGATACTACGTTACATTCAGAAACGTACAGCTTACTTGTACTTTGTTACAAGTAAAAGTACTTCTAAAAAATGTACTTTGTTACTGAAGAAAAGTAAACTTTTATACTTAAGTAAAGTAACAATGTAAAAGTACTTCTTTACATTCCGTCTCTGGTGTGGGGTAAGTTGTGCCACAGTTGGTAAATGTTTAGTTTAAACTTGTCTTCTGCTAAAAATGATGTATTTTCCAGTAAAGCAACACCCATCTTTATTCCTTGCCAAATGCTTAACCCCCTCCCCTGTATGGCTCAATTAGCCCCCATTTCGATATGAAGTATAATTATAATGAATTTCCCATTAATACACGAATTGATAACAAAATTAATTTCTTATCAATACACCGTATATAGTTAAACCATTTGTAACTGCAGAGACAGTAACATATGGTGACACGCTTCGCAATTGACACACTAGCAAGTATTAATCACAATCACCAATTGTTTCATTAAACATCAAAAAACGTACTTTTGGCTCTTATTTTCGGATAATTGTGTACGTTAGTCATGGTCTAATAACATGTTCTATCACTAGTTGGAACCAAACAAGTGTCGCTGCTGTAGTTTTCTGGGAAACATGGGGGGGCCGGACTCAACTAACCCAATGGTCCAACTAACACTGCCTTCTCCTATCCTAAAAGCAGAGTAAAATCCATGCACAGACACTCAGAATAAACAAATGTAAAAACTACCAAAGCAAACAAACATAAACAAATGTTATAACAAGTACTGTTTTCATAAAATGTAACGCACAAACAAGCAAGAATGCGCGTGCATGTACACACGCACACCAAGTATAAAACTAATTAGACATATTTAGGTGACACCAATTTTATTACTCGGATTACGGACCCACCGACGTATTTTTGACAAAACGGAAATAAAATAATGACAATAAACAATGAGCCAGCAATTAAATGTGATTTTGATTTTTGGTCTAAACCCATGATTGATGATCAAGATTTAACTTGTTGCCTCCCATGTAACTTTAAATAATTTTGAAATGACTTAATAATCAGATCACATATTTTTTGAACGGAGAATCATATAGATTCTGTATGAAGAGGGAGCCGGGAGGCTGAAATGTGTTCTCTTTGACTCCTTAACTACAGCACAAAAGAGGAGGATCAAAATAAATGAACCCATCACATGCAACTTCCCGGGTCACCTTTGATCCAGTCAGGTGTTGTCATCTCCGTAGTGAAGTTGGCAGAGTTTTTGTGTAGCTCTGGAAAGGAATAAGTGTCTTTAAAGTAACTCTTAAAAACACCTGCATCTCAATCACTCAATTCATGCATCGTCTATTTTTTCCTCGTCCAAACATAAATGCCTATCTTTGTATCTTCCATCTTTCCTATATCCTACAGTGGCTCAACCAGAAGACCTTGTCATGTCTCCCTAAAATCATTTCTTTGCATTTTTGATTAGTCCATATCATCTAGTAACAAAATCCACTGGGTGTGGACTTCACACCCGCTTGCCTTTTTCAGAATCCAAGATGGCCAACAAGAAGGTGATCTTGGGGTCTAGACATAGGTTTTGGGGGGCAAGGAATCTATTTCTGAGATTTTCATCAATATTGGTCGAGTTCTTATTGCAGAACAATCCAATATGGCTGCCAAACTGACCGCCGAAATGCTAAAAATGCTTTAAAATGCCATAATTTAGGAGCTAGTTGACATAGAACGACGATATTGGTATCTGGATATAAGTTTTTGGGGTCATGGATTCCGATTTTTGTGTTTTCATGACGGTTAATGGAATCCTTGTGTGGCCAAATGATCATATGTCCTCCAAAATGGATGTCTGAAGACTAAATATCTGAAGCGACCAGTGATTCAAGTTATACTGTTTCCTGTTATAACATTGTATATCTACTGGTAACAGCCTTGGCTCTGCTGCCAACCAGGAATTGTAAAGTTTGTATACGCTTTGTGTTTCATTTATCTTCTGTATTATACAATTCCAAAATAAACCTACCTACCTACCTACCTACCAACAACTATTATTGGTATATGTCTGTTGATACAAAATAATCAAATTGAAATGGACATATCAAATGAGCAGGCTATTTATTGATTACAATCCATTATGAACTCCTCAACGTATTGTTAGTTAACATAATATTGTAAGTGACAGTGACTTGTGACCGTTTCAGAAAAACCTACACATCAAGATTTCATTATTATTATTACGAAAATATTACTTCGACTTCATGATACGGCACATCAGGTAGCTATATCCAAATACGGTACAACTATTGAATGATCAACTGGACACAATTATACCAAAACATATACCAAAACGCCTCATTAACACTATGGCACAATTACTCATGATCCTCATTAGACTCATCAATGACATACTGATTCTCATCTGACACTTCCTCATCATCTGCATCCTCAGTAGACGCCTTCCTATTGAATAGGTTGTTGTATTCAAGTCCTCCCCCACAGGCACAAAAGATGGAGCATTCGACTTGATGTCCAGTATATCTGCAGTTGTTGCCTTTACAGGCTCGCTCCGACTCTCAACCGCATCGTATGAGCTTGAGTAGAGACTCAGGAGCTAGGGGTACTCCCCCAATAACAGTGTGAGGATATAGGGTCTGCCTCCCATTCCAACTCTATTGGGTTGAGGGGAGGGGTGTCTGATTCTAGGGTTCCATACCATTGTGTTACCTGGAAATGGTATCTGAGCACATTCTGAACAAATGCTTGAGTTGTTGGTGGGAGAGAGAGAGAGAGAGAGAGGAGAGGAGAGAGAGAGAGAGAGAGAGAGAGAGAGAGAGAGAGAGAGAGAGAGAGAGAGAGAGAGAGAGAGCATAGTTTGGGGGCAGAGGCAGTACTTGTTCCAGTTTTCAGCACCCACGTGTGTTAACAGCACTCTGTCATGGATGGTGTCACACTTCAGCTTGTTACCATAACATTCAACCATACATGCAGTTGCCTCCCTCTTGATCTGCTCCATATTACCGTCAACTTTACGGATAGTGTCGAGTTTCAATCCCTTCTTTGCTACTGAAATGGCAGTTACCTTTCCAATGTATGGAAAGTATCACATCCACTTATGAGATGC
Source organism: Paraescarpia echinospica (assembly GCA_020002185.1). Lineage (NCBI taxonomy): Eukaryota > Metazoa > Annelida > Polychaeta > Sabellida > Siboglinidae > Paraescarpia > Paraescarpia echinospica. The sequence continues at coordinate 21,182,222 of CM034543.1, read as the reverse complement.
AGTGCAAGAACCTGTGAGATGATATTGGAGTGCTTCTTCACAGTTGCTGGGATGTCAACACGTGTTCGGCCATGGATGGGAGACTGCATGATCATGGGACAATGCAGGTTTTGGGCTGCATAATTGTGGTGAAGTTGCACAAAAACATCCGTGTCATCAGCAACTCTTGCATGTGGATCCTGGTCAATGAAAATGGCCTGCTGGGTCAAGATGATGTCTGCCTCATGTTTAGAAGCTAGCTGCAAATGAGGTTGTTTTCGCCCTTTGGACACTTGAGTCGGAACTGCATCTTCTCCGGTCACCACAAGGTGATGGTCCTGTGTGGCATTGTTGAGGAAGTCATTCTCGTTCAGGATTTGTTCACATAGCAAGTGGTTCAACTGCATCTTGTTGTGCGTACATTTCAGCACTGAATAACGGGCTGGAAGTGGTGACTTCAGGTTGAGTTTATTGACCCTTGAAGACGTCATGGCTCGCGCTGCTTGGGTGCTGCTCTTGGTTGAGTAGTCCAGGTATCTGTCAAATGCCAGGTACACGTTGCTTTCAACGAGTTTGGAGGCCAACCAGACTTTGAAGCCTTGAACAAACGTCTGGACTAAGCCCTCTGCAGGCTAATCAAGTGTCCAGAGAGCAGCGAAGACATCAAATCAAATGAAAAAAGCATTATTGTGTGAGCTGTGTCAATGCAAACTTGTGGGTAACGGTATTGAAGTCACGGACAAATCTAAAGTGGGTCATATCCTTTTTTAAATTAAAAAAATGGGATATCTAGCAACAGTCAACTATAGCTTATACATTAAACTAACGGAAACATATTATTTTAATATGGATGCTGTGTAAATTATGTGCCTATGAATGCGTTTTCAAAGAGGACTGACAACTTAGACAGTATGTTTTGGCCTACCAGGCATACAATATTACCCCTTATGAAAACATATATTTGAAGAAATGTCACATGTTTGCATGCGCCTATACTGTAAGATACATGTTTACACTGCGCAATAAAAATAAATTTGGTGTCTTGTGAAATATAACTTTTATTGACATTCTTATACCTCGGACAGGAATTGATGGTCTAAAATTATAACAACTCAAGTGCAAAGTGGGCTGTATTATGTATACATTATTTTGCAGGTCGTGTTTTCCATAGTGTGACAAAGATTCATGGAATGCAACAAGGTGATGAGATAGTGACAAGTGCAGCATAATGAAGAGTCAGAGATCACACAGTTTTATGTATTAATGGTCTAGCTATAGCATTATAAAGATTATATGATGCCAAATGACCTTGACCTTTGCCTTAGCATGTGAGTTTTACCTTCAGGTGTACAGATTTGATTTGCTTTGCTGCATCTTTAATGTTCAAATTCTAAAACATTTTAAGGATTTCAGGACCTCAAATGACCTTGATTTCGGTCATTTTGGCAGCCTTATTGGATTTTTCTGCAATAATAACTCAACCAATCTTGATGAAAACCTCAGAAATAGGTTCCTTGCCCCCAAAAACCTATGTCTAGATCACAAAATCACTTTCCTAAATCAATTCGTTCAGAAGTTATATCTTTCTAGCATTTCGATGGGCATCTTGTCGGCCATCTTGGATTCTGAAAAAGGCAAGCGGGTGTGCAGTCCACACCCAGTAGGTTTTGTTACTAGATGACATGGATTAATCAAAAATGCAAAGAAATTATTTTAAGGAAACATGACAAAGTTTTGGGAAAATATGGGGTTCTGCCACTGGCCTAACACCATAATTAATCCAGATAGGCTATAAATTAACTTCTGAAAAGCTCCCAAAATAATTTTGTGTGCAAGTAATTACACATGTTATTCTGTGTATACTACGCATGCTAACAGTTAAAATATTAAACTATCACAAGGACACTGGTTGTGGTCTGCTTAAACCTGCAACGGGTCTGCCTATGCATGCAGCATTTGTGAATATATTTTTCTCCATTTCACCTTTCCAATTCATCGTAGGCTTGGCGAGTGTCACCAAAGTCCGTACGTTCCGACCGTCTGCGCTTGGATTCCTACAAGCGACAAACAAGCACCTGTTATATAATTGTCAAAGCACATTTTTTCATATTAAACGTGATATTCGCATATTTCTTGAAACACTGGTTGTGAAGGTTTTGCTTGTTGACAGATAACACAAGCATAAATGAAAGTTTATTGAATGAAAGTTTATTTGGTTACTCGGTTATGATGAAATACTGAACTCAAACAGTACATGTGAAGTACACTAGAGGGTATAATTATTTGGAACTCTCATTCACTAGGTGGCACCACTGTGCCAAATCTCATTCACTAGGTGGCACCACTGTGCCAACTCTACCTGAATGCATAAAGGCACACCTGATGAAATATCCGAAATGTCCAAGTGACTATCTTGATAACGTTAATAGTATAAACGACATATTTTTGTTGCAGCCAGTAACTATAGCAATTGAAATGACCGCAATTGTATAATTCATAGAAGGAACTTACGCTGGGTGTCTCAGGACCTGGATAGCCACGTTTTGTGGCAGAAGAGACAAGACGTTGAGTGCCTTCTAGTGGGGTTTCTTCAGCCTCAGGGTCCCTGGTGGAGGAAGATTCCCTTGATCTTTCCTGACTGTACATTGTATTGTCGCCTGAATCCCTAAATCCATCCACTGCCCTCACACTCTCAACACAATCCAGCCTACCGCCAACAAAGTGTTCTTTGTTGTTCTTGCCATGTACATCCAACGAGATGTGTTTGTCTTCATGTTGCGTACCAGTGAACATGTTAAAGTCACCTGACTTGATGGCGTTTCCTAGCTCCTCAACACCCTCATTGTCCAATATGGTAGTCATTGGTTGTTGTTTCTTATGAAATGTAACAACAACGTCTTTATTAATAGATTACCAACAACAGCAAAACATCAAAATATGCTTTATGGTGTGGTTTCTTAAGACTTGACAGAGACAAAGATGACAAAATAATTCCAGACAAAACAATGGGATACAGAAAATGTACCCCATGACTTCAGCTAGTGTGTCTACCTACGAGAAAAAAGTGAATAATCAGTGGCTGGTGTTATATTTTTAGTTCAGATAGTTGGAAAACAAGATAAAACAAAAATGAAATCATACAACGTTGAATGATACTGATTCTCTTTGATTCTCTTAAGACTTGGCAGATTCAAGCATGCCAATGTGATTCCGCACTATACCGTGGATATTTAAAGTAAGTTAAAAGACATTACGGTGCGTACATTGAAGTCTTGATGCCTGCATACATTATTAATTATCAGCAGAGAAAGACAAACTGCGCGAAGATCCTAATAGTTGCATCGCCATGTCATAGCTTATATTGAACACTGGACTCTTCAGAGAGATAACTCACCAAGACTTGCAATGACTCAGATTCTTCCACATGCTCTGGCGTAAGGCTGTCGTGTTGGGCTGAGGCATCCAACTCATCACTCAGTTGGCAGCGTTCCACCTGAATCAGCCAGTACAATATGTTTCTCATACCGTTTACATTTAATTACATTATATACTATATCTAGCCAGTGTTTTTCAAAAACTTTTCTATTATCTATCATTTCCTTTCCAGGACGTACGTTTGTCAATATGTAGAAATACAACATCTTAGCAACGAAATCAAGTAAAGCTATCAAAGTTTATGGATACTTTAAAACAATCTTCACATTTCTGGTAGCTGCAAAAAAGAAAAGAAAGACTATGAAAAGAAGACATTTAGTAATACTGACATATAAAATGTTTCAGAAAAGTAGGCTAATTTTTTATAACGTCCCTCCAAAATGCAAAATACAACAGTGACTTCTTAGCCGCAGGCTGACTGTAGCAATAAACTAAAAGAAAGACGATTAGAAAAATTAACATACTACATATGCTTTGTGACCAGAATTGATGCGGCTGTCTTTGTTATTATTTATTTCAAAATACACGGCCACTTCGTAATTTAGTATGATTTCCTGTATTATTCAGAATTCCTACCTGATCACATACATCCACCAGATTGATATCTCCAGCTACAAGAAAGATGCGTAAACACTAAATCCAACATGTATTACACATCAATTCTGTTAAGATTTATGTTTTACTGTGCTGGACTACGCAATAATCCTGGCGCAAAATTATAATCTTTAATTACTAAAAGCAAATGTGACATTTGAGGTGGGGTGGTCACATGCTCAGGTGACCTTGTGGCGGAATGGCCCCACCTCTCTTTAGTGTTTTAATAAGTAGTAGTTTTAGTTGTCAAAATGTTTGTGAGACATCTTTTCGAGGTTTTTATGTATTATCTACCACTATTTTAATGTAGTGCTTTATAATGTGGGCCTTTATTTAGAATGTATAGGCTAAGTAAATGGGGCAATGTTTAAGACCTCAATTGGCCCACATTTGTTTGTGAATATTTGCATGTTACAACTCATCCAATAACCTGGTGAGTGATAAGTAACTGTCAGAAGGTTATTCTGGCCATATTCTACCATATCTGTTGTTGACTTGTTGCATTGCGTAAAATTATAATCTTTAATTGCTAAAAGCAAATGTGACCTGCCACAGTGAACCAGGTATTAAAGTAAAACAGTAAAGGTGCGTTATTATATAACGCAGTATCCAGTCCTCAGAACTGCTCAAAGCGCTTTACACTTTATTCCCTGGCAGACCTGTTCAATTGAACACCATCTTGACTTCTCTGGGAAGCATTCAGCCACGCTGCAATTAATGCGCGAAGACTATTCGTATACAAATATCCATCACTGTCTCTAGCCAGGTACTCATTCATAAAGCTGAGAGAACTGTAGTAACGTAGAATGAACGAACTTGCCCAAGGTTCGACACCGCTGCACAGGATTTGAACACGGGTTCTCTCTCGGTCGAGAGTCCGAAGCTCTAGCCACTGCACCACTGTGCTCCACAAATATTAAGTTGCACAGGCCTATTCTAAACACAAGCCAAAAATAGCTCTCTCTCCATCATGTCCCATCAATTTTGTGATCTTGACAAATATGCATGTACATATCTCACTTTCCTATGTCCAGTTTATTTTTCCGCAAACAAACAATTCAAATCTAATAAAATACCTGCATTTATGAACTAACAGATTAAATTACAATATGAATAAAATGACCTTGTTTCTCAAATCATCACATTTAAAGGTTGCTTAAATTTTAGCAATAAATTCAAAACTATTGACAATATTTCAACAAATGAGGTATCATTCTCAAGCTAATGATCTGTGGAATACAAACACGTACACAATTCAGCAACTTAACACACCCACTTTGCAGTGGCAGGTCGCACATCATTAACAATCACATTTCTATTAAAACTATCATTGCGTATTTAGCCAAAATACTTAATATTATTAATGTATAAATATACTCCGTATATCTCTACTGCATTTTCTGTGCAACAGAAAACAGTTGTTAAAAATTGGTTGTCTGTTCTGTTATACCAAATTACAGTGGGTGGTAATTAATATTGCAAAATTGCATGTCTTCAGTGTGGGAAAATCGTGACCATTCTAAACATCAAATAGCTTTGTGGATAAACCAACATTTCCAATGACGTTGTTTATGAATCTAATTTTTTCGGTATTTTTGCAGGTTAAAAATTCAAATTGCAGTCGTTTCAGGCTTATCAAAGGCAGTTTGGCGGGCATATAGCTTCAACATATTTTTAATAATGTTATTAATATATTAATTACTAACATATTAATTAATATGAAAAAAGGAACAGTATCACATTTCATGACCAGTGTAATTTCTTGAAAATCTTGGTGTCAATGTATGTTCTGGCTTTGCACAGGTCATTAACATCCATTCTCTACACGACATAAAGTTGCAAAGTGGATAATATACATATATATATATATATATAGCCCTACCTTCAAATTTACGCCATTTCTGGTTGTGTTCTGGTCGTATGATGTTTGTAGCTTTCACAATGTCAAGGGTACATTCAAACTCATGCGCTTGCATCAGTGATTCTGTCACGCCAAGGTGATGAAACTGCCTGAACAGCATGTCTGAAAGTATGTACACCATGGAAGCCAAGTGATTTCTGCACATGTGCACCTGTGACTCTGTACTGCGACAAACACATGGTTGCAATAGTTTTGCTTTGTTTAGCTGTTCTACAATGTCACTGACTTTTGTATATTCCCCTGAAGTTGGACAAGACACGAGTGAACCTGATGGAAAGTTATGCACACATGAAGAAGAACATTTATTTGACCCCCACGCACATAATATCATTCTTATTGGTTGTATGCATGTGATACGCATTAAAAAACATAGACACAGACATAACACATATGCGAATAATATATAAATAAATCATAATATTTCCAGATAGGGCCGGTGACTCTTATTAAGACAAAATGTCGCTCTCCATGGAGCCACACCATTTACATTAATAATTACTTAATTCATCTTAATAACAACAGTGTCTATCTCGTGTGTGTATATTTGTATGTATGTCAACATGTGCTTGTGTGAGCATCACTTCATGTGTGTGTTTGTTTGTGTTGCCTGTACATATGTACTTGCTACATTTTTGTGATTTATACATGTGCATCAGGTCATATTTATTTGTTTTGCTGGCATGTATAACAACGGCATTGCTCCAACCACTGAACTTGAGTTCACAGACAACAACATCTCAGCAACAACATCTCAACAACAACATCTCAGCAACAACATCTCAGCAACAACATCTCAACAACAACATCTCAACAATAACAGGCGGAAAAAACGCCAGAGGAAGAGGCAGAAAACTAGACCCCCCTTCTATGATTTTGAGCAATGCATGATCTCTGAAACCCAAGAACGAACTGCGATTGAAAGCCAAGATATGCTACGAATTTAATGAAGCCTGTTTCATGACTATCAGACTATTACCGAGACTTGGTTGAACAAAAACATTCATCATTCTCTCATGAAACTATTTTGTACAAAAACTAAAAACTTGTGGTCCTCGCTCCCCATACTCTGTAGAGATTTCCATTGTATATGCCCGTGGTTAAAATCCCCCGTAATAATACAGTCCCGTTTGCTCACTTTTTCATTCTCTTCTATGCTTATGTTTGGACTTCGATAAACTAACCCAACTGTTAACGTTGAGTTTCCTGTAACTATGTTACACCAAACAGCTTCTTTACAATTTGCTTCTCTTTTTAATTTTATTTCATAAGCCTGGATAGATTCTTTAATATATAAAATAATGCCACCTCCCCTTCTTCCTATTCTATCTTTCCTAAAGATAACATAGTCTGTCAGTCCCAATTCGGCATCTGATAATCAGTGGTGGCCCATGATTCGGTTATACCTATTATGCGAGGGTCAATATCTTCTACCATACTGTTTAGTTAACTTTTTTTGTTTACTATGCTCCTTGCATTTAAACAAACACATTTATATCCAGCTTCAGAACAGTTTTCCAGGCTGTTCTTTGTTGATTTATTTGTGCAGTCTTTATCTATGCCTCCAGTTTCAGGCTTCTCTGTGAGTCCCCCTGCGCATCTAGTTTAAAAAATGCAACCTGTCCCACTGTCAACATTTCGCAGCAGATTCTCTGAGAAAACTGCCCGAGAGAATAATATGTTCAACTCTTCTGTACTATCCCAGTTGTTCCCTCCCTGTCTGCATTATTTGTGCTAGTAAAGACCCTCCCTTGCCATGTCCTAATACTTTCTCTACCCTTCTCTACTTAGTATCTTATCTGTCTTTCTCAGAATAAGGTTGCCCATGAACACCCTCTCTTTTCTCATTGCCCCCTCAATCACTGCCTCAAAGTAGCTTCTTTTCCGGTATGCATCCGTCTGGTTGTTGTCATTTCCCCTGTCATCTTCTCTCCTGTCACATTCTGTTCCGTTCCATTCTTTCCTGTCACTTTTTCTCTTGTCAACGTTCCTCCTGTCATCATCCCTTTTATCGATTTCTCTCCTGTCACATTTACTCTCACTTCCTTTCATCCCATCAACTTTCCTCCCATCGCATTTTCTTCTCTCCTCTCCCATCCCATTTTCTCTCCTACCTCCTTCTCTACAGTCTCTTTCTCCCCTGTCACGTTCATGCCTGTCACATTTCCTGCTTTCGATCCTCCAATTTCTTCCCCTCCAATCACCATCCCTCCCCTCAGTCACCTTTCCTCGGTCTTCTTGCCACTACTCTGCACCTTCAGTCTCACAGTATTCCCAACTCTCTCCCTGCCATCTCTCTCCATTCCACCTGTCTCCTTGCTAATTCTCATCTCCATCCCCTTCACAATATCTGTCAACCTAACTACCTCCTTCTGCAGACATTCCACCTTCCAACACCCCACGCACTGAAAGGTGAATCCCTCTTCCTTAGTATCTGCCCATGACTTCCCACAGCCGGACAAGGCAAAATCCACCCAGCTGTGGCAGTCATCGCACACCAAGTGTCTCTTTGCCTTGACTTGCTGCTTGCAAGGTGCCATATATCAGAATTTATTCAATAATAATGATAATAATCTAATTACCTATTCAAAATAGTTTAGTCAACTATGTTTACACTATTCACTATGTAGTCTTTAAGAAGACTGTCTACTGTACACAAATGTTACACTTGTTTATTTCGGTTATTCAGCACCCTAGCAAATACACGGGACACTAGCCACATCAACTCAATTTACCCTAACTATCACCCACCGAAGCTTCGGCTATGGCCTACGACTAACTTCCTGAAAAACACTTTCTCTGACAACTGTTTATCTACAGTTGTTTCTTAATACATGTCTATGGATAGTTAATGAATAATATTTACATAATAACAATACTTATCTTTTCAATCCTTCCACGTACTTTCCTAAATTTCTGCACCGATATCCACAATGAACCGAGCCCAAAATTTCCCGCCAGTCTTACAGCAACACCATAAATGTAAACATGTGACATCACTCTTATAAAACAGGGTGTGGGTTTCTGTGTTTTTATATTTATTTGTCTGTCTGAACATGTCTCTATCAGTTTCACAGGTATGGAGCTGACATTTTGTTGGGTTCTCACCAGTTAAGATTAGTCACAATGTTACGTGTGTTTTGTACAATTATTTAAGATTACACAAACTGTTGACCAATCAGGTACAATCATAGAAAAATGCCCAGAGTTGCGAACAACTGTTAAAATTATGCCTTCTTTGAGAAAGGTTTGGCAGGAATACTTCAGACTATTCCCTGTGTCTGTGTAGCTGCACCCACAGAATGGGCAGTATTGCAAGTTATGGTGATTACCTTTGATTTCATCGGTAGTCAGATGTATATTGTTGTGTATAGAGCACAGCTTTAGCTTTATACGTTGAAGACACTCTTCAAATGGGTTGCAGATGTTATTGTCAACATCATCAGTGACTTGCACGGCTCCACCTTCTTCTTCATGTTGGACGGAGCGTTTCTGAAACACACAACTCTTTCTGTCACATTACTTTGTCACCAAAGCATGCATGATACGTGTAGTAAATGGTGCAATTACAGGTCTGTGACCGGATTTTGCTGAGGGTATTTGTTTTTTACATTTTTTTCCTAAATTATATTGTGTTCTTCTTCAAAGTTAACAGGTGAATTTGTTAAGTGGTCATTCAGTTGTTCTGCTTTTCTTGACGACTAATCTCTAATGCCACTTTCTCCATCCACTTTTCACCCTCTTCCACTGTTCTTATATGCCACTTAATGTAACATTTCTGTATGATGTATCATCTGCCTTGCGGATTCAATGCCACTGCTCTTGTTGGCAGTCGGCCTGTGTCCATCCACAAATGTTCTGCAAACATCATCCAGTTTTGTACGATTCTTTTTGTTAAGTTAAACTGACTTCAACTATCTGTACTCTGGTAATTAACCCACCCCCCCTAATACCCACCCTCTTTGCTCCTATGATTCCTGACACACCTAACTTGCAATGTTAGAAAATAAAATGCAATAAGCTAAATGCTAAACACAAGGTGCACCCATAACATGGTGATTTTGCGTTCACGCTGCGAGGATTCAGAGTGCGTTTCATAAAAAAGGTCTAAAAGGTTAAGACATTCCCTTTCAAACATTTTGATAGGTTCCTTTCCACTTATTGCTTGGTCTTTATTATATATAGGATGACGAGATAGATCATTCACATGTTTGTGTCGCGTCTGTCACACTTATAAATCGATGTGTCCAGCAAAGATTCTACAATGATAATTATTTCTTTGCTTGTTAGTTGTACAGGTGTATTGTGATGATACTGGCCAGACAAAAATAGAAGTATTAGGTTTTCTATCGAAGTGGTTGTACGACAATGCTGACATTGCAAATTGTGTCCCTGTTTCAAAATCCGGAAGTGACATCCTATACTTTTCGCCATTTTTTATGAATTGTCTTAATGCATAACTCTTACTGTTCGTTCCTCCTTCCTTTTGAATCCTGTTATTTTTTATTTAATTTCTGTTCCATCCATCCGAAATCCCCTCTTAGCAGATTCACAACATGAGGGTAAATTGTGATGCTTCAATACATCCCCGAGATCCTAACTAAAAACAAACACGTCCAAGAACTAGTATAGTTGTTTTTGGAACATGTCAACCAATGTGGTGTTACTGTTATGCTTGCAAATCATTCCTTTTATCCTATATAAGAGTAAACAAGAACAACATTGAACATTTGTTCAAGAGACAATATCTTTTATATGCATGATCTCTATGTCTACAATCACATGTGAGAGACATCGTAAACAACCCTCCCTGGTAAATCTTCATCACCATTGTGCAGCCATAGTGTCCCGGGGTTGGGGGAAGGCCTCAGCATGTCGTTTTCAGATCTGCCTGTCTTGTGTCTGGTAAATCAGTATTGTGATAAAATTGTCATATTGTATAGTTTTATGGCACAAATTCAGTGCAAGCTTAATCACTTTACAGCATAAACTGATAATGATTCATAGCCATGTACCTGGTTTGCAAAATACCTGCAGTGGGATCGAGATAAGTTCACATTCAAAAACCTGCATTGCATACCTACATTCTATGCTTATTCCAGCAAAGAAACCTAAACAGCTTCAGTCGGTAGACTCTGATCTACTGTTTATTCCCACAGTTAACACGAATGCTGGAACTCGCACCTTTTCACTTGCTGCACCAACTGTGTGGAACCTGCTCCCTGTTGGTGTTAAGTCAGTAAGAAATATAGTTTTATTTCACTGTCACCTAAAAAAAATCTTTTTAATACCATCCTTAAAAAGCTTCTTAGCAAATACATCCATTTGTTGACGACTTTTGCTCAGTACATGGCAATGAGATCGCTTAATCCTTTGGATTTGTTGCTCCACTGAGCTCGATTTTTCCGAGGATATTGGCACTAAAGAAGTCATTCCATTATTATTACTTTAAGAATGGAGGATTATAAAATGGACGAAAGATACAATCCATATGTTGGCCATGTTTTTTTATCTTCATCTTGTTCAAAAATGGTGCATTTAGAAAAATAATCACTATATAGATAGTAGAACATTAGCACCATCTGAGGAAATGACTCATCCTTCATTGACCATGGCATTTTTTAGGTTCGTACAATTTAATGGGGGATCATTTTGGAGTGGGCAAAATTTCATGCAGGAAGGTTAAAAGAAAAGAGGGTTCACCAGTTGAATTAACCCCCCAGTAACAGGCCTGTATTGTGTCACTGAGTATATAAAGTGTTTATTTGACAGACAAGATTAGGAGAAAAGCAAGCTCGCATAGTAGATTATAATATGGGGTGAATCAGAGTAACCAAACCCCCATCTACGGGTAGCCACCAAAATATAGATTTCTATAGCAACAATAATTTTGCAGTGACGAATCACTGGACTCCTCGAAATCACAGTTACAGTGTATTACAAAAATGTAACATTTTAAAATATATGAAATATAGGAATTGCAATTAAAATTTAGGATACCATAATGACTGTACGTATTCAAAGACTCTATGTTACTGGGCATCCTAAAATATACAAAAATAATAATTTTCTCTACTGTACGTTTTCAGGCTTGATTTTTTGCATCCACAAACATACAGTCCATTATCTAAATGTGTTGGACACAATGTTTTCGGACACAAAAATCTTTTGTGAACTGTATGTTTTTAGACAACAGAATTGAATTACCTTTAGGTGTTTGAACACAGTCATTACAGTATAGAAGAAAATATAGTATATCACAGCTTCTATGTGAGAGATAAGGTTAACTCTTTATTGGGTAGGTAGGCTTCTCATTTTACACCCTGCTAAGGGCAGACAATTTGAAGATGGCAGCCAATTGTGAATTGTATTGTGTGTTGCTTGCATTAAAATATGGATATCTCGACAACCAGTGCATGAAAATACATGAAATTAATTACATTGTCTGTAGAAATGAATGTTTGAATAAAATATGTTATTAAAATTGCTGTGTTGAGTGTTGCATTCAATTAAGTTTCAGATCTTGAAGCAAAGTTCAACAGCGAAGTTCAATCAAATAAAGCGTCAATTTCATCATGCTATACCAAAAAATTAACAGAACCTACCATAAGTGCTCCAGGGAAACAAATGTAGCCAGGCAGGTTAGTTTTGCCATTGTAAAACATTTATCCGATTGTGATGGTTAGTAAACAAATTATGCATTATTTTGTAAGCGACATCAACATGTGTGAAAACGTAAAAAAATCATAATTTACTAAATGGATACTGTTTACCGGTCACTGAATGAAACATTCTGTTCCAATATAAAATCAAATGTCAAAAGACAGCAACCTCTTTCACAAATATATGTTCCCTTAGCATTATCAATGTGATCAAGGTAGCAAAATACAGCAAAAATAAACACATTAAACAAGATGTGGGCGGTGCAACGATCAACAAGATGGCTGCATATATACAGTAAAACCTGTCTTAGCGGCCACCTGTCCATAATGATAACCTTGATATAACGGTCACTTCTGAAAGTCCCGAATGACTTCCTATTAGTTTGCACTGCCCACTACCTGTCCATAACAGTAACCTGTCTATTGCGTAAAACGGTCAGTTAATTTGGACCGAACCATTCATAGTCAACCTGCCGCTTGCGGGCAGGTCAAAGGGAATCCATAATTTCCCTGAATAAAACGTCATTGCATCAGTATCATCGCATGTAAACAGGACTATCAAATTACAATCAAATCATGCGTGTCGTCATCAGCTTGTTGCAGCCACTATGTGGCTCCTTTACTTCAGCAAAGAGGAGTAGAATCAGCTTTTAATGTCTAAAGTGAGCTCAGGGAAGCCAAACGCAAGCTGCTTTCGCAAGATAGTGAAAGCTCATGTATTCTTGACCTTTCTAGAATCTAGGTCACCAATTTGACCTCGCTTGTTAATGTAAAAGAAGGATCCGTTCGTGGTAAACGATAGGCCTAGGATAGGATAGTTTCGTGGACATTGTTGGACGTCTTGCGTGTACGAGGCATTGGGCTGTTTTGGCACATTTGCACAGTAGAGTTAAAGCGACATGCATGCTTACCTGGTAGACCTTCATAAGGTATTCAAACATCTCCATCAGGACAGCACGCTTTGGCTTGCCCTGGTCCCCCTTGTTGTTGGGATCCTGGAACGGTACTTTTGGGTTCCATCTACTGGGAGGTCTATCCCACATCCCCTTCACTGAGAACAGAACATTACCGTGTGTTAGTGAATGTTCAGTTATTCACTGGTAATGGAACTGACAGACAGATAGACAAACAAATGGAAAGACGGATGGACATGAATACAAATAAATTAATTTCAGGCAAAAAACTATATATATCAATTGATACATATAAAAAGCTTTTAAAAATGCATAGCTTCTTAAAAGTAGATCAGCTAGACATATAAATTGATAAAAAAGAGGAAAATAAAACAAGGTAATAAATTAAATAAAGTTAATAAATAAGTTTTTTTTTTTAAATTCATTAAATAAATATGTAAAACATTATGTAAAATCACTGGTTTACAATATACAGAGATTCAGCCCAGCTAGACCACATTGGTCCATTAACAATGTCTGTACAATTATACACACATTTTATCAGGTCATTGTCTATATAACCTAAAGGAATAAAAAGGCAACTTTTGTGTTATGCACCTAAAAGATTTAATACAAACAAACCAGTTGCAACTATGATCAAAATTTTCACGTTAGCAGTTTACTCAGAAATTGGTTTCAAAACGTATCATTTTCTAAAGGCTGCCACATCTTGCCCATGACATGAATAAATGAGCAGCGTTTTATTTACCGCAACGTTGCTGTGACAACATGTGTTCCTTGAACCACCTCTGATTATACTTATAGTTGTTTACACAAGTCATGGCAGTTCGGTGGACTTTTACAATGCCTGCAAGTGTTTGCAACTAAGGTGATTTTGTAACACACGGGACTGCCAACCATTCATATGTAATCATTACAGAAATTGACTGCAGATTACGGCACTGGAAACTGTCACCGTAACTTTGTAAGCTTATTTATTTTACAACGTAACAACGTTTCCATGTTAGATGACTATCTATATATAGTCCCAGGAATTTAACAGATTCGTCATTTTTATACTTGCCAACCTGGTTGATGACTTCATTATTTATTTTAATGCTATTGTTTACTATGTAGTTTGTATTTACATAACTAAAAACACTGAAATGTGTCTTTTTGACATTCAAACACAATTTGTTAGCACACAACCATTTGTATAATTGTTTTAATTCTTGATTCACTTTTATAACTAAATTTTCAATATCATATCCTGATTGGTAAACGGAGGCATCATCTACAAAGGATAACTAGTTTAGAAAACTAGAATTCACTATGTTGTTAATATAAACAGGTCCTAGTATGGATCCTTGTGGTACTCCATGTGTTATATTGATCAGTGGAGATTTGCAATTGTTTATTTCAATATATTATTTACGATTATTGTATTGTATTGTATTTATTCAGATTCCAACAGGTCCAGTGGACCCAGTAACAGGACTGATAACTGAAACAATACATATAAATAATAAAACAATAATATAATAATAAAAACAATAAGGACATAAAAACCACACAATATCAACATCAAATATACCAGGCAAACATCTGTTATACATAGAAATGTCTTTGAATTGAGGATCTAAATGGTTCAGCTCCTAAATATATATCACAAGTTGGATCACTTAAATACAATGTGTTGAAAGTAGTCATACATCTATTCAAAACACAGTGTTTTCTAATGTTGATTCTGCTATTGGAAACTCTAAAAGGGATGTAGTTTCGTAGAGATCGTGGAGGACAGTGGAATTGGATAGCCCCTACCAGATACGACGAGTCTAGTTGGGAGTGCACACACTTGTGTAAAAACATAAGATCTGTAACTTGCCTACGATGTTGAAGGGAAGGTAGTCTAAAATGATAGCAAAGCTCAGGATAACTGTCAGAGGAGTACTGTATTTTGGATTTGTAACATAGATATTTAATTAATTTCTTTTGAACTCGTTCGATTTTGTCAATAAATGTATGTTGCCAGGGATTCCAGATAACACTGCAATACTCCAACTGGCTTCTGACTAGAGATATATACAAGGATCGCAAAGCCTGTACATCAGTAAATGTTGTGCAAACGCGCTTAATAAAACCACTCATCTTAAAAGCTTTAAAAACACAACGATTAATATGATCTTTAAAAGTCAAACTGTCGGTCAATGTGATACCGAGATCTTTGACAGCGGTAACCTTGGGCAGAGACTAGTCATAGGATATACGTTTCTTTTTGTTAGTGAATGACATTAATCAGCATTTCTCAACATTAAGTTTAAGGTGCCATGTCTCACACCAACGACATACACTGTCCAGATTAGAGAGGTAACTGGCAAACCATCTATTACTTATTCCTCTAATACCATAATGATTTGACTCAATTATAGTGACCAAGTCATAGTTAGATTTTACACTAGGTGGCAACATTTATATCACGCTGCTTCAGTGTTTATTTTTCTTTTAATTATACAATAAATTATGTAGCCAAATCCACCCGTCATGTTAATTGTTGTCTGTTAATTGTGTCATTTAAATGTGTTCTTTATACAAGAAGTGCATGATCGTTTTACTGTACGAGACTTTGTTTGTGACGTGGGAGAGCCCCTGTTTTCGGTTGGTTGACCCCCAAGTATACTCATTTTGTCAGCAAACATGTAGTACATGTCCAGGGATAGACATCCTATGCTGCAGTTAGTTGTAGCGGGGCACCCTGAGGTTGGTAAGATGTATTTAATGTTGTATTATCTTGGCATGTCTCCAGGTCATTACGTCCTGTGACTAGGCCTCACCCAGGATCAAATTTTTGCCAGTCCAAATGTTGCCCGACATGCTACAAAATGCGGTAGGGCACGCGATTGAACATGCGATCGAATGCGCAATAGGACACGCAACTATGAGTATATATATATATGCACCAGCATGGTAAATTTTTGTAATCATACTTACTGTGCCCAATCATAAAATAAATAAAAAAATTAAAGGACATATTACCATTTATGAAGGCAAGGCAGAGAACATGGCTGAATGCACTTCTCATGTGTGATCAGAAATGTAAGTAGCACTTTTTGTATAAAATTATGTATTTTCTGTTTAAAAGTGAAAAAAGAAGCCCATTTCTGTTCAGAAAAGTAATATTTTTATTTCAAAGTAGTCTAAAAAATAATACATTCTGTCAAAAATTTAAAATATCACAATGTTATGATCTCTGCATCTAAATAATACTGTTTACGTGTGGTTAACTTTTCTGACAACATTTATTTGTGCAATATTTGCAACACAATAACGACCGTAATACATCCTGCAATCGTTGCTGTTCTCATTTAGATTATAATGATGTTGGCTAGGTAATGAATGATCATTTTAATTATGTAATCTGCACAATATATTCGTGCGTAATGATTGTGGCTTTATATATAAAGCTCTTATACAAACTTATATCTGCCTTGTGTTATTCAGCAAACTAGCCATGATTCATATTCTTGTAACAAGCAGCGTCAGCACACATAAAACCAACATTTGATCAAAGCTCAAATGGTATTTATGTGGGAGTCATTCTTGTCTTAAAGGGGAAATGAAATGATTGAACAACCACAGCCCAAACATAAGAACATACCATTTACAGTACAAGTCACCATGATTTGACAAGTACAGCGTCACGGTATATTTTAAAGAATTTTTCAAACGTAGCTACTATCGGCACAGGGCGCCGCCATCATGGTCCAGGAGCGTGTGGTTGTACATCCGGTTTGATTGGCGAGATGTCTCCCAAAGCTGTATACAGCAATTCGATAGGCGACGCAGTATAGCTCTCAGAAAAACCGACGAAACGCATACAAACACATAAAAACAGAACAATTTATAGCACTGCGTGGCTACTGGATATACTATAAATGTTAGTAAGCAACTTTTCACATACTTCCACAGAGGGGTTCCAACAGAAAAAAAACAAGTTATAGATGATGAATTTGACGTGTTCGCCGGCGGCAAGATTGGCAAAAGTCTGCGGTAGTCACTTGCGAACGCCGATTGCAAGCCTAAATACGAAAGTGACGAGCATAAAAAGACATTGGACGTCAAAACATAATTCTTGGTTAAAGCCACAGGTCCATCTCCAGTCGATTTGTTTACATATAACTATGCACCGATGAAGTAAAATTAAGCGAAATCGACCTGGAAGCTCGACATCATTGCCTTATTTGGAGGGTGAAGCGACGCGTAGGAAATGACAAGCCGAAACCAGCTTGTTGTTGCCAAGGTGACTCGGCACTCACGAGTTCCGTTAGGTATCATTACGACTACTATACAGTCCCACTGTTCTATTTCAAAGTCTGCATATATCCAAATATGACGTATGCGAAATTGAAATGTAATAAGAAATATGAATGTAATAAAGTACAAATACGTGTGAATACTATGATATAATTGGGAATAATGAGTGCTTGTAATCCGCCGATTTAGTTTACAGCAATTTGTGCCGACATGTTGCTACGTCGGAATACCGCAACGTCTACATCTACGAGTCTATGTTATCGACTTAGTTGCTGGTGGGGAAATAAGGGAAAAATAACCTTCTAAAATAATTACAAAAATAAATATCAGCTACCGTAGCCAGTATAACGTTTTGCGAAATAATGTCATCAAATATTAGTCAACATTAGTCACAGTCCAGACCAAGCCCTGTCAATCATGTATTGTAGGCATTGCCATTAGAATTATTAAATAAGTGACATTACAAGTATTTAAATCCTTAAAAATATTTGTTTACGATACAGTCAATAGCATACAACAAAACACTATAGTCATATCTGATATAAATAGTTATTGGCATAGTAAGTAGGTTCACATCAGTCAAGTAAAGTTAATCACCATGTAGGCCTAATACTAATTTATGTGTCTCAAATATTGGCTTGTAACAATGGACCCCAAATTGATGCTCTAGCTTTGAGGCGACAGTTTAGCAAGCATGCTATCATACCAAGTTTTTTTTCTGATATAGATTGCATGACTGCAAACACCAATGTATGCTTTTAATAACAAGGACATTGTATTTAATTTATTGACTTTTGAATGTAAGCCTAACAAGGAAAAAAGGAAATAACGTCACAGGAAAAAGCCACAAAGATTAATAAATATATATTTTGTATTTACAAAGTTCAAATGTTAAACACATTTGAGTGCACATACATTTTAATCATGAAAATTAAAGATAACACACATATATCCACTAAAAAGAAAACGTTGAAAAAGTCACTTGTAAATCGCACTTGTGCTCTAATTTTAATGAATATTTGCAAGATTGTCTCATTTTGTTCATAATATATGACGGAAGTATCCAAACAACCATAGGGCCTAATACCGAGCACAAGCTTTGAAGGATCCAGCGAAGGATTTAGCACGCGAGATGACATTGTCCCTCATGGTAATACAAATGTCACTTGTAGTGCTGCTACGCCATCGACTTGTAGTGTCAAAACATAAAGGAAGCCGGTGGTCGTGTCGCCAGTGCGACACTTTGTCGATGCAGTAGTTAATACAGACAATAGTGTTTTCCATTGAACATTCATCATGACCATGGGTATGCAAAGTTGCCATCGCAGTCCAGCACGCTTTCTCTGACTGACCCTGACCATGGCAGTTCTGTCACTGTAGACGACCCTTCGGATGTCCCAGTCTCACTATCGCCATCTTCAGACGTTTCTGTCTGCAACAGTGAGAAGAGAAACATTGAAACGAGTGATGCAGAATATGTTGTAGCAGGTGACAGCGATATCACTAATGATGACTCAAGCAGTTCTTACACTAATGGAAAAGAGAGAAAGTTTGCCATTTGTGAGAAAAACATAATTTTACTTTTCTGCACCTGCTAAAACACCAAACTGCAATAAACCACTTAGCCTAGCATCACAGTGACTGCATTTGCAGTGGTTGTGACCACAGAATGTGTTGATGGCCACTCATTCATGTGGCACTCGCAACCCAAGATTGGTAACATTTATGAGAGTAACTTGTTGACACCAAGCGTCCTCTTCCTGACTGGACATTCATTCACTGTGTACAATTTGGTCAACCTAATGAACCTATGCGCCTTGTCACCCCGCCAGTGCTACAACATACAGCGGGCATACATACTGCCAGAGATAGAGGACATGTGGACATGCCATTCAGAGGCCATCATGTCAGCTCTGGTCAGACAAAGCGTGGTCGCATCAGGCGATGCAAGATATGACAATCCAGGACACAACTCTACATTTGGCATTTACTTCATCATGGACACTGACAGCCAACTCATCATTGCTCAAGAAACTTTTCGGGTCACAGAGGTCAAGAACAGTTACTGGATGGAAGTGGAGGGCTTGAAATGCTGCTTAGACAACCTGACTGACCATGGGGTGAAGATTATCACACATGCCACTGAGAGGCATCCCAGCATTAGAAAGACTTTGTTAGAGGACTACCAAGAAATAAAGGTTGTTGTCTGCCAAGAAAGTTGAAGTTGTCCCTTCGATAGGCGCAACTGCCAACCACCTGTGGTATTGCACATCAACTTGTGATGGTGATCCCCGCTTGAAGGAGATGTGTATCTCGCTCCTCCATCACATCAGGAATTCCCATTCATGGACAGCGGGTGCAGAGTTGTACCGGTAGTGCAGTCATGCAACGTATACACAACAAGCAGTAAAAACAACACCATGGCTCACTGAAGGTACAGAAGCCTTCACTGTCCAGAAGGCTATACTGGACTGCTGCCTACTGCATGATATAGAGAGCGTTACGAAGTGCGTTAACACTGGTGAACTGGAGAGCTTACACGCCCTCTTCCTCAAATATGTATCCAACTTCAGCCATCAAGGCATCATAGCCCGACTCCACTTGGCCACCATTG
Source organism: Paraescarpia echinospica (assembly GCA_020002185.1). Taxonomy (NCBI): domain Eukaryota; kingdom Metazoa; phylum Annelida; class Polychaeta; order Sabellida; family Siboglinidae; genus Paraescarpia; species Paraescarpia echinospica. The sequence continues at coordinate 21,161,816 of CM034543.1, read as the reverse complement.
ACCAAAACACAAATACAAGGTAAGGCTTGTGATATCATTCATCAATAGTGTTGACATTTTATGTTACAAAATAATGTATCAGTTGCTTGACAAAGCTGCACACTTTAGAAATCCAGTAGTGCATTAGGAAATAAACTGAAATGGCTGAAAATCCCTGCCTGTACTCAATAGCAAAACAATGTTAGGAATACAGTTTCGAAAATACAATCTCACTGCACAAGAGTATGCATGCAAACAACAGATAAAATAATTATAATTGAGGACATCTGTTTACTGTTACTTGAATTGTTTAATTATATATAAATCGAATTGGAATGGTGTGCTTTGGAATTGCTTATTGAAATATAAACTTATGCATATATAATATAATAAATATAAACATCATTATATATAAACTATATATATATATGATTCAATAATAAATATTTGAATGTATTGTGGAATTCCTTGGAAGTTGAAATTGAAAATGATGGCAGAATTAGGAACCGATTAAAAATGACATTAGCCGTTTGATTTCAAGAGAGAGAGCATACAAGCAAGCTGTTTGGTTTACTGTGTGCATGTTACAGCTATTCTTCAGATATTTCTATTGTTATACTGATTTTATATTTATCATTTGTTCAATCAGCGGGAAATGGTGAAAACAGCAGACAACAAGCTACGGTATCAGCTGCAGTATTCAAAGTCTGCTGAGTATGTAGTGAAGAAAGTGATGGCGTCAAAGGACTACAACTTCCGAGGAGAAATTCTAGAGGGCATTGCAGCTAGATGCACGAGTGGCCCAAAGCTGTGAAGTATGCTCCAAGTTGTGACATCGAGTAAGGAGGTTACTCTAGCAGAGCATGCAGGCATCGAAAAACCAGCAAAAGAGAAGGCTGTGGCAAAGCAAAGAACCCGCTTTAAGGAAAACTAGTTGTATCCGTATCAATTCGATTTAGTGCCACCAAATTGATACGACATCCAATTTCAAATGACAATGGATTTATATGCTTAAATAACATTGTTTGAACTTCACTGGCAGAAATAGAGAAACGTTTTAGGCAAAGTGGATTCTCACTACTGTATAGGACCTCCTAAAGTAAGGAACATCCATTTGAAAGCTTGTATCCTAGTTGTGGTATGCAATGTGTTTTATTAGACACTATTCGATGTAGGGAACTTTGGGTATATGTAATTTACTGGAATAGTTTAACCAAGTCCAAATATGTTACTTATAGTGAGTTTTTTTGCAACAGACCACCATTTCTCAAACATCACACTGTGTGCTACGAACTAATGAAGCAGCAAAGGATTCAGCTATATGTTTTTTTTATATATTCATACTTCATTGTTAGTATTACATATGACATTATCACAAAACAACATCTCAAAAAGTACTTAATAATAAAAAGAACACTTATATAGTGCCATAAATCTAAATGAATCCATTTGGAGGCACTTGATAGATTTTGAAACTAGTACTACAAGCTTTGAATCTGTATCTTGGATAATAAGTACTTGTTTTCTTGACAGATGCCCCTAGTGTTGAAAGTTGAAACCCACAAATATGTAAAACTGGAACTGTAATGGAATATTTTGTATGTATTAATTTTTTTATCACAATATTTAATCATAATGGTGGCCCATATCATCAATAAACATGTTACTTATTGATGTACTATATGTGTACAGGACTGGCACAAACCCAAATTGTAATACAGTTAGATTAAAATGTGTCACAGTGTGAAGTGAATCAACTGAAAGAAACATTGAAAACTGGTGTGTGAATTTGACTAATGCATTGGCACAGTCTGCCATGTAGTCTTATTTGTTTGTGAATTGTTTCTCCATATGAATAAACTGTTGATATATTTCATGTTGGCTTCAGTATTACAAATCGAATTATGAACAGGGACATGCAAGACACTGCAGATCACACTGTTGTTCCAAAAATGGGATAAGAAGGCACCGAGTAATTCATTCTACCTTTTGGTCAATCTAATCTTACTTGTCCAGGGTTTTTATTTTCACTGTACACTCACCTGTATAGTGCAATGTCCATAGCTGAAATTTTCATAAACCCCATTCGCTTCTGGATACAGTGCAGGCTGGTATAACATGTCTGTTGCCTTTTCCAAGTCTCTCCCTTGACCACAACGTGAAGTGACGTTATGCGGGTAATCGAATCAATCGATATGTTCTGAAAGTTCATTTATTTGCATTAGTTGATAATAAACAACCGTTATCTTCTTATTATTCTAAAAACTCCTGTCGATAACACACACACATAATATATATATAACATTTTTATTATATTAAAAACTCCTGTCTACATTTGTATATAAATTATGCAAGTTGCTTGAACACTTTTAAATAGGAATTAAACAACTGTATAAAAAGGATGCACACGTCCTGTCAAGAATAAAAGCAAGTTTATTAAGAAAACGATCAAAAATGGTTTGATGAAAATCATAGACATAGTATTTTACGATGATAGAATGAACCTGAACATTTGTGGTGGAAACAAATATAATTGCTCTATTTAAGTTTGAAATAGTTATTGCTAGAATAATTAGTCGATACCTGTTGAACTACGTAGTACTTACCTATTAGCTATTGGTCGAATCAACGAGTCTGCACGCATATCATACAATGACAACAGACCGACTTCCAAGTTCCAACACCGCCCTGTTGGTGCAAACCGTTTCGAAGTCGTCACTCATACTCATAGTCGGTAATGCAGGCATCTGCAAGGTCTGTCATACGGTGCTGTACGGCAGCTATCTCCCTACAGCACAGCGACTCGATGTGTGTCGACATTGGGACACAGTGTCCACACAAACACCATGCGACATTATTAAGTCGCGTAACGTCTTCGTCGTCGGTAGACCAACTGTCACTGTCCGACTCCCACAACTGAATCTCACCTAAGGCCGGACATTGTCGGACCGTGGATCGCACACTGTCACTGGGTAAAACCCGTATCACCCGTATGGCACAGGCCCTTTGACTTTGTGTGTGTCAACCGTAATGTCCGAGTGACAAGTCGAACTAGAGTCTTCATCTGTCGTATCGATTTTCTCCCAAAGTGATACGGAAGTTTTAAATATCACTTTTAATAACTCGTCTCTACCAAAATCCTTCGACGTCTTTGTCAACAACAAAATAAAAATAGTCCCGGTATGCGCGCGCATCTAATATTCTGACCTTTGCTTTGAAAGCACCGCCCCCTTCTGGCAGCTAAAATCTTCGTTCGGGAAGTGCGACGTCAACAATGTTTTCATTGGTTATAAATCGTTGCCATTTAATTTCACCTTTTTATTTCGAACGCGTATACCAATTATTTGTTGACCTATAGAAAACCTATCGTGTATAATAGAGCACCATATCTTTGTTTTCGCCCATAAATGTTTACTAATTAAATAAACCAAAAGAATCCGAAATTTAACATGGATTAGATAGGAGTAAATCAAACCACTCGTTTGGAACAAAGATGGCGATACGCAGTGTTCTATAGCGACGATTTAGGCATCGAACAAAATCGTTTTTTCAGTTTGTCTTATAAATGAGTACGTTTCTGTTACCATTAATATATACTTATATAGTATATATTTCAATAGGTAGCATGAAACAGCTGCATTTCATTTCCACTTTAATCTCAGATTACCTGTTTGTTTATTATTATGTATATGCCATATGGCGTATTAGCTGGTTTTTTCCATGATACAGTGCATGCATGAGACACTTAGGTGTTGTTTATAATCAGCCAGTTATAAAGGGGCGACTGTATATGATTTGACGTATTGCCTTCCTCAGTGTGGTCCATGTTTCTTTGATGCTATGTTTACGTTTTTCAAATATTTCAGTAAAATACTTAGTTTTTGCTGCTCTTTTGATCTTACTAAATAGTCCACAATATACCTTATAAGCATTCTCTCTCGCTGTACTGGGCTTATTAATTTTTTTGCAGAGTAATTTTTCTTTGTTTATAGAAGAAACTAAAATGCCAGATGTTACCCAGGGTTCTCCTTTAATATATTTTCTATATACTCTGATAGTTTTAACTGGGCAGGATATTTCGTAAAGTGATCTATATATTAATATTAAGTCGTTGTATGCTTCATTTGCATTGATAGTCGATAAAACAGAGGAATAGTCAGCCACAGCCAAGACTCCTAAATTTTAAAATATTGGTCATGTTTAACTGGCATATTTGTTTATATGCTATGTTTTGTGTAGCAGGTTTACTATTATATTAAATGAATATTCCAAAATGATCAGCCATGTCTGTAACGATAATTCCCGATTTATAGTTGGGGTGAGTATGATTAGAATATAAATGGTCTATAAGAATTGCTGTAGCAGGTGTTATCAGTGTTGGTTTTGTTATATGTGGAATATATCCTTGTGCTATTACATTATCTATAAAATCATTAGTTTTGTTATGAGTAACAATATTTAGTAAATAATGTTATAATCCCCCATCAGGTGTGCTACTTTATTTTCATTCGAGATTTTATCTTGGATATTTAATATTGTAAAAAGGAAAGGGATGTTCTTATATATAGCACAGTATCCAGTCCTCAGAATTGTTCAAAGCGCTTTACACAGACCTGTTCAATTGAACACCATCTAAACTTCTCTGGGAAGCATTCAGTCATGCTGCAATTAATGCACGAAACTATTCGTACACAAATATCCACCACTGTCTATACATTCATACAGCTGAGTGAACTGGAGAAATGTAGAGTTAACGAACTTGCCCAAGGTTCGACACCGCCGCACAGGATTCAAACCCGGGTTCTCTCGGTCAAAAGTTTTAAGCTCTAGCCATTGTGCGCTCCACAAAAATTTAAGTAATGAAGTCATTGCTGGCGTAAGCAGGCACCCAGACAAGTGGATGATCCATGGCCAAGCAAGCGGGTCACTTACATTATAATCCACTATGAAGTCAGCTTTGACTGTAAGCAAAGGCTGACAGTGGATGGGCAGGTGGGAGTACAGAAGGACAAAGTCAGCCAGTGGGCCAATACACAAAGATGATTTCACACAATAAATGACTTAAATTCATCTAACTAAAATGGAGGTATTTAGAAAGGGTTTTATGGGTGACTACTGCCTTTTCAACTTACATTTGAAATGCAACATTATAAATTACCTTTTCTCTGCGAGGGCTCCTTCAAGGCAAAACAGAATGTGACGAGAACTGGGATGATTTCACGTAGATCCTTCACATGAATCTTCATGCGTCCATCTTTCGACCGAGCCAAATTTTCGTGGGTGGCGATAAATTCTTTGATCTTCACTTCATCCCCATCATTTCCTCCTACCAAATTATACATGTAACATGTATAACTATTCTACATTCACCACTGATGCCTAACCCTAACCCTAACCCTAACCCTTATGAAAAATACCATGGCCCACCAAAGGAAATCATGATATACCACAGTATTTTGTGACAGATTGTAGTAAACCATGATTTACTGTTTCAAAGCACCATGCTATACACTGGAGTCACAAAAAATGGAACACTTCTAAGGTAAAAATTGGGAATAGAACATTGTCTTTCCCAAAATAATATATTTCATATATGATGTTGTAGTATAGGGTTGAAAATGTACGAAGATTATAAGTAGAAGATATTGCTTGGTGTTTATTTTATAGAATCATGATGAAATAGATCATTCACATTTTTGTGTCGCGTCTGTCACACTTATAAATCTACGTGTTCATCAAAAATTCTACAATGCTAATTATTTCTTTGCTTGTTAGTTGTACAGGTGTATTGTGATGGTACTGACCAGACAAAAATAGACGTATTAGGTTTTCCATCGAAATGGTCGAATGACAGTGCTGCCATTGCAAATTGTGTTCCTTTTTTAAAATCTGGTTGGAAAGTTTCTACCCAGATTTGTTTTTCACCACAGAAAAATTAATTATTGTATGGGTCTGTCTTACATCTCACACCTAACTCGGCATACCTCTCATCGGGCACCAAGTTCCATAGATTCCATTGTAGAGGAAAAAACCGTTTGACTGGCTCGGCAGCAATTGTGACAGGTGCGACATACAAGACAAGACAAATCAAACTAACCTTTTCAAACTATCTTTTTAATTGGTTGGGCTGCTGGTTTGCATCATCTCAATCGCTTCCTTTTTACAATTTGTGATAAAATTACTTTAACATATAGTAATAAGTGAAATTCTGACTACATGAATTCCAAAATGATTACCAGACATGTGATTACACAAAGCCCAATCAATCACAATGTTATCTGTGGCCTGGTCTGTTTGTTGTAATTCTCAAGGATCTCATGTTTTACTTAGGTTCCTCTTGGTGACCTTGTGGCGGAATGGCCCCACCTTTTTGTAATTGCATGTCTCTATTGGTGGTGGAATGTTTGTATTGTTTGCTTAGGTTTATATTCATAGTGGTTTTATACCTCTATAGCGACAAATGTATGTATGTAATATTGTCGTCATGTTGTATGAATGTGTGCCTGAGAAACTTTGATGGGGCTGTACAAGGGTTCAGTTTCCCATCTGGTTTGCATGTTAGACATCACATTCCTACTATCTTTATGCCCAAAAGTGGCTGCATTAGAAGCAATCCACTTTCTAATAAAAAAACGTCATCCTTTGGCCAATTTCAATTCTCAAACTACATCGGACTTGTGTTGGTTACTGCATAAATGAAGGTATGAACGGAGCGCATACTGTAATTTATGCAGTGGCCAGGACAAGCCTAGCGTGCGTATCGAGCTAACTGGCTGAGGCGATAATTACTTCCAGCTACCCAGGGTATTTGGCCTAGTGAAACCGCCCAGTGCCTTCAGCCAGTCACGCCTTCAGCCAATCACGACATGGCAGGATTAGGCTCCAGCCTTTGAATTGGATTAACGGTTAAGCCGCCACTTCTGCGTTGGGTAGCTGTGCATCATGTCATGTATATCCTGATACTTCTAAATCCGCCCTCCTCCCCACCTTTCTGCCTAGGCACGTTTAGTTAAACAATTATTGTACACCATTGGTAGAACAAGAAGTTGGAAAATGTTGCAACGCTTTCCCAAATTTCGGTTTGAACACAGGGGCATATCCCCAATTGTTGAATGTGTTGGGTTTTAGTGCGTCGACAGACTTTTTGTTTTACAAAGGGTATATTTCTCCTTATGTTTATACAGGATTGGCGGAATGGCCCCACCTTTTTGTAATTGCATGTGTCTATTGGTGGTGGAATGTTTGTATTGTTTGCTTAGGTTTATATTCGTAGTGGTTTTATACCTCTATAGCGACAAATGTATGTATGTAATATTGTCGTCATGTTGTATGAATGTGTGCCTGAGAAACTTTGATGGGGCTGTACAAGGGTTCAGTTTCCCATCTGGTTTGCATGTTAGACATCACATTCCTACTATCTTTATGCCCAAAAGTGGCTGCATTAGAAGCAATCCACTTTCTAATAAAAAACGTCATCCTTTGGCCAATTTTCATCTTCGAGGCTATATTTGGCGGAGATAGATCGTAGAAATTGGTGGTGCAGAAAAGTTGATAAACAAGTGGAATTACTGATTGATAAGTATTATTCTTGCCTTAATATCATTCATAAAGTTGCAATAAACATATATTGAGTAGCAGTTGTGCTTAAAGTTAGTTAGTTATAGTATTTTAGAATACCTTAGTATAGTGAGTGATAATAGGGTAACTCAATTAGGCTTCGATAATTTGAAAACAAGATTTAACAAACCTGATTATGTGGTAGAATATATAGGAGATAAAGTAACAACCATCAAACTACTTACATAAGATAATATCTGTGTAAGCCAGTACTTGCTAGATATTTTGATTAGGTAGCATTGTTGTTAAAATTAAGCAAGGGCGATAGTCGGGCGGCGTAACCTAAATAAATAAAGCAGCCTAACGTAACGTAATTGATTGTATTTAAATTAGGTCACTACCGGTAATGTTAGCGTTCGTGTCAGGATAAATAGTTGGCTGTGTAATTGAAATTTGTAACCTAAAGTGTGCTGTAGTACACAGGAAACAGTCTTTATAAAGACTAAGTTAGTTAAGTTATTAAATAATTTCTGATCGGGATATGGCGCCTTGCAAGCGGCAAGTCAAGGCAAAGCGACACTTGGTGTGCGATCACTGCCACAGCTGGGTAGATTTTGCATTGTCCGGCTGTGGGAAGTCATGGGCAGAAACCATGGAGGAAGGATTCACCTTTCAGTGCATTGGGTGTTGGAAGGTGGAGTGTCTGCAGAAGGAGATAGTTAGGTTGACAGATATTGTGAAGGGAATGGAGATGGGAATTAGCAAGGAGGCAGGTCGAATGGAGAGAGACGACAGGGAGAGAGGTGAGAATACTGCAAGACTGAAGGAGAATAGCAGTGGCAAGAAAACTGAGGAAAGGAGATTGAGAGGAGGGAAGGTGATTGGAGGAGAAGAAATTGGAAAATCGACAACAGAAAACGTGACAATCGTGAAGGTGACAGGGAAGAAAGTGACCGTAGAGGAGGGAGGGAAGATGGGAAGGGAGAGGAGAGAGGAAAACGAGATGGGACGAACGAAGAAGGGACGAAAGGAAGTGAGAGAAAATGTGATAGAAGAGAAGTCGATAAAAGGGAAGGTGACAAGAGAAAAAGCGACAGGAAAGAATGGATCGGAAGAGAATGTGACAGGAGAGAAGACGACAGGGGGGAAAGACAACAAGCAGACAGATGAAAACCGAAGAAGGAGCTATTCTAAGGCAGTGATAGAGGGGGCAATGAGGAAAGAGAGGGTGTTTATGGGCGACTCCATTATGAGAAAGACGGACAAGGCACTGAGCGAGGGGAAGGACATCGTTGTTTGTTTACCGGGGGCTAGGATTGAACATGTAACTGACAGGGTAGAGAAGGTATTGGGACATGGCAAGGGGGGGTCTATACTGGTACATGTAGGAACAAATAATGCAGACAGGGAGGGAACAACTGCGATAGTACAGAAGTATAGACAGTTAGTGAGGAAGCTACAGAAGACGAGAGTTGAACAGGTTATTCTGTCAGGAATTTTGCCAGTAATGGGAGGAAGGGGGGCAACGTATAGAAACTGTAAGAGGATGGCGATCAACGCACTAGTTGAGCAGATGTGTGAAGAAGAGGGGGTGGGATTCACAGATTTATGGGGATACTTTGTTGGGAGGGAAGATATGTACATGAGAGATGGCCTCCATCTTAGTGGAAAGGGGGCAGCAGTTTTCTCAGAGAACCTGCTGCGATCTGTTGACAGTGGGACAGGTTGTATCTATTTAAACTAGATTCGCAGGGGGGACTCACAGAAAAGCCTGAAAATGGAGGCATAGATAAAGACAGCACAAATAAATCAGCAAATAACAGTGTGGAAAACTCTTCTGAAGCTGGATATAAATGTGTTTGTTTAAATGCAAGGAGTATAGTAAACAAAAGAAATGAACTAAACATTATGGTAGAAGATATTGACCCTCATATAATAGGTATAACCGAATCCTGGACCACCACCGATATATCAGATGCTGAATTGGGACTGACAGGATATGTAATGTTTAGAAAAGATAGAATAGGAAGAAAGGGAGGTGGAGTTATTTTATATATTAAAGAATCTATTCAGGCTTATGAAATAAAATTAGAAAGAGAAGCAGATTGCGAAGAAGCTGTTTGGTGTAACATAGTTACAGGAAACTCAACGTTAACAGTTGGGTTAGTTTATCGAAGTCCAAACATAAGCATAGAAGAGAATGAAAAAATACAAAACGCTATAAGGGAAGTAAGCAAACGGGACTGTATTATTATGGGGGATTTTAACCACGGGCATATACAATGGAAATCTCTACAGAGTATGGGGAGTGAGGACCACAAGTTTTTAGTTCAAGATACATTCCTTTCTCAACATGTGCTAGAACCAACCAGGGGTGAGAATGTGTTAGACATAGTTTTGTCCTCACAGAATGAATTAGTTGACAATGTCAAGATATGTGAGCCACTGGGGAGTAGCGATCACAACCAGACACATTTTATCATCAAAGTAAAATCAGAAAGGAATAGTAAAAAGCAGTATAGGAGAAATTTCCACAAAGGAAGGTATAAGGACATGAGGAAATATTTAGCAAAGATAGACTGGAATAACACACTGAAAAATAAGACGGCAACAGAATGCTGGAATGTATTAAAGAGTGAAATTAAGTGCATAGTCGATAAATTTGTACCCTTCAAAAAACAAAGAAAACGGTCCAAAAAGAAACACTTATCGAAAGAAGCCATTAGAAAAATTAAGTACAAACAAATGATGTGGAAGTCATACAGATGTACTGGAAATGATGAAGACTACAACAGTTATAAAGAAGCACTTAACCAAGCTACAGCTGAAATTAGAAATTCAAAGAGAAGCTATGAACAACAATTAGCTAGTAATATAAAACATGACAGCATGAGTTTTTATGCGTATGTTCGAAGCAAACAGAAAGTTCAAGATAAAGTCGGTCCTCTAGAAGATAGTGCTGGAAATATAATATCGGAGGGATTCTTAATGGCAGAAGACCTGAATAAGTACTTTAGTTCAGTGTTTACCAGGGAAGATATTAATTCACTGCCAGTACCAGAGGCTAAGTTCAAGGGGGCAGATTCAGACTATTTAGGACAATTAATTGTAACCCTGGAAATGGTAGGTAAGAAAATAAGGGCTATGAAGGATAATAAATCACCTGGAGTGGATGGTATTCCACCCAAACTACTATTGGAAATTGTAGAACAAATTAGCATACCGCTTGCAACAGTTTTCAATTTGTCATTAGAAGAGGGAGTGGTTCCTTTAGAATGGAAAGAAGCAAACATTATACCGTTATTCAAAAAAGGTTCGAGAAACAAGTCAGAGAACTATAGACCAGTGAGTTTAACATCAGTGATTTGTAAATTGTTAGAAAGACTAATTAAAGATCACATGGTGGATTTTCTTGTTAAACAAAACTTGATAAACCCATCTCAACATGGTTTTTTTAAAGCGAGGTCATGCTTAACAAATATGTTATGTTTTTTGGAAGACATCACTAAGTGGGTAGATGAGGGATCACCAGTAGATATCGTCTACTTAGATTTTCAAAAAGCTTTCGACAAAGTACCACATCAAAGATTACTGCTTAAACTAAAGGCCCATGGCATAGGAAATGGTATAATAAACTGGATAGAACAATGGTTGATTGACAGAAGACAGCGTGTAGTAGTTGATGGGGAGGCTTCAAACTGGAAATCAGTATTGAGTGGGGTACCACAGGGATCAGTATTAGGTCCTATATTATTCTTAATATATATCAACGATTTGGATGATGAAATAACAAGCAAGGTGTTGAAATTTGCGGATGATACAAAGGTGTTTAGAAGGATTAAAAGTGATGGAGATAGACAGCATTTACAAGATGATCTTGACAGGTTGATCAAATGGTCTGAAAAGTGGCAAATGCTGTTCAATTTTGGGAAATGTAAATGCCTCCACACAGGACATGGGAGCGAAGAAGTAGAATATACAATGGGGGGTACTGTACTAAGTACTACTGTAAAAGAAAAGGACTTAGGGTTAACCATTAGTGCTGATATGAAGGTTTCAGAGCAGTGCGGAATTGCAGCTTCAAAGGGAAATCAAATCCTTGGATTAATTAGGCGAAACATAACGTATAAGGAAAAGAGCTAATAATACCGCTGTACAAAACAATAGTTAGGCCTCATTTAGAATATTGTATTCAAGCGTGGAGGCCATATCGCAGGAAGGACATAGATATGCTAGAAAGAGTACAGAGGAGAGCAACTAAAATGATATCAAAACTGAGGGATCTTAGTTACGAAATACGCCTAAAAATGCGGCTTAACAACACTAGAGACCAGGAGATTGAGAGGAGATCAGATAGAAGTGTTTAAAATATTGAAGGGTTATGAAAATATTGATAGAAATATTTTTTTCTCAGTTAAGAAAGATAGAAGGACTAGAGGACATGAACTTACATTGGCAAAGGAGCAGAGTAGATTGGATATAAGAAAGTTTTCATTTTCACAAAGGACTGTAAATGAATGGAACAGATTACCTGCTGATTGTGTGGGTGCTAGTAGCGTGAATATGTTTAAAAATAAAATCGACACATACCTCAGACGGGCGTGATACACATAGATAAAAGGGTCGGACTCTCGATAAGCCAAAGGGCTTCCTTGTCCACCTGCCACCTAGAGTTAATTCTCTGGGTGGCAATCTTGTTAAATCTTGTTAAATTTCAATTGTCAAACTACATCGGACTTGTGTTGGTTACTGCATAAAGATATTATTGATGATCTGATGAGGTGGAACTACTTGGGAATCCACTCCTATGAGCTCCAGTGGGTTAAAGAAAATACTAGATGGGTGAACTTCCTACTTTTTTTCCTGATGGCTTTCAAAACAGTTACCAGGTATCCCTACCCACTTGTGCGTGTTTGGAACAGGCTCATTGAATACAATCACTAGACCTTGGAATCCCCATCTAACATTAGATGTAATGGCTTGGATGTTCTACATCTTGAAATATTTTGCAAGGAAACAGTTCCTTTTCTAAACTGGGCAGTCCCCCTCCCAGAGAACATATTAATATCCCTGAACTCGGCTTAGAAATAAAAACTGCCAATACCTTAACAATTTTTGAAATGTTAAATTGTATTTTTCTATCATCAAGAGTGCTTGATTTGCCAACGTCCCTGCCCATAAGCATCCCTTTAAATGCTGATATTAAACTACATTGATTTGGTTTGTGGAAATATTTGAGTTAAAATCCCGTATTTCTTGCATGGTTGACAGGAGTGTTTCTGCTCAGTGTGTTCTGTGTAGTGGCAGGCAAAATACCAGATTTCTTTAATTTGTATGAATTGTGATATTTAGATACAATGTATGTGTGTGACGTCTTAAACAATTTACGCCCTTAGATCAGATGATTTGATTACAAAAAAGCATGAATGGCATAAGTCAACATGGGCAAAGAAAATGGTGAACAGGTAAGATTAAAATATAGATCTATCTAAATAAATATATGTATATATATATATTTGTTTTACATGGATAGTTGGGATAGTCTGTGGTGCCATCTGCAAGAAAAAATGCAGTAACAAAACAGCTGTGCTGTGCAGCCTATTATTAGCATCGTCGCGCACCAGGGGTCGCTGCTGCTGATTACGTCAGTGCCAGCCAGCAGTACCTCCTGGCTGATCGCTTTGCGAAACTCTGAATGTAAGCTCAGCCTATGAAATCGCTCGCTAGATCAGTGGATGTCGGCAGGTCAGGTGGTCATAATAAAACTAATTTCAACCAACCGTGGGTCGTGTTACATGCAATGTTTAGGAAGTAGAAGCAATTATTATTCGAATACACAATACCGCTCAGCTGCTCGTGGGCGAACGGGTCATTATATATTGAGATTCCCAGAAGTCGTTTATCCATCTTCAAATTGGGGAGGGTATTTGTGCTGTTCTCACGGGTGACAGAGGCGACTGGTGAAGTCAATTACTAGTTTTACTCAGCTAACTTCCGCACTTCGCATAGGGGATCAGCCAGGGCTAGTTTTGTATGGAAAACAGGCCTGGCTTGCGAGGATGATTATTAGTAGATTGCCAGCCAACTGTTGGCAAAATGATGATCTTTGGGACAATACAAATTACAATGTTGGAACCTTTCTAGAAGTAGGTACATGTTTGTTTCTTGTTTTAATGCCAAACATGGAAGATAGATAGGATTATTAAAAAAAATTATGTAAATGGTGCACTTTTTTCTGTCCAACGTATAGACTGGGACTTATTGAGTAAAAGTATACTGAACTTTTTTCACCCACACTCCCGTTTCCATGGTAAAAAAATGCCCACCATTCAGTGTGATAGACGCGATTTTTTGAGGGATGGAATTGATTAAAGGAAATAAAAACAAGGCATTAGTTAAAATCCGTTTACCACATGTACACACAGTTTAACATTGTACACTGTATATAACATTTGAGAACATAAAAAATACAGAAAAATATATTTGTAGCGTTAATTCGATTTTAAACCCGTCTGTGTAGCGATTCCTGCGGAAAATAGAAATTTAATGAGCTAGGCGATCACGTGGTATCGTGTCGTCACACATGATATATACTCGCATCAGGCCAGCCCTTTCAATGCATTCAGAGCATGTTTACAAGGATAGCTTTTGTGTCGAAACGAGTGTCAGAATGAGTTATTGTGCGATATTCCAATATAATAATAATAATGTATTTATTTCAGACAATCATGATGTCCATATATACAAATACATCAATAAAAGTATGTAAATAATATAAAAATACATAGATAAGAACAATATGTTTAAAAATTATATAAATCCCGGACCCACTGGTGCCGCAGTTTCGAAGTACAATACACGTCGCTAGTTTTAATGCTATAAATAATGGGATTCAAAGACATGTCAATCCTATTCATTAAGCTAAAAATAGCCTTTCTGATTACACATTTACCCGAGCTGACATTAGCTGTAGCAAACATGTGGCTAGCGCTACATCTCATGGGCAAATTGTTCAATATCCTGAAAGAGTTGTTATATGCAACAATGAATTGATGAAAATTAACTTTTCTAAAGTTCACCCATAACGCACACATATAGATATTACCAAAATACGCTGTAAATAGCTTATTTTTTACAGCAGTTGAACAAAAGTGAAACTTTTGACGTAACATGTTACTCTTGGCATACAAAAGTCTCACTTTGGCTTGCATGTCAGACTCATCAGACAAGTTATTAGAAATGACATGTCCAAGATATTTACAAGAGGTGGCAAAGTTTAACTTCTTTCCTCCTAATGTCATTTCTTTAGACAGATTTGACTTTCTAGATTCAAAGTACATGACCAGGGATTTACTCGCATTGTATTGCACATCGTGCTCACATCCATATGAGTAACACATGTCTAGTAGTGTTTGTAGTCCTTTAGCAGAAGGTGCAAACAGAAGTAGATCATCGGCGTATATAAGGTGATTAACAACCATGTTACCAAGACTACAACCGATTTGTTTTTTGTGCAGTTGTATACTCAGATTATCCATATAAATGTTAAAAAGCAAAGGGGATAACTTCCCACCTTGCTTAACACCATTGCCTACCGAGAAGAAGTCCGAGTAGGTATTTCCCCATCGTATGCATACACATTGATTATTGAATTCATTGCTGAGTATTCTTAAGATATAGTTCGGTACATTTCGTTGTTCTAGTTTCGTTATAAGTTTATTTCGGTTGACACGATCAAACGCCTTTGATGCATCTAAAAATGCGACGTGCATAGCTGAACCATGTTCAGTGTAGAACCTTAATAATTCCTTAAATGCAAACACGCATAACTCCGTTCCATGTTTAGGCTTAAAGCCAAATTGATTAGGAGTGGTTTCCAAGTACATTTTCATTCTGTTAAAAAGAACAGTGTCTATTATCTTCGAAAATATATTCGATAGACATATTGGCCTATAATTCCCTTTGTCGTTTACTCGTCTATTTTTGTCTTTAATAATTGGTACAATAACAGACTGTGACATTTCTTTTGGTAAATAACCATGCACCAGAATCGAAGACACAAGGATAGACAAAAGCACAGCGAGTTGATAATCAGCGAACTTAATATGTTCTGCACTGATACCGTCCAGACCTGGTGACTTATTTTTTGAGAGTCCATTAATAATATCCATCAGTTCAACTGCACCAACAGTCATTCCTGTATTGTCAGTGGAACAGTCATAACAAACTTTATCACATCGACTATCCTCCACATCATTAAATAAATGTTCATAATGATGCTTCCACATTGACCCGATGTTTACGTCACCGTGTATATTATCAATGTTTGTCGGAAGTTTTACTTTACTGTTCGTACAGTGCTTAATTTCTTTCCAGAATTTGCGGTGGTCTTTCTGACACAACTGTTCTGCAATGTTATCAGCAATGATAGTTTCTTTCTCCCTTTTACATTTTCTGATCGCCTGTTTGAATTTCATTCTGGATAATTTCATAACATTAAAAATGTCACCTTGTCTAGGTTTACCAGTCTCTTTCCATATACAGTAAGCATCACGGGCTGCACAATGAAGCTCTTTCACTCGCTCATTCCAACCTGGTACAACATTATACTTATAAGCACCTTTGCGATTTGACCGGAGTGTGTGACCACACCTCTTCAATGTAATCACGATAGAATTGTAAAAGTCATCGAGATCATCATGATGATTACAGTTATGACAATTGGGATCAGTGCATCTAACACCCGGTGGATCATTCAGTTTGCTCAATTCAACGTTCATGCATTCTCTATATGCATCAATATCTTGTGGGTTTAATCTGTCCCACTGTAAGCCTTGCTTACTCTCATTAGTATTGCCACTACCACTAACGCATTCTGGTAGAATATCACTGTCTATGCTGAACGATATCGGGTGGTGATCAGAATAAATAACATCATAAAGTATGGACATGTTAGATAGGCAATCCTTCGCATCCGCGGTACATATGATATGGTCTAGCCATGATGTAGTTCCCCAGGCAGAACTAACGTATGTATATGTGTCTATTGGGAGAGTATCTTGATCACATATAGCCAGAGTAAATTCTTTGCAGAAATCAAGTAAGATATTCCCAAAAACTGATTTCTTTGAAATATCCACGTTAAAATCACCAACAATAGTGATGCATGAGCTATTAAACTATATAAACACTAGTCAACGCAGGGGAACAAGCAGTTATTTTACGGTTCCACGTGAATCAAATTTTATTCAAAACAATGACTGCGAATGGGCCTACAAGCCGGCGAGGTTTCGCTGATCTTCGGCTCATTTTCAGAATAATTATATAGACTACAACCCACAGGAGATAATCTACACCAATAAACATACATAGCAAACAGATATTGTATCCAGCAGTAATGTAGCAAGTAATGTGTATAATCTCATAATATCACTAGAATATCAGTATATGAAGGAGGAGTTGTACAATTAAATCAATCGACGAAATTCCGTTGACCTTGGTAGCTCAATGGGTTTCGTGTCACTTGTTTTACAAATGGGCAACGCTGGTTCAAGCATAACACCGAACCATTGATTTTCTCGACACTTTTTATGTTTTCACGAAGTAATATAATTATATAAACCAACAATTTTAATACTGTGATGGAGAGTTAATAAATAAAAAAAAAAAAATTTTAGTCATAATTTATTCGCCACAAAAATTAAAATATGGTAATTACATATAATGATGCATTTGTATATTTTTTTTATTTTTTATCTAGACATATAATGTAATGGATATATAATTTATTAATTATATATATACTGTACAGTAATATATTGTAATTATATAAGTGAAAACAAATTGTGATTTGTCTGGATAAATAAAATTTAGAAATATACAAATGCATTGTTATATATAATTACCATTTAATAAGATTTAATAAAAAAAGGTTTTGTTGAAGTTTGTAATTCAGTAAAGACATTCACACAATTGACATTGAAAAAACTTACCATTTGAAGTCGCATATCGGTCCATTTTCTACAAACAGAGTCACAAGTTGACATTTTAAAGCATATATAAAAATGTGGCAGTAAAATTCCTGATAATGTCAACTCCTATCTGTGACCTGCCGCAGTACCCAGGTATTCAGTCACACTGGCGTGTTCTGCACATTAGCCAACAATAACTGGATAGGTAATGTCCCATCAATTTTGTGATTTTGGCAGAAATGCATAGTTAAATTAATAATCTCAACTTTCAACATCCAGTTTTATTTTCCTCGACAAACAAGCCAAAATTAATAAAATACATGCATTTATGAAACCATAGTAAAAAACAATAGGCACTACGAATCAAAATGACCTTGTTTCTCAAAACATTGTCTTTTAAAGTTTGCTACAATTTTAGCAATAAATCAACTACTGAAGATATTACAAATGAAGTTTCATTCCAAAAAGGTACAAAACCCTTTCGCAATTCTGCGACTTAATACCCACTTTTCTATGTGAGGTCACATATATATATATATATATATATATATACAGGGAAATGTATTTTATTTAAAACAAATTTAAAATGAGTATACATTTGAAAAATATGGGCTGACATCAATAAAAACAAGAAGCATCAACAGTTGAAATATTATTGATTAATTACAGATTTGTCTTATTTTTAATTATATATTTATTTGATTTCATAATCATCACCAATTTGTATGCATATTGAAAATTGAATGTACCTGTAGCTTTCTAACATACATATTTAACAAAGCAGTCCTGAAATATATATCCAAAAAGCCTAGCAAATTCATACAATCATGCAGTTTGAAACAGAAATGATCACTTCATTTAATAAAATTATTAACATAAATTTCAGTTGCCACGCCATGAAGTTTGCTCAAAGGTTATGTTGTGGTTATATGCCTTAACGGTAAATATAAGTTTCCCTTGCAAGAATTGGGATGTCTACAGACACTGCAGTGTTCCTTCCATCTTGTCATATAAGTGGGTATATTATACATACATTTATATGGGTCTTAATAAAGAATTTCTCTCTGTCTGTCTGTCATACCTAAGTGGGTCACTGCTGATACATGTCTACATGAGTCAGTCCTCCACATTAAGCTAAGGGTCTTCATTCAGTCACTTTCAAAACGTGGGAAATTTAGTTCCCCCCCCCCCCCCCCCACTGCTTCAGTTCATTCAGAGCTGAAATGAGTATTTGGTTGTATAGACAGTAGTGAGTGCCTATGAAGGAATATGTCTATATTACTCTATAGTCTTCACCAAGTATCCGCCATGTGGCTGAAGTACGACAGCTCACGCAGCACACAGACCTACATGGAGGGGTAGAGAATGTACTTCTTTCACTGGTTACTCTAGAAGATATATTAATAACTTTGTGAAAACAACTCAAATCTTTAACATGATGCACTAGTTTATTTAGTAGCTGTAGCATTAGAAGGTATATGACTTCAGGTAAATATGTAAGATCAATGCACAATGTAAATCCCTACTTTCATACAGGTGGCCAGTATACTGGTCAATATATTACCATGCACTGTATAAAGTAATCTGAAGTGACAAGTCAATGAATTCCTGTCACTACAATGAATACATTATAAAGTGTATGTTCCAGAAATTGCAAAACATCAACTAAATATTTTAACACATTCCACCAGAGCATGTAATGAACCTACCACGAGCAGCACTGCAGGACAACTAATGCAGACACTGGTAGCTAGGTCTGCGCATGCTCCCCAAAGCACATCAGTTGCTACATATTAATTGGTTGAGCATGGTCACGTCATGACTGAACGCACACAGTGCTTCGTGCAAAACAGAATTGTATATCTCAGTCATTCTTTTCACGCATATATCTTGATAATCAAGACTGATACAATGCCGGCTATTATACTCTAAGAACTAGAATTCTCATACTGCATGGTTTTGGGTGAAATATTTTCTCGCCTCAATCTTTTTATTTAGTGCAAACTCACTGGTGACACACATCCCTTAATTGGGTCAACTTATCGACAGAGAATTAAGTTGTAGCACATACGCCTGGCAAGTCAGCCCTATAGACAAGTTCAAAACCCGGACTGTACATTTTGCACAAACACCTCGCTCTCAACACTGTGGACTGAGTATTTCTTGTGACTCGGAGTTCACATTAATGTCAGTCAATTTCAGATGTAAAAGAATGACTGAGGACTACAAACACTCCAACGCTATTCAGTGACTACCTTCAGTACCAGTTATATAAAATTGGTAGTTGACTACAATACCCCTGGCAGACATCCCCACAAGTCAGGGGTGGTAGTTGACTACCCCTGACAGACATCACCACAAGTCAGGGGTGGTAGTTGACTACACTACCCCTGGCAGACATCCCCACAAGTCAGGGGTGGTAGTTGACTACACTACCCCTGACAGACATCCCCACAAGTCGGGGGTGGTTGTTGACTACACTACCCCTGACAGACCCTCCCACAAGTCAGGGGTGGTAGTTGACTACACTACTCCTGACAGACATCCCCACAAGTCAGGGGTGGTAGTTGACTACCCCTGACAGACATCACCATAAGTCAGGGGTGGTAGTTGACTACACTACCCCTGACAGACACTCCCACAAGTCAGGGGTGGTAGTTGACTACACTACCCCTGACAGACATCACCACAAGTCAGGGGTGGTAGTTGACTACACTACCCCTGGCAGACATCCCCACAAGTCAGGGGTGGTAGTTGACTACCCCTGACAGACATCACCACAAGTCAGGGGTGGTAGTTGACTACACTACCCCTGACAGACATCCCCACAAGTCAGGAGTGGTAGTTGACTACACTACCCCTGGCAGACATCCCCACAAGTCAGGGGTGGTAGTTGACTACACTACCCCTGACAGACACTCCCACAAGTCAAGGGTGGTAGTTGACTACACTACCCCTGACAGACACTCCCACAAGTCAGAGGTGGTAGTTGACTACACTACCCCTGACAGACATCCCCACAAGTCAGGGGTGGTAGTTGACTACCCCTGACAGACATCACCACAAGTCAGGGGTGGTAGTTGACTACACTACCCCTGGCAGACATCCCCACAAGTCAGGGGTGGTAGTTGACTACCCCTGACAGACATCACCACAAGTCAGGGGTGGTAGTTGACTACACAACACTGACAGACACTCCCACAAGTCAGAGGTGGTAGTTGACTACCCCTGACAGACATCACCACAAGTCAGGGGTGGTAGTTGACTACACAACACTGACAGACACTCCCACAAGTCAGAGGTGGTAGTTGACTACACTACCCCTGACAGACATCCCCACAAGTCAGGGGTGGTAGTTGACTACACTACCCCTGACAGACACTCCCACAAGTCAGGGGTGGTAGTTGACTACACTACCCCTGACAGACACTCCCACAAGTCAGGGGTGGTAGTTGACTACACTACCCCTGAGAGACATCCCCACAAGTCAGGGGTGGTAGTTGACTACACTACCCCTGACAGACACTCCCACAAGTCAGGGGTGGTAGTTGACTACACTACCCCTGACAGACACTCCCACAAGTCAGGGGTGGTAGTTGACTACACTACCCCTGACAGACATCCCCACAAGTCAGGGATGGTAGGTGACTACACTACCCCTGACAGACATCCCCACAAGTCATGGATGGTTGATGACTACATTACCCCTGTCAGACATCCCCACAAGTCATGGATGGTTGATGACTACATTACCCCTGTCAGACATCCCCA
This sequence comes from Paraescarpia echinospica, assembly GCA_020002185.1. Lineage (NCBI taxonomy): Eukaryota > Metazoa > Annelida > Polychaeta > Sabellida > Siboglinidae > Paraescarpia > Paraescarpia echinospica. The sequence goes on along the minus strand of CM034543.1, from coordinate 21,140,538 downwards.
CAAGTCAGGGGTGGTTGTTGACTACATTACTCCTGACAGACATCCCCACAAGTCAGGGATGGTTGTTGACTACATTACTTCTGACAGACATCCCCACAAGTCAGGGGAGGTTGTTGACTACACTACTCCTGACAGACATCCCCACAAGTCAGGGATGGTTGTTGACTACATTACTCTTGACAGACATCCCCACAAGTCAGGGGAGGTTGTTGACTACACTACTCCTGACAGACATCCCCACAAGTCAGGGATGGTTGTTGACTACACTACTCTTGACAGACATCCCCACAAGTCAGGGATGGTTGTTGACTACACTACTCCTGACAGACAACCCCACAAGTCAGGGGTGATTGTTGACTACATTACTCCTGACAGACATCCCCACAAGTCAGGGATGGTTGTTGACTACATTACTCCTGACAGACATCCCCACAAGTCAGGGGAGGTTGTTGACTACACTACTCCTGACAGACATCCCCACAAGTCAGGGGTGGTTGTTGACTACATTAATCCTGACAGACATCCCCACAAGTCAGGGATGGTTGTTGACTACATTACTCCTGACAGACATCCCCACAAGTCAGGGATGGTTGTTGACTACATTACTCCTGACAGACATCCCCACAAGTCAGGGGTGGTTGTTGACTACATTACTCCTGACAGACATCCCCACAAGTCAGGGATGGTTGTTGACTACACTACCCCTGGCAAACATCCCCACAAGTCAGGGATGGTTGTTGACTACATTACTCCTGACAGACATCCCCACAAGTCAGGGATGGTTGTTGACTACATTACTCCTGACAGACATCCTCACAAGTCAGGGGAGGTTGTTGACTACATTACTTCTAACAGACATCCCCACAAGTCAGGGGTGGTAGTTGACTACACTACCCCTGACAGACATCCTCACAAGTCAGGGGTGGTAGTTGACTACACTACCCCTGACAGACACTCCCACAAGTCAGGGGTGGTAGTTGACTACACTACTCCTGACAGACATCCCCACAAGTCAGGGGTGGTAGTTGACTACCCCTGACAGACATCACCACAAGTCAGGGGTGGTAGTTGACTACACTACCCCTGACAGACACTCCCACAAGTCAGGGGTGGTAGTTGACTACACTACCCCTGACAGACATCACCACAAGTCAGGGGTGGTAGTTGACTACACTACCCCTGGCAGACATCCCCACAAGTCAGGGGTGGTAGTTGACTACACTACCCCTGACAGACATACCCACAAGTCAGGGGTGGTAGTTGACTACACTACCCCTGGCAGACATCCCCACAAGTCAGGGGTGGTAGTTGACTACACTACCCCTGACAGACACTCCCACAAGTCAGGGGTGGTAGTTGACTACACTACCCCTGACAGACATCCCCACAAGTCATGGATGGTTGATGACTACATTACCCCTGTCAGACATCCCCACAAGTCATGGATGGTTGATGACTACATTACCCCTGTCAGACATCCCCACAAGTCAGGGGTGGTTGTTGACTACATTACTCCTGACAGACATCCCCACAAGTCAGGGATGGTTGTTGACTACATTACCCCTGACAGACACTCCCACAAGTCAGGGGTGGTAGTTGACTACACTACCCCTGACAGACACTCCCACAAGTCAGGGGTGGTAGTTGACTACACTACCCCTGACAGACACTCCCACAAGTCAGGGGTGGTAGTTGACTACACTACCCCTGACAGACATCTCCACAAGTCAGGGATGGTAGGTGACTACACTACCCCTGACAGACATCCCCACAAGTCATGGATGGTTGATGACTACATTACCCCTGTCAGACATCCCCACAAGTCATGGATGGTTGATGACTACATTACCCCTGTCAGACATCCCCACAAGTCAGGGGTGGTTGTTGACTACATTACTCCTGACAGACATCCCCACAAGTCAGGGATGGTTGTTGACTACATTACTCCTGACAGACATCCCCACAAGTCAGGGGAGGTTGTTGGCTACACTACTCCTGACAGACATTCCCACAAGTCAGGGATGGTTGTTGACTACATTACTCTTGACAGACATCCCCACAAGTCAGGGGAGGTTGTTGACTACACTACTCCTGACAGACATCCCCACAAGTCAGGGATGGTTGTTGACTACACTACTCCTGACAGACATCCCCACAAGTCAGGGATGGTTGTTGACTACACTACTCTTGACAGACATCCCCACAAGTCAGGGATGGTTGTTGACTACACTACTCCTGACAGACATCCCCACAAGTCAGGGGTGATTGTTGACTACATTACTCCTGACAGACTTCCCCACAAGTCAGGGATGGTTGTTGACTACATTACTCCTGAAAGACATCCCCACAAGTCAGGGGAGGTTGTTGACTACACTACTCCTGACAGACATCCCCACAAGTCAGGGGTGGTTGTTGACTACATTAATCCTGACAGACATCCCCACAAGTCAGGGATGGTTGTTGACTACATTACTCCTGACAGACATCCCCACAAGTCAGGGATGGTTGTTGACTACATTACTCCTGACAGACATCCCCACAAATCAGGGGAGGTTGTTGACTACACTACTCCTGACAGACATCCCCACAAGTCAGGGGTGGTTGTTGACTACATTACTCCTGACAGACATCCCCACAAGTCAGGGATAGTTGTTGACTACATTACTCCTGACAGACATCCCCACAAATCAGGGGAGGTTGTTGACTACATTACTCCTGACAGACATCCCCACAAGTCAGGGATGGTTGTTGACTACATTACTCCTGACAGACATCCCCACAAGTCAGGGGAGGTTGTTGACTATACTACTCCTGACAGACATCCCCACAAGTCAGGGGAGGTTGTTGACTACATTACTTCTAACAGACATCCCCACAAGTCAGGGATGGTTGTTGACTACATTACTCCTGACAGACACCCCCACAAGTCAGGGATGGTTGTTGACTACACTACCCCTGACAGACATCCCCACAAGTCAGGGATGGTTGTTCACTACATTACTCCTGACAGACATCCTCACAAGCCATGGGTGGTAGTTGACTACATTACTCCTGACAGACATCCCCACAAGTCAGGGGAGGCTACTGACTACATTACTTCTGACAGACATCCCCACAAGTCAGGGATGGTTGTTGACTACATTACTCCTGACAGACATCCCCACAAGTCAGGGGAGGCTATTGAATACATTACTTCTGACAGACATCCCCACAAGTCAGGGGTGGTTGTTCACTACATTACCCCTGACAGACATCCCCACAAGTCAGGGGTGGTAGTTGACTACACTACCCCTGACAGACATCCTCACAAGCCATGGGTGGTAGTTGACTACATTACCCCTGACAGACATCCCCACAAGTCAGGGATGGTTGTTGACTACATTACTCCTGACAGACATCCCCACAAGTCAGGGGAGGCTATTGAATACATTACTTCTGACAGACATCCCCACAAGTCAGGGGTGGTTGTTCACTACATTACCCCTGACAGACATCCCCACAAGTCAGGGGTGGTAGTTGACTACACTACCCCTGACAGACATCCCCACAAGTCAGGGATGGTTGTTGACTACATTACTCCTGACAGACATCCCCACAAGTCAGGGATGGTTGTTGACTACATTACCCCTGACAGACATCCCCACAAGTCAGGGGTGGTAATTGACTACACTACCCCTGACAGACATCCTCACAAGCCATGGGTGGTAGTTGACTACACTACCCCTGACAGACATCCCCACAAGTCAGGGATGGTTGTTCACTACATTACTCCTGACAGACATCCCCACAAGTCAGGGATGGTTGTTGACTACATTACTCCTGACAGACATCCCCACAAGTCAGGGGAGGCTATTGACTACATTACTTCTGAAAGACATCCCCACAAGTCAGGGGAGGTTGTTGACTACATTACTCCTGACAGACATCCCCACAAGTCAGGGATGGTTGTTGACTACATTACTCCTGACAGACATCCCCACAAGTCAGGGATGGTTGTTGACTACATTACTCCTGACAGACATCCCCACAAGTCAGGGGAGGCTATTGACTATATTACTTCTGACAGGCATCCCCGCAAGTCAGGGGAGGTTGTTGACTACATTACTTCTGACAGACATCCCCACAAGTCAGGGATGGTTGTTGACTACATTACTCCTGACAGACATCCCCACAAGTCAGGGATGGTTGTTGACTACACTACCCCTGACAGACATCCCCACAAGTCAGGGATGGTTGTTGACTACATTTCTCCTGACAGACATCCCCTCAAGTCAGGGGAGGCTATTGACTACATTACTTCTGAAAGACATCCCCACAAGTCAGGGGAGGTTGTTGACTACATTACTCCTGACAGACATCCCCACAAGTCAGGGGAGGCTATTGACTACATTACTTCTGACAGACATCCCCGCAAGTCAGGGGAGGTTGTTGACTACATTACTTCTGACAGACATCCCCACAAGTATAAACAAATGATGTGGAAGTCTTATAGACGTACTGGCAATGACGAAGACTACAACCTTTATAAAGAAGCACTAAACCAAGCTACAGCTGAAATTAGAAATTCAAAGAGAAGCTATGAACATAAATTAGCTTGTAATATAAAACATGACAGCAAGAGTTTTTATGCGTATGTTCGAAGCAAACAGAAAGTTCAGGATAAGGTCGGTCCTCTAGAAGATAGCGCTGGAAATATAATATCAGAAGGATTCTTAATGGCTGAAGACCTAAATGAGTATTTTAGTTCAGTGTTTACCAGAGAAGACACTAGTTCACTGCCAGTACCAGAGGCTAAGTTCAAGGGGGCAGAATCAGAATATTTAAGACAGTTAATTGTAACCCCAGAAATGGTAGCTAAGAAAATTAGGGCTATGAAGGAAAATAAATCACCTGGAGTGGATGGTATTCCACCCAAACTACTAGTGGAAATTGTAGAACAAATTAGCATACCGCTTGCAACAGTTTTCAACTTGTCATTAGAAGAGGGAGTGGTTCCTTTAGAATGGAAAGAAGCAAACATTATACCGTTATTTAAAAAAGGTTCGAGAAACAAGTCAAATAATTATAGACCAGTTAGTTTAACATCGGTGATTTGTAAATTATTAGAAAGACTAATTAAAGATCACATGGTGGATTTTCTTGTTAAACATAACTTGATAAACCCATCTCAACATGGGTTTCTAAAAGCGAGGTCATGCTTAACAAATATGTTATGTTTTTTGGAAGATATCACTAAGTGGGTAGATGATGGATCACCAGTAGATATCATCTACTTAGATTTTCAAAAAGCTTTCGACAAAGTGCCACATCAGAGATTACTGCTTAAACTAAAAGCCCATGGCATAGGAAATGGTATAATTAACTGGATAGAAAAATGGCTGATTGACAGAAGACAACGGGTAGTTGTTGATGGGGAGGCTTCAAACTGGAAATCAGTTTTGAGTGGGGTTCCACAGGGATCAGTACTGGGACCTATATTATTCTTAATATATATAAACGATTTGGACGATGATATAGCTAGCAAGGTGTTGAAATTTGCAGATGATACAAAAGTGTTTAGAAGGATTGAAAGTGATGGTGATAGACAGCATTTACAAGATGATCTTGACAGGTTGATCAAATGGTCTGAAAAGTGGCAAATGTTGTTCAATTTTGGGAAATGTAAATGCCTCCACACAGGACATGGGAACGAATATGTAGAATATACAATGGGGGGAACTGTACTAAGTACTACTGTAAAAGAAAAAGACTTAGGGCTGACAATTAGTGCTGACATGAAGGTTTCAGAGCAGTGTGGAATTGCAGCTTCAAAAGGAAATCAAATCCTTGGATTGATTAGGCGAAATATAGCATATAAAGAAAAAGAACTAATAATACCGCTGTACAAAACAATAGTTAGGCCTCATTTAGAATATTGTATACAAGCGTGGAGGCCATACCGCAAGAAGGACATAGATATGCTAGAAAGAGTACAGAGGAGAGCGACTAAAATGATACCAAAACTGAGGGATCTTAGTTATGAAAAACGCCTAAAAGAATGTGGTTTAACAACACTAGAGACCAGGAGATTGAGAGGAGATCAGATAGAAGTGTTTAAAATATTGAATGGTTATGAAAATATTGATAGAAATATGTTTTTTTCAGTTAAGAAAGATAGAAAGACTAGAGGACATGAAGTTACATTAGTAAAGGAGCAGTGTAGATTAGACGTGAGAAAGTTCTCATTTTCACAAAGGACTGTGAATGAATGGAACAGATTATCTGATGATTGTGTGGGTGCTAGTAGTGTGAATATGTTTAAAAATAAAATCGACACATACCTCAGAAGGGCTGGATATATGTAGATAAAAAGGTTGGACTCTAGATAAGCCAAAGGGCTTCCTTGTCCACCTGCCATCTAGAGTTAATTCTCTGGATGGCAATCTTGTTAAATCTTGTTAAAGTCAGGGATGGTTGTTGACTACACTACCCCTGACAGACATCCCCACAAGTCAGGGATGGTTGCTGACTACATTACTCCTGACAGACATCCCCACAAGTCAGGGGTGGTTGTTCACTACATTACCCCTGACAGACATCCCCACAAATCAGGGGTGGTAGTTGACTACACTACCCCTGACAGACATCCTCACAAACCATGGGTGGTAGTTGACTACACTACCCCTGACAGACATCCTCACAAGCCAGTGGTGGTGTGCTACTTTGTCCTAGTAAATGACTGCCCAATTCACTACTGTGACCGAGAGAACTTTCCTATCAAACACTATAATGGAAAATCTGGGGAATCACAATAAAATATTACCCATTTATATTGCATAGTATCCCTGTTTAACACATCACAGAATTTTGTCTAACAAAAATGTTAGACATTTAAAAAAAAAATTGTATATTGTTATTAAAATGTTGGGTCATGAAACATTTTTGAAAACTGTTTTATTAAAACATTTCTGTTTTTTCTATGAAATGTTACATTTTCTTGTTATGTACATGTTTGTGGATTTTTTAATCCCAACAGGCCTAAATTTATATGATAATACATTATAACCAATGGATATCACATATCACACCTTGGAGACCTTACGAAGGGAAACGATCTAGAGGAAGACCGGCGAGACAGTGGAGAGACGAACTAGACGAGTACTGGAAGGGCACCATCTGGCAGAGGATAGCGCAAGACAGGCAGATTTGGAAACGACATGCTGAGGCCTTCGCCCAACCACGGGATACTACGGCTGCACAATGATGATGATGATATATATATATACAGAGCTGGGACGTAACGAAGTACAAGTACTTTGTTACTGTACTTGAGTAGAAAAGTTTACTTTTCGTGAGTAACGAAGTACATTTTTTAGGAGTATTTTTACTTGTAATGAAGTACAAATGTGTGTACTTTTCATAAATGTAACGAAGTATCCATAATTTATGCGTTAACAATTTGGAGCTCCAAAAATATTAGTAACGAACGATAATGCCTGATGCCCGGAACTGGTTTCCGCCAGCAAATATCTATAAATAAATATCAGCCGGAGCAACAACTGGTAGTCTTTTCTGATTGGCCTATCATTGCCATTACCAGGCAAGATCACCAGGTGGCGTAAACATTACCAAGATTATATGATGTCATTCGCGTTCAAAGATTTATCATGGAAGGATCAGCCGAAAACGATCATTTGCAGCATCCATAGCCATACTTATCCAGTATGTTTGAGATTACTGCCCCGTGTGTCGAGCTGTCGTCCCTTGCTACGTGGCCAAACTTGAGAGACCATTTCATTGAGTTGAACACTCCTCTGCATGCAAGTGCAGCCTGTGAGAGGTTGTTTAGTGCTGCAGGGCTTATTTGTAAGCCCCTGCGAGCCTGCACAGGCGATGTAGAATTCTGCTGATGCTCAAGTTCAACAAGGCGTTTGTTCAAGGCGTCAGCCTGTCACTGTATCCTGCTGAGGATCCTGTCCTATTCAATAAAGTGTTTGTTTTGCACATTACTGAATTTACTTGTTTGTTTGCAGTGGGTGACCATGTCAAAAGTTTTTTTAGAAAGGTACTTTTGCATTTACTTCAAGTACATTTGTTTACCTTTTACTTGTACTTCAAGTACATTTTTCAAAAAGTACTTTTACATGAGTAGCTTTTTCCAGAGTTACTTGTACTTTTAGTCAAGTACAAAATAAATGTACTTGTTACAGCTCTGTATATATATTATATATATATATTGTGCCTTTCGTCTTGATCACTGAAAGTGCACCTTGACATAGAGGTAATTGTCATGTTTTATTTTTAAATTAAATTACCAGTACCTTTAAATTTTATTCATAAAACACACACACACAAACACACACACACACACCATCTATAATTATTATATTTGTTGCATGTTTAAATATTGATTCGTTAGTTACACGTAAACTATAAGTTTCAAAGTAATAAAAGCAATATTATAAAGTAGACCAGTTTATCGATTACATTCTATTAAAATCAACCAAAAATATATCCGAACAGTTTGATGTGGACAGCTCGACGACGACGAGCACATTATAAACCAAAATTTTTCGCAATGCTTACATATACCCCCCATACCCATGTAACTCAGGGTACAGTAATGGGACCACTATTGTTTTTATTATACTGTAATCATCTTCCAGGTGTTATTTCTCCAGGTGCAAGAGTGAGATTTTGCTGATGATTGTTTGATTTATAGACCAGTTCAGTCTTTACAATATCAACTAATATTGCAACAAGATTTAGACAGCCTAAGTGGAGTGTTGATTGGGGCATGAAATTTAATATTTCTAAATGCAATATAATGAGCACAACTTCTGGTCTTCATTTACATCGTTTTTATCACATGATTTAACTTGATCTAAGCACATTGCTGAAGTGGTTAAGAAAGGTAATCAAAAACTTGGATTTTTACGTAGAAATCTTAGGGGCTGTTCACAAAAATGTAAAACGACTGCATATATTTCATTAGTAAGATCTGGAATGGAATATGCTGCAACAATCTGGGATCCATTCCTAATGAAAGAAATTAACAGCTTTGAAGTAATTCAAAGACGTGCAGCAAGATGGATAAAATCTAAATATTCATATGAAATAAGTGTGACAGAATTGTTAAAAGACTTAAATTGGGCACAATTAATAGATCGGAGACATATTATGCGTTTAACTCTGTTTTATAAAATAAATAATGATGAATTGCCAATCAAATTTTCAGACTAGTGTACAAAAGGTTAATAGAGCTACACGGGCAGGATCATGGATGGGTCAAGATGGGAATATTTTATTTAATCATAAATTAAGTAGACCTAGTTGTAATAAAACCATTTTGTCTAAATCTGTAATTTTAAGAACTATACCAGTTTGGAATAAATTATCTAGCAATATTCTTGCGGCCTGCACCAGTACATCATTTCGGAGTAAGCTAGAGGCGCTACCCTGAACGTATTGCCTCTCATCTACCATCCATGTGTTGTCCCATCTGGGAATTTATGGATTATTTATTAAGATAAGATAAGGTAACGCTTCGTCATGCTTGCCCATGCCATGGGCATGGACCCATCGCATTAGGCTTAGCGTGACGAACTTTACGGATGACCCTTTAACTTAATACCTGCCGCAATGGAAAATTCCTCATTTCAGTTTCACTTTGCCTTCGGTGATCGGTCTAGCTGTTATTTTCGGCATGTTCAATTGGTGAATAAAATGTTACGCGTGTACTGTAACCGGCTTGACAACTGCAAATCAATATATGTACATACGTCACAATTCACTTACTTTTTTCAGGATTCCGTACGCCAACAACCTCTTTGTTACAGTTAAAATTATCCCTCTGTCAGCTAGGCTCTGACGTATGTCGTCAAGTTCATATGTCACATCCTTTGAACTCGTACGTAGCGGGGAGACCGGGACACCATGCTGGATGGGGCACCATATTAATCGGATGCTATTTGTTCATTGTATGGCAGATTACGATGACTATGTACGGTTTTAATCTGCTTTATACTAAGCATGTTACCTGTCAGTGTGAGCGGGCTAGCACCATTTTGCCTAATGTTGTTGCGTTAAGCAGTTTTGGAGCACCAAAATGTATCCGACTAGCTGATCGTGTAGTTCATATTGCAGCTTTGCATTGGTATAGCTATATGGCACTACGTGCTATTTGTGGTTGGTGATAATAAGTAGCGGAAACTATAATTATATATATATAGAAAGAGCAGTGTATTGCTATAATATTATACGTCGCTGGCAGATTGGGGCATCATGGCCAATGTGCATTGTGCCCCAATCGTCGTGTCCATGATAAATCAAAACTTACTTAAACACGTGCACTACAATTTAGCTAATACGTAATAATAATCACTGCATGCATATTATAATTCGTACATCTTTATTACCATACTTGAAACAAAAATAACAGCATTGGCTGTTTGGCTCTTGACAAATAATATTACATGTATCTGTTTGTTTCTATGGTAGCTAATATGGTTAAGTTTTAAATAAACAGGCTTACTGGTAATATGTATTACATGATACAGATGTAACAACGTGCATTCTATAAAATAAAAAAACGAACATACCTGAATAAATTAATACATCTAATGGGTGATTACAGGAAACAAAATGTTGAGGTATTACTTGGAAATTGGCTTACATTTAACTATATTAAAGAAATGTAATTATTGTATTAGCATATGGCTTTTAATAACAAGTGTATTACTTGCCAAGTAGCTTCAATCTTACCGTGTTTGTCTTCTCAATATATTTGCCTCTTCCTTCCGTTCATTTCCTCTCCTCTTTACACCGCCTTTCCTTCCTTCTTCATTTTTTGTTGAAATTTTTCCAGTCTGGGATTCGCATGACATTTCATGATCATGTTTCATTTCACACAGAGTCTAGTTATCGGCCTGATTGAGAACACTTCACTGCTCCTACTCTGTTGGTTGTCTCTGACCGCACAAAGAAGATGGACATGTTTTCTATTGATTTGACTCGCTAACGACCTCGATGAACACAAATCACAGTTCTAGGAACAGGCCTACAGAGTAGAGCCCATATGTGTGTGTGTGTGTGTGCGTGTGTGCGTGTGTGTGTGTGTGTGTGCGTGTGTGTGTGTGTGTGTGTGTGTGTGTGTGTGTGTGTGTGTGTGTGTATCTTCTTCTATGTGCCATGTCTGTCTGGCGTCCTCTGGACCTTTTTTCTTCTATCGTTCCTGTTGTTACTATTTGTTCTAACTTTTTCTTTCTCATGATCGACATGGCCTATAAATCGTGCTTGTTGTGTTCTAAATTTGATGATGATCTTATATACATATATATATTATATATATATACGCATGTTAATACACGCTGTTGTTTACGGAAGACCGACTTTTCACAATCAATGTATATCTAAACCTTATATGCCAGTTATAGGCAGTGGCGTAACGAGGCCAAGTGCCGCTGGGGGCAAGAGTAAAAAAATGCTGCCACACAAAACAAAATAGAAGCAGTAATGGAGTAAGTATCGCTAGTGATATACCTATCATTGCCCCAGCACCACAGTAGCAAACATATAACAATAATTTGTTTCATATTATGAACGTATTGACAGGCGCGGTTTAATGATTCAACGTGCAGCTACACCACATTGAGCTACACTTCAACACGACATTCACAATATCTCCAATGAAACCAATAATTAAAAACATCCCAACAAAACCTTCAACATTGATCAGCTAACAAACTGCTGAATATACAGTGGTTAGGGTCAACGACTATCAACACAACGCATGTTCACTGTGAGTTCGTCCCGCCACTGGTACCTCAACGACAATGATAGGCCAATGAGACCGGGAGTGATTTTTTGGTCCGAGCGCAGAAGCTGCATGCGTAAAAAATTCCCGTAGCCTAATTACCTTTGTTCTTTGAGTGACGCGAGCTCGGCAACTACGCCGTCGAAGTCCACGACTTTGGTCAACTCTCGCTCGTTCAACAGTAGTGCAAAACTGCTCAGTACTCGCTCTTGACCCATGCTTGACCGTTTAAGCTTTGAGACGCTTCTCTCACAAGAGGCCACGCTCCTGGGCTAGAATTTCAAAATATGTACCAATGCAAAAAGTTGGTGTCTTCGCACTTTGAAACGCTCTTAAACGCATACCATCACATTTTTGTTCAGAATTAATAGTTATATGAATAGACATCCATAATCCGAGTTTGATAATTTATGATTACCTATATATTTGGGCTATAATTTAAGATTAATAGACCTTAGATCACAACCAAGTAGCCCAAAAAACAATGTCCACAGCACCATTTTTAAAATGGCAGTTAAGTTTTAAAATGTACGCGTGACCAGAATGTTAGTTTCAGCTGTTCCTATCCGTAGAACAAACTTATGAGAATAATATCAGAGCAAATCATGGTATTACTGGCTATATTCTTTATGAATTGCACGCTTATAGAATGTCTCGAAAAGGCTGTTCACTACGATATCCAACTTTGCAGTAGTTAATCAAAAAGAAGGAATATGGTAATAAAAGTATTCGAGCGCTTAATGTGTTTATCAATAAACGTAGATCCAAAAACAAGCACCCTTTTGGCTATAGGTTGAGACGTAAATGCGCAAGAATGTATGTCAAATGTCAAAACATTTTGCGTCATGTTTAAGAGATGTTTACTACGACATCCATTTGCTCAAAAGCCATTGATTCCAGAGCTTAAAGAAAACATGATGCAGATATACAATCACAATTGTGTCACAAACATTTGATTAAATCTACGTCATTATTGTAATTCTGGCCACAACGTCCTGCAGAAGTACTCTGTGTTTACAACGACATCGTGTCAAAGTGTTTACTACGACATCCACCTATAATAAAGCGTTGTAATTCACTTTGTCTGGTTGTCATATTTACCTATTTACATTCGAGTATCCAAACGTATGACGTTGGACATCCAAAAAGGATAGTTGGCTGTTGTTTACTTTATCTTTTCCTAGAAATGGTGACAGTATTCATTTTGTCAATACTAAGGCTTGTAGAGTTAAACTGGGACTACAATTAGTTGATAAAACGTACTGATTGTTGTGAGAACATGTGACTGTTCAAAAGTTACTACACAGAATCGACTTTGCATGGCGTGGTATTTTCCATACACGTGCAATTAAATCTAAGCTAAAATGTCGATGTCGTAGTAAATTTAATATGTTTACTATGACAGTTTACCTTTCTAAAAGTAAATATAAGATGTCCATATTTAACTTCAAATAGGTGCTTACATCTTAGTAATACCTGGAAATGAGATAATGTATCAGTGCATTGTGTTATTTTATGTTTTTAATTACATTTATGAGTACGCAAAACATGCCAACAATATTGCCGGCTGGATGATGATACTGAACATAAGTATAACAAATGTCATTGCAGCCACGCGGTATGGGTAGACACAATGCTGCAAACTGCAATAAATGGCGTAATAAGCGAAGAATTGGTCATAAAAAGGAAGCTATATGCGTGTTCATCGGTAGTATCTACCTCAGCACAAAAAGTATTAACAAAGGGAGAAGGCTCGGAAGAAGATCCGTGAATCAATGGCACGTCACTTTTTAAATGGACTACGGCAAAAATTACGGCTGTAACTATGGCGAGGAAGTTAAAAGCAGAATAAAGAACAGATTACGCTTCACGTAAGCCTGGTTGCTCATTATTGGCAGGTGATGGCCCGCTATATGGCACATAAGTTATGTTGTGGTCAGTGCTGGGTGCAGCCATGCAACACCAACAACGTACACCTTTTTCAAAAAGTTATATCGGAGATCAAACAGCAGGTTCGATACGTTATATTGGTACACTACCTCACTGATTCCATCACCAGGCAGTTTCGGAACAAACAGACTATCAACCTCACTGTTCATCTCCAATTCTTGTTTGATGTCGCTGTCAAATGGAAATATTTCGAGTCAAGTAGCGGAAAAGAATCCTGCGACGGAGTAGGGGGGAGGGGGGCTGCCAATGGAAGTGCATGTTTGGCATTTAAGCGGGGTCTCACCCTTCACAGCGCAGAAACCTTCAGTTAGTGGGACATGACTAAACCAATTCAAATATGATATACTTGATGGTAACCGTGGATGAGGTGGCAGAGGCCCAGTAGGAAATGGAAACCTCCAATGAAATGCAAATTCCTACCATCACGCATCCACACAGAGTAATGCATGTAGGTGCGGGGCAGGTATTCACATGAGAGACATCTTGTCTCAAAGAATGTTGCTTCATAAACGGCAAGCAACACCCGGCATGCTCTGGATGGACAATGCATCCGACCACAACACTCTCACATCACGGAGTGAAACAAACCAATATGACGCTGTTCATGCAGCAGCTCATTGGGCAGGTGGACGACACCCCATATAAAGAAGCAATCAATTGGTGACTGTGTGGCTGTTCTTTACGACAACAAGCCGTATAGTGGTCAGGTGTGAAAGACATCGATAATGAAGACAGAGAATACCTGACCTCCTCCGTGGTCAGAGGAATAAATAAAATACTCTCCTTCAAATGACCAACAAAACCTGATGACATTTTGGGTTGAAGAAGAAAACGTCTACAAATATCTACCCAAGACGGGTCGATCTGGTCGTGTTTATCTTATCAGCGAAACGGGTAAAAAGCTTCAAGATTTCCCACAGGAGCCCGTGTAATGACACCATGGAATAGAACAGATAACGATGATTGTTAGACGTTTGCATGTTTGAGAGATCCTAATATAAAAAACCTATTTTATTCACTGCTCCTCGCCTCATCTATAGTGTAGTTACAGGATGTGATGTGTATTGGAATCTGCTGCGCGTTGCTAGGTTTATGAAGAGAAAGAGAGTTACGGAATAAGGGTGGGAAATGGCAATGCCCTTTAATTACATGTAGTCAATAGTAATGTAAATGGTTAAGACAAGACAATGGGCATTGCCGTCGACCTAGATAGCAAAAGGCAATTCCCCTTACAAACGTAGATGAGTCGTACATATCTGTCGATGGGGAACTAATGTAAAAACCTATTTTTTGAAGAGGACATGACATGTGTTAATTAAGACTTCGTGGGTTTGTCAAATAACGATGTTTATTGCAACATCTGCATGTTTTCATTGATAACATTAGCGTCACGTATATATCAAACTACGAGTTTGTAGGTAACATAATGTTGAAATGGGACTTTATTTTGTCAACATTGATCTTAAATTAACGTTTGTTCACACTGGTCCGGCCATCCTAAAAAAACTGTTTGCTAGAATATCCAGTACAATTTGGCATGTGTTATGCGGGATATAATTAATCCTAACTGAAAGTTATTGACGATATACTAATTACCGAGCTGTACAACTGATCCTAGTTTTTTGATGATGATATATCGTATGTTTACTACGACATTCACTGTGTCTATTACGACATCCACCGCGCGTATAACAACAGCCACCGCGCATATAACAACATCCACCGCGCGTATAACAACATCCACCGCGCGTATAACAACATCCACCGCGCATATAACAACATCCACCGCGCATATAACAACATCCACCGCGCGTATAACAACATCCACCGCGCGTATAACAACATCCACCGCGCGTATAACAACATCCACCGCGCGTATAACAACATCCACCGCGCATATAACAACATCCACCGCGCGTATAACAACATCCACCGCGCGTATAACAACATCCACCGCGCATATAACAACATCCACCGCGCATATAACAACATCCACCGCGCGTATAACAACATCCACCGCGCGTATAACAACATCCACCGCGCATATAACAACATCCACCGCGCGTATAACAACATCCACCGCGCATATAACAACATCCACCGCGCGTATAACAACATCCACCGCGCGTATAACAACATCCTGTGATGTACTCTTTGTGTAATCTATAATTGATCTGAGTGTTTTAAATAATGACATATTTACTTTATTTAGTGCAGGTACAGACGTACGTAACATATTATACATTATTGTATTGTAAAAGTAAGTTCAACGTTTGTGATGATGCCGTTACGCCTTGCCTTTCCGTGTGCACTGATTTGTAGCATAACGCATTATATAATTCTGTCATAGCAACATATTAATTTATATTCATGGGTTACCATAATAAACGTTTGTTTAAAAATTGTAAGATAAGTGTTTATATGTTGTATGAACATTATCTTTCGATATAAAGTGAACATGGTGTAAAAATGTTTACTACGACATCTAGACATGTCACCTAAATATGTATCACCATGTCCAGTATATAAACAAACAAAAACATTGCATTCACTGTTTTCATATCATAAACATACATGTGCATTTAAGAAAATATAAGTGTAGGGGAAGGGCGGGTAAAGTGGGCCCCTTAAGCGCCGATTGACCTACATTTTACATTTATGTACAAAACAGTTTAATTTGTGTTACGTTACCTAGCTATGTATCTTGACTAGGTGTATGCACAGTCTAGTTACTCTATCTTAATAAATATAATAAATCAGATGTATTTTTAAAAAGAAACCCATTTTATTATTTTACAACATGTGGAGGCCAAAGTGGGCCCTCTCACAACGCTGTGCGATGCCACTTAATCGTCGGCGCAAATCTCGCACATTAAGCCGCCACGCTCATACCCGGCACACTCACGATGTGCCCACCGGCCACACTCCCCGCACTGCACCCAGCTTTCGCCTATTCTGCTGTTGGAATACAATTCCGAACAGTACAGACAAGACGTAGTGTCGATGTTTTCCTTCTTTTTCTTGTTTTTCTTTGACGTTTTCTCAGCTTTCGAATGCCCTCTCTTCCTTGAACCGTTTGGTTGTAGGCACGTTACCATTCTCTCCTTGGCCTCGAGTGCTGTCTTCCATGGACTGCCTGTAATGATGCAGGTCTTCCCTCTCATTGTGGCCTAGTTAATTATGGGTACCGGCGAAACCACCGTTATTGCGATGTGCGGTGCCTGCAGATGTGTCGGTAGTGACCCAGACATTACGGTTTCTTGGTCTCGTCGTGGCGCATCGGTATCTCGAACACGTGGTGGTGCATCGGTGTCTAGATCATGTGGTGTTGAATCGGTGTCTCGATCACGTGGAGGTGCGTCAGTATCTCGATCACGTGGTGGTGCGTCGGTGTCTCGATCACATGGTGGTGCATCGGTGTCTCGACCACGTGATGGTGCATTGGTGTCGCGAACACGTGGTGGTGCATCGGTGTCTCGATCACGTGATGGTGCTTTGGTGTCGCGAACACGTGGTGGTGCATCGGTGTCTCGATCACGTGGCGGTGCGTCAGTGTCTCGATCACGTGGTAGTGCATCTGTGTTTCGATCACGTTGTGGTGCATTGGTGCTTGTCTGCCGTACGAGGTCAGTCGGCTCTGCAGCAGCGAAATCATGCTCATCGTAGACGGTGCGGTCGATCGGCCATATTCCGGTCTTCCGGAAGCCGTTCACTGCTGTTTTCATTGTAGCAGCACGGACATACCCGATTCCGAACAATTCGGCGATATGAAAAGTTGTCACAACTCGACTTGGGTGGGACCGTAGCCAACATTCTACCGCCTGTGTGTAGTATGTCATCAGTGGCTTCATGAAGCTGACATCGAGTGGCTGCATGCGATGGCTACAATGCGGCGGTAGGCAGATGACGGTGACAAAATTGGCCCGAGCCATTTCGATGAAAGGCAGGTTGTTGGTGTGCGTCTTGTGGCCATCTAAAATCAGAAGAACGGGTCTTGCTTCGGATGGGTTTGCGTGCTTCAAGAAGTGTTTGAACCATGTCACAAAAATGTGAGATTGCATCCATCCTGTCTCGTGCGCCACTGCGATTGACGCGGGGGGTGCTCGGTCCATCAGCTCGCCTTTCATCCTCTTCCTCGGGAAGATGAACAGTGGTGGTGTGAATGATCCAGCAACACTCATGCAAATTTCAACCGTGACAAAGTGGCCCCTCTCAGCAGACGACAGCGAACCAACCTGTTTCTTGCCCCGACTGGCGATTATCTTCGATGGTCGATTGGGTACAGTCGTTATACCCGTCTCGTCTACGTTATAGACGCGATCTGGAGTAAACCTCTTCGCGTCTTGAACCTTTTCCAGTAAATCGAAGAACGCGTTGACGGCTCCCTGGTTGAATGCTCTTGCGCGAGCTGCCGATGTAGGTTCTGGTATTCTCAAGGAAATCGCGTCTCTGTGGCGAACCATAAAGTCGTTTCCAGCTTCGCGTTTCCTGCTGTTGAAGTTATGTTGAATCCCATTTGTTTCAGCAAAATCATATGCGTCCCGCTTCAGTTGCGATAAAGTGAAACGAAACAGCATGCTCTCCATGCGTTTAATATGGGCAACGAGTTCTGACTCCATCGCTGTTGAAAATACAGGTCGGAATCTGCCCAAACCCTTTTCTGCCGCAACTGCAAAGTCTCCCTTTCTCTTCCATCTTCGTTGCAGGGTGGAGCGGGGAATCCCAAACTGCTTTGCAGCACGCTTGAGCCCCATTACTTTTCCGCGCACAGCATCGATAGCCAACTGCATGTTGACAAGATTCCATGTTTGCTGGTTCGTTTTTCGTTTGTACGCACCCATGAAGGAATGTATGTCTGTAAAGGCACCAGTTCGAATTGATTGCGCTGACTTGGTTAATACATTGTAATAATTAATTAATTAACCCAAGTTTGTGATACAACTTATATGATCAAATATACATATCGACATTATCGAAGTCTATACTGATGTTATTGCAACGTCTGCAGTGTAACCACACTGTCCATGATATGCACAGCATCTGCGGCCAAACTGGGCCCAGTGTGGCCTCTGCCAAAGATTATCGGTACGACGCCATTTTGGGATTAATGCGTTACTTCACGTCAAATTTAAATTGCTCATTCAACTAACTATACACTATTGCTATATGGACCACATTAATAGTTATATACCCTGACCATTTATGAAAATGTGGAGTTTGTAAGACGCGTCAATTATTTTAAGAAAAGTACCTAAAATACAAATTTGCTACTCACCGTTTTTAATTTGCGCCTAGCAAACAACTACGACGTTGAATGGTGGCCCCCTGGCGGGTCTGTAAATACCACTACCGTTGATTTGACTGTATTGCGTACCCGGTACGCTATGGCAGTGGGGGCCCACTTTGGCCGAGAGGCCCACTTTACCCGTCCTTCCCCTAATTCGAGGTTAGGATCAAAGAAAAATAGCGGAATTGATAGCGGGTATATTTCTTCTGAACTAGACAAACGCAGAATGCTGATAAAATCACATTAATATGACGCCACATAGTTGGCTCCAGACATCACAAGACACATATATTCATTATTTTTCCTGAAGGCCAATATACTCTGTGACATAAAAAAACTTTATTTCAGTTGTTGGATGTCTATGTTGTATCCATAAGTCGTCGTTTCGTATCTAAAATAGTTGGATGTCGTAATAAACCTGGGTGTAAAATTAAAAAATTGTCATCCTGTTCCAACGGCCACCACAGAAAAACCATAAACATGGTGTTAACAATATTTTAGGTCTGTATACTAGAACATCTTTGCTTCCTAGAAATCATAATAAAAATTTGAAGATCTGGAACGATGTCTCGTGTCCCGATTTCACCATTTAAGGAGTTCGAGTGCATTCCATGCAGTTTCTAGCCGTCTCTCCTATTGCCGTTCGTAACTATGGAGGTGACGCACACGGCGTATCTCCCCCTTCATCCCTTCAGCGGTGATGTCGACGTAGGTGTCAATGAGTCGGTCGATGGCAAAGACGATATCATCATCATTGGTTGCAGTCCATCAGCTACGTGCTCCACATATTGATAAGAAAACGAATTTGTCGTTCACATCCATCAAGTGATTTTTTCCTGTTTCTTATCTCCCCATGAAGTCGGTCGATGATCTGCAGCTGCTCTCGCCTCACCTCCGCTTGCAGAGATTAGCTGGCATCGTTAGCGTTTTCTCCCGCCATTAGTCTTCTCCGCCGCACCCTTCTTTCTGTTCCATTTCCTCGCAGAACGCCGTGGCCTTCGATGTTGCCTATTCAACGACGTTTTCGCGTTTGTCTTCGCGTTCGGACGCTCAAGTGGGTAGCAGAGTGCGTAGACCTGTTCGGCCGCCAATAGCTATAGCTATTATATACATATTGTAGAACAGTTCGGGCGCCTGTGCGTTACGAACACCAGTAGGCATATTGCCTAATGCCACATCAGACACATTTGATGTATTCAAGCATGAACACTTCAATATTTATGAAATATAATAGCGATGTGTTCCGAATTCGTGTAGACCACAAAGTAAAATTAAATATGTATGAATTTTGTGTAAGAAAAACAATCTCCCAAAAGTGCCAGTGGTTATAAGTTCGATTCAAAATGTTTTCTGTTGAATCACACCACTTAATTGAAGTATTAAAACGAAGTCGCATTGGTACGAGTTGCACAAGTTCTTTGGGTACGATTTCAATTGGTTAGGTATTTGTAACCTTACATCCGGGTTATCTTCGTGTTATAGCGCTAGAAGGTTGCAGATATTGTTTCAGGTAAGACCACCAGAAAACCACCACACAGCTGTTTTGTTAAGTTGTGTTATTGACACTGTACCATGACAAGAGCAGTCCGTTTTCTAATTATACTATTTGCTCAGTTGTGGGAATGGGAAATTTATAAATCGGGCGTGAAATATTGATGCAAGCAGCAATCAATGTCATGCTGCCATTGCATTTGCAGGCCAATCTCAAGTCCAGGCTAATTTTTATTGCGTAATTCGCCGTAGTATTCGGTTGATAGCATGTTATTTTCGCCAAGTCAAAAATTAGGTGATGCTAACAGTATAGATTTGTAAAATATGGTTGTTTTGAGTGTAAACATGTTATAAGACAGACACGAACTCGAGGCACTTGTGTTGTGACAAGTTGTGTGTGACGTCGATTTGACGTGAGCAGACTGAACTGAATTGTCTGATTCTTAACTTACTTAAGACTGTCTGAAATGTAGCATTCGGCGCGATCCCACCTCGATTTCGCCGTTATGCCTCTAGAGGGCTAAGTTCGTGCGTAGCCGTAGCGCAATTCCGTGTCAATGTGGTATTGTATCCTTTATCTAGCAGCCAATGCCATGGCTGGAGCTGTGTGTTTACACACCATTTGTGTCGAATCCGGTCCCACCTCAATTTCGGGCAATATAATATAGCTTGAGTTTTGTCTAACTTTGATAGCTCTGTGTTATTCTTCTTCTTATGTACAGTTCAGAACTACTCTGTATCAGCCACACATTAGAGTTTCGAAAGAGTGGGATACCCCAGGGAAGTGTTCTTGGTCCCATTCTTTTTATATTGTATATTGATGATATAACAAATGTAGTAGGATGTGGCATGAAGATTTTTGCAGATCATACAAAAATATACCAAGAAATTTCAACAAGAAAAGATTGCATAGATCTGCAGAAAGACCTAGACAAATTACTGGAATGGGCTGAAAAGTGGCAGTTAAACTTTCACCCGGACAAATGCAAAGTAATGAGAATTGGGCATGGGCACCCAGATTTTAACTACACCTTGACTACAGCAGCAGGTACAAATCCTATGGAGTGTAGCCATGTTGAGAAAGACCTGGGCATCCATGTTGATGATCAGCTGAGATTCACACAACATATCCAAAAGGCTGTATCTAACACAAACAAGTTGCTGGGTGTAATTCGTCGTACATATCAATATCTAGACAAGGTAACCTTTCTCCATCTTTATAAGGGACTTGTCCGACCATCTCTGGCAGACTTGGGGCCAAAGTACTCGGTACTCATGTACTCGAGTACATTTTTGAAGTACTCGTACTCATGATACTTATGAGTCATGGACTCGTACTCATACTCATTGTACTCAGATTTTACGAGTACATCTGAGTACTTTCTCAATATGTACAGGGGAAAAAAAATATATTTGATTATAAAATGAGATTTTCCTTAAATATTTAAATGTTCAACTATTTTTTTAATACTTTGTTATTTCTGATAGTATACAACCTTACCATCCCTACACATCCCAGTGCATCCTCATTCTCTGATAACAATGACTATGATACCCAAACTTGGCAACAGGCAGCACCTTTTCCCAGTCAGAAACACCCTGTTAAGCAAACAATAATTGTAGGCTAGCAGTTCAGGCCATAAACCTGCTTGTTTAATTAAGTCATAAAGAGTCAATTAGCAGTTAACCCACCAGTTAGACAGGAAATGCCTTTGATGTAGTATGGAGACCATGCCACTTGGCACTTGCTGACAGTGCTAACTGCTAAGAACAAGAACTGCCAGTCTTCCTCTGTAGAAGTAAGGTGGCTCAAGTCAGACTGTCTCCTACACTAGTATAATCCCATGCCAGCAGCCTGGCTAAAAAGTCCAAAGGGGATGCTGAGCCTGTTATGTGGACATGTGCTAACCCTCTCAACAACTAGTAGTCTACGATCAGAAAATATAAATTGCAAACTTATAACGTCAGCAGATGAACGTGAGGTGAACGAATACCTCAGTCAGCCATGTACAGATTGAAGAAGAAGAAGGTAAGTTCTTATATAGCGCAGTATCCAGTCCTCAGGACGGCTCAAAGCGCTTAACACTTTACTCCTTGGCAGACCTGTTCAATCGAACACCATCTCGACTTCTCTGGGAAGCATCCAGAGAAGTCGAGTGACCCACTGCAGTTCTGAGTTTTCCAACTCTGGCTCAGTTGGTCCCTCACCATCTCAGCATGCCAGCCTCATCAGCACCAGTTGAAAGGGTATTTAGCATAGTGGAGAAAGTATTCTGCCCTGAACAGTGCAGCCTGAAAGACTCAACCTGTGAACAACTCATGTTCATTCCGTGCAATGGCAAATAGATGATAAGATCATAGGATGCCACTGAAATGAATGCCAATGAAGTGAATTTCATTGTTGATGAAATAGAGGTTTTTTAGTTTTCCCCATAACAAATTTATCAACTGCCATTACATATTCACTTGTGCTGAGTTATATAAATTAGATTAATTAATAATTTTAAAATACGTTATTATTTAATATATTTTTTTTTTAAATGTACTCATACTTTTACTCGTACTCATGAGAATGTACTCGTACTTGTACTCGTACTCAGCTTTTAGCAATGTACTCGTACTCATCCATCATCAAAGTACTTGTACTCATCAAAATGTACTCGGCCCCAGGTCTGATCTCTGGAGTATGGCGTAGCAGTCTGGTCTCCACAGTATCAGTACGATATTCAGCGTTCGAAATAGCACTTGTCCGTTTGTCCGGGACAAGTGATTTTTGGCCCGGACAAGTAAAATGACTCTACGTGGTTATCCGGTGGACAAGTGAAAATTTACAGTAAATAGTGATGCGTGCAACATTGCAAACTTTTTATTTGAGGAAAATCAAACGTAAATGAAGTTCGCTAGCGATCTCGCGCATTGCAATTTTGTTAGTGTGTCGGCGTCTTGTCGTTCTGCCGCCAGTGTGTTATACGCGTCATCGTTCGACCGAGTTTATTGCCTGTGTTTAACACCGACCTAGCTCTGTCATACGCATCAGCCACCGTTGATCGAGGCTGTATTTTATAAAATCGTAAATCGTTCAGTTTGGCTGACGTACAACTTGCTTCCACTCACGGATCATATTTGATGAAATTTGGAAATAGTACACTTTGTATCGCTAGCTGTTATTTGAATAATTATGTAGTTTTAACCACTATTATGCCTAACCCACGGGGACTCGGCAGTCTTCCAAGTCATCTAACTTCCGATCCAGATCGGTGACAATTTTCAAAACTTGTAACTGGCTGTCCGGTAAATCTATGGTGGTGGTTGATAAACGGAATATTAATGAAATTTCAGAAGTGTTGTTGTATGTATGTAACATTTATTTTAACCATAAATTGCGAGTTTTCGAAGCCGAATTATGCAAAACGCGAGGCCGGGGACGGAGTGCCAACCGCCGTTGACATGTCGGCTTCCGCCATCTACGGCGGTCCACGCGCGGCAGCAACGTTACGACATAACTAAATCTAAAAATGATATTCCGCCTGGTAAATGTAATTCGGGCACCGTTAAAACTGTTTTATCATGATTGAAAAATATGCGTTCGTTTGCTGATGTTCAATTGAATATTATCTTCGTTTGTAAAAAAACTGAAATTTGTTAATATTGAAGTTCATAGAGGTTGAACAAAATGATATCAGATTATATAGTTTATTATTATTTTTGTGATAACATTTCCTGGCTTTGCATTGGTCGTGTTCCTGATGGTTGAGTGGCATCTTCAATGACAAACTGATGCCAACATTTTACAGTAGTGTTATATATATATATATCATATTAAACATAAACAGTTTTTGTTATAACAAATAGCAAAAAAACAATTGTCTCATTCCTATCATCGTAAAAATTATTTGTTATTAATAAAAGCGTTCATATAAGCATCACAAAATATTGGTATACATCATGTAATGTGTCTACTTTTAGTATTCGTGATGAATAATAATGATAAATGGACCGGATAATAGTTGCAAATATAATTTTGCAATTTCAAAATTTGCAGATTAAATCAAATTGTCTTTGATCACAAGTCACTCAGATGTACATGCAACGAAACAGCAGGAACATTGTGTTGTTGTCATAAAAATAAGACAGACTTTTACGTTTTTTTCCGAAGCTTCGATTCCCCTTGACAACCACTCGGACAAGTTAAAATTTTGGCGGACAAGTAGATTTCAAAAGTTACTTGTCTGGCGGACAAATATTCTGGCTTATTTCTATCGCTGATATTGATGCTGTGGAGCCTGTCCAAAGAAGAGCGACACGAATGGTGCCAGAATTAAAACATTATGATTATGAAACGAGACTAAAGGTCCTAAACTTACCAATGTTAACATATCGTAGATTACGAGGGGACGTTATTAATGTTTTCAAATACTTGAATGGCATATTTACTTGCACGCACACTATGTTTAACGTGGATCTGTATGAAGGAACACGGGGGCATTCTTTAAAGTTGTTTAAAAACAGGAGTAAACGAGAACTAAGGAGACACTTCTTTATCGAGAGAGTAGTTGATGTATGGAACACCTTACCCGAAGCCATTGTCACAGCTCCAACTGTCAATGCACTGAAGAACCGACTCGATATATTATGGATGCACCAGCCAGTCAAATTTGATTATAAAGCAACATTGGTTAAAGAGCGGTACATAGGCAGATTTGCCTGAAGACCGAAGAGGATGTATGTATGTATGTAAGAATGAGTGCTTGTATGCGTCGATGCGGGTGAATGTCTGGAAGTAGCGATATGCGTTGCCTCTGGTACGAGTTGAAGCGGCGGTGAGTGAAGTCGTTGTTATGTCCACTAAGTTGTTCCTGATGCGGTAGAGCATTATGAGGTTGGCATTAGCCCGCCTACTCGCAAGGGTCTCCCATTTCAGACTTTTGATCATGGTTGTTACACTGCTGTGTCGATGGTAGTCACTCTTCATGAAGCGAGCAGCTTGTCGTTGTACATTTTCCACGATCTTGATGTTCTTCTCTGTGGATGGATCCCATGCTGTCGAGTTCAATTAATCAACATCATCCCAGGCATAGTTACGTTTAAGAATATTGTGTCTTAGTGCACTTTTGAAGCCGAAAAAGCAATGCAGTTTGCATCAGTATACACTGCTATATAGCTCATTTTATGCACATATGCAATAATGCAAAGTTGCAGTGGCGCAGACGCGCAAACTCTAGTTATAATGGCAAAATCGAGATGGATGCCGGAATTTATTTACTTAAACTTTACAGAATAGTTACAGTTGATGCATTATCCTAACAGACTTCTACACCAACAGCTTGGTGACAACCCACCTACACAAAAAGAGCAACAAGATCAACATCAAGAGAGGAGTAC
Source organism: Paraescarpia echinospica (assembly GCA_020002185.1). Lineage (NCBI taxonomy): Eukaryota > Metazoa > Annelida > Polychaeta > Sabellida > Siboglinidae > Paraescarpia > Paraescarpia echinospica. The sequence goes on along the minus strand of CM034543.1, from coordinate 21,114,634 downwards.
AACAGGATGATACTATATCACCCAAGCTGTTTACAGCAACACTCAAGCGCATATTCCAAAGACTGACCTGGGAAACCAGAGGCTTGAGGATAGACGGAGAATATCTCGGCCATCTTCACTTCGCCGACTACCTAGGTACACCGCAAGAACTACAAAACATGCTGCAGGAGCTAGCTGAGGAAAGTGAAAAACAAGGTCTGAAGATGAACGTCTTGAAGACAAAAGTGATGCTAGAAAATGACATATCAATATATATCAACACAACGCAGATATTAGAGAACGTTGAAAGCTACATCTATCTGGGACAGTGAGACAGTATCAGAGACAAAAACCAAGACAAGGAGATTCAAAGAAGAATCACTGCTGGCTGGACAACATTCGCCAAACATAGCGATATCTTCAAGGGTAACTTTGGAACCTGCTTGAAGAGACAAGTCTTCAACTCATGCATATTTCCAGCGATGACATACGGCGCGGAAACATGGGCATTCACCATCCAGGCAGAGAACAAGCTAGCAGCTGCACAAACAAAGATGGAAAGAAGTATGTTAAACATCACATATCGGGAAAGAAAAACAATCTGGGTAAGACAGAAGACAAAGGTCATAGGCGTGATAGAAGAAGACAGAAGTGACCTGGGCAGGGCACATAAGCAGACTACGAGAAAACCAATGGACATCGCGTATCACAACCTGGAGACCTTACGAAGGGAAACGAACTAGAGGTTGACCGGCGAGAAGGTGGTGAGACGAACTAGACAAGTACTGGAAGGGTACCATCTGGCAGGGGATAGCGCAAGACAGATAGATTTGGAAACGACATGCTGAGGCCTTCGCCCAACCACAAGACACTATGGCTGCATGATGATGATTATCATCATATTCTAAAACTAAGATTTATAAATTTGTTGTAATTTGCAGGAAAACTTCTCATTGATTGACTAGATAGATAACATCCGAACACGTTTTACTGACAGAAAAACCGGTAATAACTTATACAGAATATGCATTAACTTACCCAGCATATATCACACTGGCGAATTTGGGGAGCGGCAGTGCACAATTGCATTTGTTTATGTCATTTTAGGCCCACCTAGACTTCGTCGTTATAACTACATTTTTGTTTAAATTTTATATATCATTGTGTTAATGCCATTAGTCAACATTATTCCATGCATATTTGCACACAAAAATATTGCATCACTTTTGAGGCCCAAAGAGCGACCCGGTTTGACTCAACATACGCTGTTATATCCATAGGTGGATCCAGGGGGCACATGCCCCCGTTGACCATAGGAATTTGGCATGCCCACAGAAATTTTATAAGGGACCAGGCCTCGACATTAACACTGGCCCGATGGCCCGGTGCCTTTTTTGTAGCTGACGGGCCAGTTTGGGCCACCAGTTCTTATATTTTATTGGCCCGCCGGGCCACTGGTTTCTGGTTCTTGAACGCCGCCGAGACGAAGCAGCGCGCGACCACATCGGTTATCAGATGCAGTTCGCCAGAATTCTTAGACCCGACTCACATAAACATGTAAACATAACGTAGATACTAATTCTGATCAATAATGAATCCAAACTCCAAACACTTATCATGCGGACGATGGCGTGCAAAGCCATCAAATAAATTTTTAAAGTCCCGCCGCATCCCTTGGACACATTTTGTATGGTGGTTGGAAGCTGCCTCGAGTTTAGAATGATGCACGCTTTTTCTTCTATAGATATATGAAAGGAATACAGCTTAAATCCAAATTTAACTGGTGGCTAAAGTGACAGAAACCAAATGTAACAAGGTGAAGGCCACCTATTTGTGGTGGTGCCACCTAGTGAATGAACTGTGAAATAGTCTAATACCTTGAATGACCCTGGGGTGGGGGGTTGGGCCTCTACTGTTGGAGGCCGGTGGGGAAAAATGGCCGCCCCACCTTTGCTAATCTGATTGTCATTTGATAATTGTTTGTGTAGTACCTCGATGAGAGTATGATTTGTTCTGCTTTATCTCATCTGATTTAATTCCTGTTGGTACAATTATTAAATGACCTTTACCAACAGACCTGTACATGAAAGCAGCGTCAACTGAACTACCGGCTGACTAGCTGTCGTCACACTGGCCACACTTTATTTAAACTTGGCAGATACTGTATATATGCATCTGAGTACACACTTGAATAATATTACAATATTGTTAGCTTTGGACATCTCACTTTGAACAATCAAGATGTGTATAGTAACTTCTAACACCTTTGTTGATAAAATTATTAAAAAAAGACTAATAATGTTTTGCACCTCAGTATCAGCATATTTTTGACGGTAACACAAAATCCGGGCCAGTAACTTTCACAGGCGGGCCACTAACTTTTCAAATCTACTGGGCCATTGGATTCAAAACCTTAATGTCAAGGCCTGTGGACCCAGGCAACTGTTCCCCCAGAGTGTTTGAAATGTGCCCTCGTTCAGGTTATAATAAGGTGAAGTTATGGTGACGCGACGTCAAAACATATTCAACAGCACTCCCCATCTTTCGATATCACCAGTCCAGCCGAGATAGCGGCTCAAGTTACAGCGGCGCAGCAGCAACACAATTTCTATTACATTTGGTTTGGCTGCCAGTGGAGGTTTTTGTGCCCCCCCAGACTCTGGACCCCCTGGTATCGCTCATTGTGGTAAAGCACGGCAGCAGCAACGTAGACTAACACAAACTAGGTCGGTCTCTGGGTTTAAAAGATGCAATGTATTTGTAATATAACTATGCCTGGGATGATGTTGAATGATGGAACTAAACCACTGAGGTATCAAATTTACACAAACATGTAGTTATAAAGATGAAATTAAGGTGGGCCCAGATACTAGACAAGTGCCCATCTTTTTATAAAACGTAGTTATCCTAATAGGTCACTTGATGAACAACATGAATTGAACCATTATGAAGTGCAGTACATAATAGTAATTGACTTATTAGGTATAGTGTAAATTATGTAAGTATATTTTAGTTGTAAAGAAAACATTTTTTTTTTAAATAACAGTTCGCACAATTTGTGAATTCTTGACCCAGCTTGAGAAATATGATATAAATCAGTATTGTTTTATCTGTTTATTTATAGATCCTTATCCTTTGTATACAAAATGTGTACATTCCATGGTAATGTCCATGTCCTGCATTCCATGTTGAAGTGGAAACAAACTCGAAAATTAACATTTATTTTAAATAATGTTCTTCTAAAGGGAAAGAGAAGGAAATGTTTGGGTCTATGCACAGTGACAGTACAAGAGTTAATGCAATCTGCCAATTTTCAACTACGATCATCAACATCACACTGGGGGTTTAGTGACAGTTTATTTTCAAAATGGGAGATTCTGGTGAAATCTCACAGTTCCCGACGGCAGACATATTGAGACACGACCTCGATGCTTGACCAATTTGAATCGCCGACCAATATGTGCCTAGAGCTTCTTTGACATTGACACCAAGAATGTTTCTTATGGTCTTTTATAGGCGTTTTACAAGTGTTATTTAATTAGGTAATGATTTCTGTTAAAACTTAACCTAATGTGAACCTAAAAGCTCCTTAAAATTAACACACCGTTGCTTAATGATGGGTATTCCTTATGAGTTCATATCTTAATGAAATAGTTCCCTGGTGCTTGTTTTGACATATATCCATCTTGCTAGACTAAAGTCCACTGTCTGTCGAAATGTGTCCGTTCATTAGAATTAAATATTAATTTAAACAGCTATTAATTGGGAGAGTGGGTTGTTTATATTCTACAGAGCCTTGGGTATCTTCTTCACTCATGTAAATGTTGCCTGGTAGAGGTTTTCCAAACAGGATGTTAGTCAGCAACTCGGTCAGACTGGCTAGGTACATGACTCATGCAGTAGTCACATGTAACTGAGTCGCACAAACATCTAACAGTGGCACTTTAGCTGAGGCTAGTATTGAGGAGTGTTATACAAAGGAACTACATGGCCTCTAATACTATGTATAGTGCCCTGGGTTAAGCTCAGATGCTATCAACTGGTTCCCATGGGACACCTGAATGTTGTTGACATGACTGGGCACACATGGTTATGCCACTTGCACATTGGGCACACTCCATGCATATGGTAATGTGTGGTCACATTACCACAGTGGAATGCTGCAGCTAGAATGTTGTATTTGTGACTAGATTACTAAAACTATGCGTATTTACGATGGGTTGATTTGACGGTCTAACATGAAATGTTTGTTTTGGTTACCTCAGGTGTTGGTGGAGAAGAAATAACTGAGTCAACAAAGCTGTTTGTGAGAAGATATTCAACGGAACAGACAGCGTATAACCGCCAGTATGACAGCAGTCAATGGAACCAAGCTAGGACATTACCAGGTAACCGTTGAACCAATTTTCTCAAACTTTTTGAGCACGTACTGGTATATTTTTGAAAGTTATTTAAAATGTTTGATCAAACCTTACATGTGTGTAACATTTATAGTGACTGGGTTACCTCAAGTCTAAATTTAGCACAAGTGGCAGTTAATATGCAAATGTAGTTTGTGCTCATTGTTCTAAATGTTGGTTTCATTATTTTAATAATTATGCCCCGTACTTATTATATAACTCAATGAAAGAGCTCCTATGTTCACTTCAACTTACAAGAGGACTATACTTATACAATATTAGATAAATTATGGTTAAACCATATTTGTTATTTTTTTCTGTAAGAAAGCATTTTTTTAAATGTTGAAGAATTGTGTTCTATATATTTTTAAAAACAGTTCGAATGAGGTCACCTAACCACGTATTTGTTTTCAAGGATTTATTTGTCATTTTAAAGTGTCTTCGTCCAAAGATTTTGTTCCCAAATGTTATGAAGGAAAATGACATGGTAGTGAAAGATCAGTTTGTGCCTTAGTTTGCTCCTAGTCTCTTTCACACTCTTTAAAACTCACATCCTTAGTTTCTCTAAGTCTCTTTCACTTTCTCTTTAAAACTCACATCCTATTTCAGTGTATTGTCAATGTTTCAAGATGTGTGGTTTAGAAATCTTGGGAATTGCAGACATTCTTGAAGCACACAGAAGTTTACTGCCAATTGTTGCAGCATTATACAGTTACTTTGGTAATGGTTGGGTATACTTAGACCGTAAAAATTATTTGTTTAACAACAAATCACCGCATTTCCAAATTACAGACTGGCTTCTAATCTATTTTGCAGACATTCACAAAACATGTTTCACTACAAGACAGTAATTGTTAAAACCCTAATAAATAACAATCCTTATGTTCAGACATTTCTGTTCTGTTCTGGTGTATGTTGTCTTTTTAGCTATATTCTACTATCGTAATCTATTTTGCAGACATTCACTACATTAGTAAAGGAGCAGTGTAGATTAGATATAAGAAAGTTCTCATTCTCACAAAGGACTGTAAATGAATGGAACAGATTATCTCCTGATTGTGTTGGTGCTAGTAGCGTGAATATGTTTAAAAATAAAATCGACACACCTTAAAAAGGCGGGATACATGTAGATAAAAAGTATTGGACTCTCGATAAGCCAAAAGGCTTTCTTGTCCACCTGTCCAGAGTAATTTTCTGGATGGCAATCTTGTTAAATCTTGTTAAATCGTTTCTGTGGTTTCATGTACAGGGTTTACAGGTCTTCAAAGGAAATCAAAACAAGGCATTAGCTAAAATCCGTTTTCCACGTGTGCACAAAGTTTAACATTGTATATAACATTCGAGAACATTAAAAAAAATACATATGTAACATAAATTCGATTTTAAACCCGTCTGTGTAGCGATTCCCGCGGAAAATATAAATTTAATGAGCTAGGCGATCACATGGTATCGATCAAATGGTTTGGTGTCAGGATTGAACCGACGTCGCCCGATTGTAAAATAAATAACAAGAAACCAACGCGTTTACCAAGTGAGCTAGCAGGACCAACGGAAACTCACTGACTGATTTAAGTTGTTAGGATAAATTGTACACAACTCCTTCATATATCGATATTCTGATGATATGAGATTATACACGTTACTTTCTGTAGCTGGATACAATTAATATCTGTTTGCTATGTATGTTTATTGATGTAGATTATCTCCCGTTGGTTGCATTCGATATAACTACCGGTATTCTGAAAACGAGCCCAAGCTCGGCGAAACCTAGTCGACTTGTAGGCCCATTCGCATTCATTGTTTTGAATAAAATTGGATTCATGTTGAACCGTAAGATAACTGCTTGTTCCTCTATAATGACTAGTGTTTGTATTGCATCGGAATATCGCACAATAACTCATTTTGACACTCGTTTCGACCCGAAAGCTATCCATGTAAACATGCTCTGAATGCATGGAAAGGGTTGGCCTGATACGAGTGTGGGTCATATGTGACGTCACATCTCGGCACCCAAAAAGCGCGCTAAAAATATGCATATTCGAAAATGTCCAGCTGCACAGCATAAATGTGGAATTTCTAATTCATTTAATTTTGTTGGCTAGGTGGACATGAAAATAGATAGCAGGATGTAATATAATATGAATTCAAGCAATAGATGTTTTTATTCCCTTTAAATAAGTTGTAAACGGAAAGGTTTTCATCTTCATAATCATAAATACATTTTCAAGACTTTCCTTATAAACTGTGTTGGGAATGTCTTGGAAAACTATTACACATTTTGTAGGGAAAGTCTTGGTAAACTATTTGTGGTCGGACTAAAATTATTTTGCATACACACTCACTAGTTCAATGGTTGCTGCTATGAATTCTGGTTTGCCATAATTGGTCATGTTGCAACATGTCATATAATCGGTTATGTTCCGCACCAGTAAATATGTAGGCCAATGGTCATGCCTTGCTGGCTCCAGTGCAGGGAATGTTTTGGACAGTCAAATTAATCCAAACTAGTCATAGGCATACATATGTTAGAAATGCACCACTTCATATGAATTGTAGCAAACTGAATAAATGCTGTGAATTGTGGCCTGCAGTCTTGTAGAAATTGTAGAGGGTATTTTATAAATTTATTAAACTGGTGTATCACAATAATAATTTACCGTCTCTGTCTTCCATGCCATTTCACATTCTTCTGCCATCTACTTGTGAATGTAAAATGCCACTTTTACCAGATTCAGCAGAAATGTTACATTTCATTATGGATTTAGTTTGTGGTACACACCACTTAAGCAGCCTTGACTATTGTTATCCTATGTATATTTGGCCTGTTTAATCTGTTTACAGAGAACGAAGCTGGCTACACCAGGTTCACAGCACGCTGCCACAAATGGTATGTTTCTTTCGTGTCAAGTAATCCACTAACGTGTTAAGACCTGTAATATGTGTGCAGTATAGTTAGTTGTGGATATGATTAGTTTTGGAGTTGAAACATTATGTTAGCAGATCCATGGTTGTTGCTCATTTGGAGACAGGGTTGATTGTGTGGCATAGAAAATATATCTTTTTTGAAGATTACTTATTTGAAGACCTTTATTTACCTGTCAAAATATGACAAGATAGACTCTTACGGATGACTGTTTAATCAGTCCTACCCAAGATATATGAAAACATAGGTCTGTATACTATAAGAAAAGTATAAATTTGCTTTCTGTACCTGCAGTCTGGTTATGTGCTGTGTTTATTTTTTCTAAACAAAATCTGTTTTGGTGTTGTCTGTAGAAGGTTTATGAGTGTACTGTGTATCGCTTGTTGTACAAAAAGGCAGAAAGGTTTATGTACAGTGCATCATTCTTTCTGTAACAACAATATTGATGTTGCTGGTCATTGTAGAAGGGTTTACATACAGTGCATCATTCTTTCTGAAACAGCAATATTGTGTCTGACATCAGATATTGCTGGTCATTGTAGAAGGGTTTATATACAGTACATCATTCTTTCTGAAACAGCAATATTGGGTCTGACATTATATGTTGCTGGTCATTGTAGAAGGGTTTATATAATGTGCATCATTCTTACTGTAACAACAGTGTTGGGTCTGACATCAGATGTTGCTGGTTGTTGTAGAAGTGTTTGTATACAGTGCATCATTCTTTCTGTAACAACAGTGTTGGGTCTGACATCAGATGTTGCTGGTCGTTGTAGAAGGGTATGTATGCAGTGCATCATTCTTTCTGTAACAACGATGTTGGGTCTGACATCATATGTTGCTGGTCGTTGTAGAAGGGTTATATGCAGTGCATCATTCTTTCTGTACCAACAATATTTGGTTTGGCATGAGACGTTGCTGGTCGCTGTAGAAGGCTTGCATGTTGTCAGGCGTGAATGACGAGGATGACATGAAGATTCAAGAGTTCATGACATGGCACACGAACCGCGTGAAGAAAGGACGGAGGGACATTCCCGTGAAGGAACTGCGCCACATCATCCCTACCTTTATCCTGCGATGCTTCGCCATGAAGGAAGACCAGCCAACGCAGAAGAAAGGTCACTAACAGATAATTTCTGAATAACATGAAAGCATTGTAATCATACACAATCTGGTGTTCTAATGCTCTTGGCCTATTTTAATACACGGCCTGATTTCGCACTGATTCACATGGCATGCTCTGGCCATTGAGCAATTTACATAATGCAGAACGTATAGGACGCTTGGTCATAAGTTCTTCACTCAAAACAACTTTTCTAACAGTTGGCAGACACTTGAAAGTATAGGTGTTAGATATTTAGCATATAAGTATCTTAGGAAGAATTTGATCAGGTATTTGTTAAAACGACAAACAATGATACAGTCACTATGGTTATGCAATTGACATGCGACCAACGTTTTTATAATTAGTATGCGTGCATTGACCCAGATTCCGTATGCAATATAATTTACAAGTCCATATCTATTTGACAGTTGTGTTTATGAGTGCCGTACTCTGTTCTCAGTGAAGGGGCTGTGGGACAGACCTCCCAATGGATGGAACCCAAAAATACCGTTCCTGGATCCCAACAACAAGGGGGACCAAGGCAAGCCAAAGAAGGAAGTCCTCATGCAGATGTTTGAATACCTTGTGAAGGTCTACCGGGTAAGCACGCAAGTTGCTTTAATCGTATCTCTCACATAGAAGCTGTGATACACAGCTTTCCTATATTTTTCTCTATGCTATAATGACTGTGTTCAAACACCTAAAGGTAAATCAATTATGTTGTCTAAAAACCTACAGTTCACAAAAGATTTTGTTGTGTCCGAAAACATTGTGTCCAAACACATTTAATCATAATGGACTGTGGACACAAAAATTATTCTGTCTGAAAACGTACAGTAGAGAAAATTATTATTTTTGTATATTTTAGGATGCCCAGTAACATAGAGTTTCAATACATACAGTCATTACGGTATCCTAAATTTTAATTGCAATTCCTATATCGCCAAAATAAAGTAGCCCTGTAAACTAGTACCACTGTGTTGAGTATTGACTTCATTGTTGTTGTTGATACAGCGTTACTGCGTAGCAAGTGACTATGTAACACTAATAGAAATGAATATTTTGTTATACCATCAGGGAACATTTTTTTCAGTATCGCATCGCGATACAAGTTACACAGATCGCTACGCAATACTAAAACGCATCGCGTAAAATCACGAACCATATTTGACGATAATAAAATGTCCGTATGCTAGTTTGTACCTAATCATATATAGGTATTAAGTACCAAACGAAACCTTTGTCTCATTATTACAGTATGCAAAGTTGCGTCACGTTTCCGGTCTGTTTAATAGCAGCCATCATCTTTATCCACGTGGTGTCGCCACAGTCGCACACAAAACGATGTCAAGTTCAAGGTTGTGGTTCGTTTATGGAAAGTGAAAATGGCAGCCACTAACAACCTCGTGTTTAGGAGTAGTCTTAGTGATAGACGAACTGCACAAGCAGTTCACTTTACCACAGCGGAAAAAAGGCAAGAGGCAGATCTAAGCCATTGCTTCAGTTAGAAGCGAATGAAGGATATCTGTTGAAAATGTGGTGTTCATCGTGCAAGACATACGATTACAGCGATGGTTGCTCAGTGACATCTGATAGTGACGGTCGTCACACATGACTTTTGTGCGACACTGTTCAGTATTATGTGTACATCAATTGAATATGTACCTGACTTTTGATTTATTGGTCCTGTCAAATAAAAACTGCTATCAGATGCCAGCTTTTGCTGTAATATTTATAGGTTAAATAAGTTTATATAATAAAATACAATAACGTTTTTTTCAAAAAAAATTATTTATATCTTATTTGAATAAAAAAAATTGCTACACAAAATGTGCAATTGCTAATCAATTCCCAAATTTATTAGCGATTGTTGCTAATCAAAATTGTCAAAACAAAATGTTCCCTGACCATGTTGAATTTAATTTTCATGTGAATAATGACTCTCGACTTTAAAATGGACTTTTCTTCATAACTAATTCTTGACGGGTGCCCTGTTTAAATTCTTGTAACTTTGGTTATAGTGCAAATATTTCAGTAACTTTTTCTCTGATTTTGCACTGACATTTCATGTAGTAGTCCCACTTACTATACACAAGAAATGTGTATTTGATTGAATCATTCTAACCCCCTCCAGGGCCCCAAAAACTCCAAAGGATTTCAGGGCCTCTTGGCCCATTTTTGTAATAACTGAGATTTGGAGGAGTCCGGTGATTCGTCACTGCAGAATTATTGTTGCTGTAGAAATCTACATTTTGCTGGCTACCCGTCGGTGTTGATTTACTTATTATGAGTCGTCGTCACATATAAATCAGACAGTCAAAATAAACAAATTTTGTCACGTATTAATCGAAGTCGAAAGTTGCTCATTTGTGTTAACAGGATGCAGCCAGTTCCTCTACCCAGAATTAGTGTAATTTGTAACAGGAAGTCTGAATTAGCTATGTTGAACATGGGAAAATTGGAAATCATTGAATATTGGACAATATTGCTAATAAATCTTCTTTTGAAACTGGACGGAAAACTTTCAAATTGTGAACATTGTTATGGGCTTACTAAACACAATTTGGCAGGCAGTATACCTTGAACATATCTATCAAGACTATCATAGTCTGAAAAACATTAATTACGAAGTAAAAAACGAGGAACAGCCTGCCTCCTTGTAACTTAAAAAAGTAAATGGCACCACAAATATTCTGATATTTTCATAGATGTTTTAGATGAAAAGTGGACGTGTCACGCGTGCCTGGAGACAGTGATGTGAGGGAGAGTGTTGTGTGTTTCAGAGAACTGGTAACACGGCCATGGACCTTACAATGGGACCGATCCAAGAGAGCGAGGTGTCAATGGAGCCTGAGGACACAGATGAAGGGAGGCCCGTGGAAGTCGATGATGATGACGACGATTACAACTGGGACCCACTCGAAGACTGTCGGCAACGCATCAAGCAAAAGCTGCACTCTATACAGAGCGACTTACATCTGAGTAACAGCGACATCGGGGTGCTGAATGTGGCCAAAGGTAATCGTCAAGATGTCAGATGTTAAAACTAATGTTGCTACTTATGGATGTTTACGCAAACTGCTAGCAATGTTGAGATGTTTTGTCATTTTTGTGGGTCATTTCGTAATTAAGGTTGAGGTGAATAGCATTTTCATGAAATGTAAATTTGTAATTTTGTAGATGTAGGACAGATTCTCATATATAAATTGAAACACAAAGACCAGTCAGTAGGTTTCAGAAGGTGAATCAAGGTATCTTTGCTGCCGGGGAGGAGTAGATCTTTTTCCCACTATTACCATAATTACTGCATGTATTCAAACATGTTTTCTGACACCTTAAAAATCTACAAAAATAATTAGTTTTCTTTTTAGTTTATATTTTTGGACAGCTGACATTTTTTAAAATTTACATGTCCGAATACACACAGTAACTTCAGTATTCAGACTGTCTGAGACCATCCAGTTGCAATTTCATGTCGCAGTTGCAACTTGATTACATTGTAATAGCCGTCACTGAAATAATCTTTGATCTTTTGTGGGAAACCCGCAACATACAGACTGAACACTGCATGCATTCGCACAGTGAATGTTTCGGATTCCAAAATAAACAAAATTTGTTTTTGTTTTCGGACAGCTTAGAATTATATTTAAATGTAATACATATTACATATAAACAGTCATTATATCCGATACAATACAATAACCTTCATTTGTCCACAAATGGAAATCCATGTGGTAAAAATTAACACTTTAACACAACAATATTAGTACATTTAAAGCTGATTAAGTTTAGTGATGTACATGTTGGTCAATCATGACATTACAGTGTTACTGAATCATAATGTAAGTTTGCCGTCACAGAGTTCACAACAATATTAGTCAGTCTTAGTCTGCGATACTTCATAGAGGTCATCCATACTTGATAGCATCACCCAACGGTTTTACTGACTGACCGGATAACGCAAACTGATAGATAGTTAACACCTTGATTTTACAGGTTATTTTACAGTCCTTTTGTCTTGATGCCCCTCTGAGCTTGGTTTTTGAGGATTTAGGCACAAAACAAGTTCCCTTATTATTAGATATTCTATGCACAGAAGTGGTTTGTATTATTGTTATTGAGTTTCTAATTTCTCCGAAAACTGTAAATAGATTTAGTCAACTGGAAATGGATGTTATAGCAGGAACTATGATTTTGTGGACTTTGTTGTGTTCAGTTGAGGTAACTTAGGTCAATGTTTGCACATTACACATGAGGTGTGCATACTTTCAGATCTGCTGTTCCGGTTGTTTGATCAGCTTGGCAAGATGGAATCACTGGTGCATGCGCATGAGTTTGAATGTACCCTCGACATTGTGAAAGTTACGAACACCCTACCACCAGAACACAACCAGAAATGGCGTGAATTTGAAGGTAGGACTCTCCCTCCTATGTGTGTACGTTATGTCTGTAAACGGAAGTAAATGTGTACCATGAGGACACAGGAACATTGAATATCATTAGAAGCCCTTCACTGTTGTTTTGTGTGCAGCTTCTAACAAATGTTAGTGTTTTTATAGAAAATATATTTACAAAAGTTTCAACCAACTGAGGACATATGTCTACGCATTGTGTCCAAATAGTTTTTGAGATATCACATCTTTGCATTACTTTCTAGGTTATAAAGTATGACAGCTTAAGTAATTGCCATGCAAAATGCTTTCAGTGGTATCAGGAATGTTATCTTTTGAAAGCAATAGGTTTTGCAACAGTTTTCTGTTGCTGCCTTCAAATGACAGTGACCAATATGAGCACATTTCTGTGATGTGATTGTGGCAGTAACACTTAGAAACATTATGTTAGTTAAAGAAATGTTCAAATTAAGGCGTAGCAAACAGCTAATAGGTTATAGATTATTTTTAATTAAAGTGATGCGCTTTTAATGCTGTTCAGCCAGCAAGAAACCACTGAAACATTATACACTGTAAAATGACTGGATATTGGTGAGTAGACCAAATGTTGTTTGTCTGCAGTTTAGCTAATCATCAGACTAGTGCTTCTTTGATAACATAAAGGATTATTGTATGAAATGTAAATGATAATTTAACAATCAGACAGTGGCAGCAATCGTGCTGAAACGTTCCGTACGTTCTACACAATGATCAAAGTGTGAATCTGTTTGGGTGTACGTCTAGGAACAAATCACACACACTGCTTCTAATGTCTACTGCACATGCACGCCCCCATACTTTAAAACAGTAATAAACATACATTAAACAGCTACTTAGCTATTAACACCAACACGTGGCACAGAGCTACATACACACTTACATCCCTGTGCTTTTTGGCCAAGTGACGCAATTCACAATTCGGATAAAATTTATTGGATGGAACAATGACGTGGCTGATGAAAAATTATTCATGTGCACGTGCTGGGGACGAGGTTTCCGTTCATGTCTAAATTCTAAAGTCGTTTCTCTCTTCCTCTAGCCAAATGGTATCTAAAAGTCGTGAGCCACGTGAGCTGATCTTGAAGAGAAAAATGAGATAAAATGGGCTGAGAGGAGGGTCAGACAAGAGGGTAAGAAAATGGCACTAGCGTCTCCTCATAACAAACTTAAGGACACAGACATCTCGTTAAATGTTGTATTCTAATTGACTGTCATATCTTAGAAGCTACATGTCTGTCACCAAATTTGCAGTGTCTTAACGTAGATACTTTTCCTAGCATGACCAAATTTGAAGTGTTAAGTCTATGAAAGAAAGCCAGTTGTTACATAATTTAATTAATTTGCATAATTTTTGGAAATTCTGACGCGAGGTGGTTTTGTTATTCTGTCTAACAAATATATTATTTTGTAGAATACGTAACAAAAATGAAATCTAATAACACATTTTTACACGGGATGTTCCAGAAAACCACTCTGTCAGAATTATCAAGAATTATTTGGTTACCATTATACAAATTTATTATTTTAAATTCACATTTGACCTTCTTTCCGTGTAGACATAATACATAGAAAATTAGGTCTGGGTAGGATAAGTAGTTTTTAAAAATATGGCAGTTTATTAAAATATAACATTTCAAGAGCATGACCCTTGAATTAATCAACTACGCTTGTCATTACAACCCAGTGTGACTTCTTATGTTTGAGTGAATGAGTCTAAATGCCCCTTTTGTCTGACATGGATCTCTAGTTGTAGAGACGGACTCATCATTTCAAAGATAAATGTTACAACTTGCGTGGCTGTTTAGCTCAGTGTGTGCTTAAACTGAAGCAACTTCTCAAAGTGTTTATTTACCTCCTCATCTACCCCCTAAAGCACATTATTTGGTTTACCTTGTAAATTGTTTTGTCCCCATAAGACATTCTCTATATGTCAGTAAATGTTTTCTAATGCAGGCGAGATCATTTAAATGCAAGTGCAAGAATGTCTTAAATGTGCATGCAGCGGGTTTGAGATTTGTTTTTGCCATTTAAGTGCTTTTAAATCATTTTCAAATATATTTAAGTCAGTTTCAATTTAAAGGCAATGCCATGAAATCCCCCACACAAATAAATCCGTCTCTACATGCCTAACAATTCTGCAAATCTCCGACATGCTTATTCTTCCATTGCAACTATGAACTTTGTGTGTATTTTATTACTAGTATAAATCTATCAAGCCGCCTGTGAAAGTGCGAGTCATTTTTCCTAACATTAATCATGCACGTTGTAATGTAGTTGCATTTGCTACACTTGTGTTATGCCAGTAGTCTGCTGTAAGTCCTGCAGTTTGAGAAACAAGACTGGATAGACTTGTTGTACGTTATGATTTAGTTTGTGGGTGTTTCTTGTAGTTGAAGGAACCGAGCTGAACAGTGCTTCATTCATACAGACACTGGTAGGCATTTCCCATCATACAGGCTAATAAAACATAACAACTTAATATTGATACCTTTCTGAAATGGTATTTTTTGGTTTACAATGTACACAGTATATTCCTGGCATCAGACTCATTTTTCTAAATGTATATTTAATAGTATAACATTACCAATCATTAACTTTGCATTGATTTTTTAGTTAACAACCATACATAACTGAAATCATGTTTATTAAATCAAATGAAGTTTATTTAGATACCACATATCTTAACCAAGCTATAGCTGAAATTAGAAATTCAAAGAGAAGCTATGAACAACAATTAGCTAGTAATATAAAACATGACAGCAAGAGTTTTTATGCGTATGTTCGAAGCAAACAGAAAGTTCAAGATAAAGTCGGTCCTCTAGAAGATAGTGCTGGAAATATAATATCAGAGGGATTCTTAATGGCAGAAGACCTGAATGAGTACTTTAGTTCAGTGTTTACCAGGGAAGATATTAGTTCACTGCCAGTACCAGAGGCTAAGTTCAAGGGGGCAGATTCAGACTATTTAGGACAATTAATTGTAACCCCGGAAATGGTAGGTAAGAAAATAAGGGCTATGAAGGATAATAAATCACCTGGAGTGGATGGGATTCCGCCCAAACTACTATTGGAAATTGTAGAACAAATTAGCATACCGCTTGCAACAGTTTTCAATTTGTCATTAGAAGAGGGAGTGGTTCCTTTAGAATGGAAAGAGGCAAACATTATACCGTTATTTAAAAAAGGTTCGAGAAACAAGTCAGAGAACTATAGACCAGTGAGTTTAACATCAGTGATTTGTAAATTATTAGAAAGACTAATTAAAGATCACATGGTGGATTTTCTTGTTAAACAAAACTTGATAAACCCATCTCAACATGGTTTTTTAAAGCGAGGTCATGCTTAACAAATATGTTATGTTTTTTGGAAGACATCACTAAGTGGGTAGATGAGGGATCACCAGTAGATATCGTCTACTTAGATTTTCAAAAAGCTTTCGACAAAGTACCACATCAAAGATTACTGCTTAAACTAAAGGCCCATGGCATAGGAAATGGTATAATAAACTGGATAGAACAATGGTTGATTGACAGAAGACAACGTGTAGTAGTTGATGGGGAGGCTTCAAACTGGAAATCAGTATTGAGTGGGGTACCACAGGGATCAGTATTAGGTCCTATATTATTCTTAATATATATCAACGATTTGGATGATGAAATAATAAGCAAGGTGTTGAAATTTGCGGATGATACAAAAGTGTTTAGAAGGATTAAAAGTGATGGAGATAGACAGCATTTACAAGATGATCTTGACAGGTTGATCAAATGGTCTGAAAAGTGGCAAATGCTGTTCAATTTTGGGAAATGTAAATGCCTCCACACAGGACATGGGAACGAAGAAGTAGAATATACAATGGGGGGTACTGTACTAAGTACTACTGTAAAAGAAAAGGACTTAGGGTTAACCATTAGTGCTGATATGAAGGTTTCAGAGCAGTGCGGAATTGCAGCTTCAAAGGGAAATCAAATCCTTGGATTAATTAGGCTAAACATAACGTATAAGGAAAAAGAGCTAATAATACCGCTGTACAAAACAATAGTTAGGCCTCATTTAGAATATTGTATTCAAGCGTGGAGGCCATATCGCAGGAAGGACATAGATATGCTAGAAAGAGCGCAGAGGAGAGCAACTAAAATGATACCAAAACTGAGGGATCTTAGTTACGAAATACGCCTAAAAAAATGCGGTTTAACAACACTAGAGACCAGGAGATTGAGAGGAGATCAGATAGAAGTGTTTAAAATATTGAAGGGTTATGAAAATATTGATAGAAATATTTTTTTCTCAGTTAAGAAAGATAGAAGGACTAGAGGACATGAACTTACATTGGCAAAGGAGCAGAGTAGATTGGATATAAGAAAGTTTTCATTTTCACAAAGGACTGTAAATGAATGGAACAGATTACCTGCTGATTGTGTGGGTGCTAGTAGCGTGAATATGTTTAAAAATAAAATCGACACATACCTCAGACGGGCGGGATACACATAGATAAAAGGGTCGGACTCTCGATAAGCCAAAGGGCTTCCTTGTCCACCTGCCACCTAGAGTTAATTCTCTGGGTGGCAATCTTGTTAAATCTTGTCTTGTTAAATCTCTATAAAACAGATTCAGGGGTGTTTACAAACTAAAACATGATGTAAGAATACATTACATAAGTCGTTATGATATTATAATACGTGTGTTACATGTGCTAACATAGTCATGTTATAAGTTGTAAATTTGTTTTAATGATTATCTTACTTACTGCTGCATATGTGGAAAGTTTCAAACTAAACTCGTACAAAAATCAGCATACTTTTCTGAAACATTCAGTAAACAACAAGTTATAAAACTATTCTTTTCGCATGGTAAAGAATTCTTAACATATGCATGAACATCACTGTATTGATGAAGACATTGTTCTGGTTTAGGAGAAACAGCAGCTCAGCGATGAGAACATGAAGGAGTTGGGAATCTCGACCCAACACAACCCCTTCGTGTCTGGCCAGACGGATGAATTCAGCAGCATTGTGTTGCTGCGGGACAATCTCGATGAACTCCTCGAAGATGACGACTTGTTGGGAAAGAAGGTGACAGAGAACGAAAACAAGTTTGCCGTTGCCAACACCATCATCACGGAGGATAAGAATGTTGGCAAGATGGGAGAACTCAGTGGGTCTCTGCTGGGGCTTCTTGAGGACACCATACTTGATGGTCTCAGCAGGATGTTTAATGAAGGCGACGAAGACGATTTGCTGGACACAAGCCCAGCACCCGATCTGTCTGATTATTTCACCAAACATCTGGACTGGGGTTTGGACACCGAACGACATGAGAGCCTGCTGCAAGGATGGAACGCAAGCGAGGATGTACATACACCCACCTTGGACCACTACGTATCACTAGCAGCTCACCCCAATGTAGATGAGGTCATTGACGACGACATCGCCGTGCACTCTCATGTACGCCACAACTCTGTGGGGAGCATTGACAGCGATCACACGTATGTCCAGAAGGCTGAAGATGCGATGCTGGGATACGGGCAGATCCTTACCCCAACTAGCAACGTGTGCAGTCAAGTGGAAAGATTGAGGATATCCTCCCCAAGCTTAGACGCCACTGAACACGTGGAACGTGGCACAAAACGGGGATATTCGGATGCTGATAATCAGCTCGTAAGTAAATTCTCTGAAAAATGTTGTATTATTGCACACCGTCGTTCGGTGTCTTATGATGTTATTGTTAGGGGTTTCATACAATCCCTCTTTCTTTGTTGTTCCTAATCTACACCACCTTAAAAGTAAGTACACTGAAGTTCAGAAACAGTACTTGGCATTCAACTGGTGTTGGTAAATTTATTTGTGTTCATTTTTGTTTTAAATTTAATTTTAACTCATGCTGAAAATGTTGACTATTTCACTAGTTTTCCATGCAGGACAGACTGGCTGCTACGATGGGATGTTTAGCTTACTAACTGGTGTATATCTAGTATGTCAGGGTTGTACTTCCTAGCCACATATGGTAGTATATATCACTACTTTTTAGTAGGGTGATGCTGTGCTATAAAGTGTGACAGGGTGTTGTGATATCGCTCTGCTGTGAAGCACGACAAGGTGTTGTTGTGATATCCCTGTGCTATAAAGTGTGACCAGGTGTTGTGATATCGCTGTGCTATGAAGCGTGACAGTGTGTTGTTTGTCGGTTGTAGGGACCGAAGCATCGACGGACAGAATACATGGATACGGAGGAAGACGGAGGTGAGTGGGGGAGAGGGGACAGGGGGAGGGAATGAGGAATAAACAGGGGTGGTGGGATGGTGTGTATGAGATGGATACTTGGGAAGTGGGGGATATTGGGAAGGTGATAATAATAAATTTATTTTTATAATAAACAAACGTGATGATTTGGAGATGTTTGAAGGGAATCTAATGTGTATTTTCAGATATAATAAGAGGTGATGATGATAATATGTTCTCCATTGATATCGTTTTAACTGCTATCTTATAAATGACTAATTCATCGTAAATGAAACTGTTGCAATGTTCAGATGTGCAGTCGATGAAAGTAATTTTCCATCCCCTTAATGGTAGTGTTTCATGTTTCAGAGCAACCTACCTACTACGGAGGCATCCCTGTGATGGTGGAACAGATGTAGCAGAGGCTGACTGACACGGTAAGTGTGTCGTAAACATTAGCAACGTCTAATGGAAATAACTTGAAGATGTAGATAAAGTCCATTGTACTAGTTAAATGGGCACTGTATAGATTTCACTATTCCACGGCAGAAGAATTTTTTCGGCCGACACTTGATGTCTGGTGCAGGTGATATGTTTGCTGTCGTTAGTTGTCGGGAACACAAGACAAGTGTGCGCTGCATCTTGTGATTGTGTTGTTGATAAGGATTTATTTATTTAGTGTTGTTAGTTTCCAACAGTATATATAACAGTATATGACGGCAAACATATCGTCTGCACGAGACTGTTCTATAAATAGCCGCAGACGCCAAGCGCTGGCCGACAAAATACTTCTCCCGTGGAATAGCACAATCTATACAAGGCCCCTTTAACATGATTTGGCTATGAAAATGGCCACACTTTGTATATTGACCAAGAACATTCTTAAGCATTATTTATAAAAGTTTTTGAGTTAATTTCTGCTCTCTTCTCTAGGGTGATGTTTAAGCATGAATTGACATTTTCCAGATTGCCTATCAACTTGTTTAGTTGAAATAATGAAAGTATTCATAACATTTTATAACGAACTACTCAACACAACTGGTTTCTGGTAATGTCACACAATTTAGCGTTATTGTTATTAAATCATGCTATTTTTAGCAAAATCAATTTTCTGATAGTTTAATGGTTTATATACGTGTTCTAATTTTGATCACTCTTTCTTCAGATGTTTGCGGCTGGCTCATCGAGATAGTTAAACAACCAGGATGCTCACTCACCTACCGTACAGATGCTCTGACTGACTCAACACGTAGATCACATGGATGTGCCCAGTTGCCTACTGCGTGCAGATACGATGTACATGAACACACCTTTATACAGAAACAAACGTGATGAAATGGGTAGAAATGGTTCAAAATGTGTGTACATCAGACCATCCAAAACATAAATTATATATCATTATATGCACCATATATTATGCACTAGAATTGTACTGGTTGGTGCTTGTTAGTTTAGTCTACTTGTATGACGTGTAAATATAATGTTCTCGTGTGTGTGTGTGTGTGTGCTTGCGTGCTCGCGTGCGTGTGTGTACATGTGTGTGCTCGCGTGCGTGTGTGCACATGTGTGTGTGCTGCTTAACTCCTAAGGTTTTAAATATCCAGCTTGCTTTCTTAATTAATTAGTAAGTGCAGATAGATTATAAGGTTTATGTAAATTTTATCTCTGGTGCTGGTTATAGGAATCGGCTGTTTTTTATACTGGGCATAATGTAACAAGTTATAATTGCTACCATGGTGTGTAGTGATGAATAATGTTATCATTAGTTAGAAACTTAGAAAAAAATTTGCTTAATATATAGTGGATTGATAAGGAATTTGTTAATTTGTTTTCTGTAGGCAAAGGAAAATATGTTGGTTAGTTTTGCCACTTGATATATTTAAGTAAAGAATATTTCTCCAAGTAATGTGATTGTTGTTTGCATGTGAAAATATATTTCACTACTGTGCTATGCCTTTCTATGATAATCACGACCACAAACACTTGTTGGACAATACAGGAATTTAACAAATGATCGACTTGCAATATTTGTATAAAATAAAATCGACATATATGATAAAGGCTGTCTACGTGATGGCAAATGTTTGAAATCTCCACTTAAACCAGCTGTTTGTTTGATCATGTACGATATGGTTTGTGTGGCAATTTAGTTAAATGTTATAATCACACATAATCAAATAAATATCTACAAAGGGAGTTTCTTTGAGTTGTATTGTCTCAAACCGGGATCAAGAATCATGCCTACCGGCACAGTCCAACCTCTCTTTACGATCATCCTATTAATACAGCCACCTCGCGATTAAGGTCACCCGAGAACAGTCCCAAATTGTTTCAGTAACGTAAAAGTGTAGGAAATTAGTGCACTCTAATAAGGTCATTTTTATCTAGTCCCAAGGGTGACCTTAATAGCGATGGTCCATTGCAGTTGTGCAGTATTTTCATTGAAATAATTCGTAGGTAAATACAAAGCTTTCTAGTTTCGTCCACGTTGAAGAGTTGAAACATAATTTACAAAGGCAAACGACTGGATATTTTGTTGAATAGCAACTGAAGCACCGTACGCAGAGTTGGATACAGAGAGGGTAGTCTAGAAGCACCCAAAGTGCCCCCTGGATCCGCCCACGCTACGTAAAGAGGGAGTGAACCCTTGCGCAGAGAATGGCGATGGGTCGCTTGAAGCGGGACGACAAGATATGGTGTCGCCACCTCGTGCGGTAGGTGTAAACAAAACCACAGTGTTTCGTATTTTCAGACCAAGGCTAGTTCGGAATTACTGTTTGATGACTTCCGTACAGTGAATAACAACGTGGCGCAAGAGTGCGACGGACTGTATAATTCAAGGTTTTGTTTAAGACAATCACCAGAATTTTATTAACTTAATAGCGGCTACCTGAAATAACAAGTGGCGCCTCTTGTGGATAATATACAACTACATTGGCGCAGAACGCGGCTGATCAGTTGTAGCTTTGGTTGTAGCTAGCTACTCCAGCTGTTCATTCTGAGGTCGTCCATCTGTTAAAGCAAAAATGTCCAGTCAGTCAACATGCTCGATACAGTAGACATCACTTTCTTCTACTCCACTTGAACTTTTTTCAAATAATATACAAATATTAGATAAAACGGCGCAAAAGACGGACGACCATGTCCGCATGTCATGTTTATTATTTGCTAATTTGACAAAAGCATAATTTATTGAATAACGTATCAAATGCCAAATTGGCATATACAGCTGCAAACATGATTAAATAAGTCAATCTTGTTCATGTTGTACATGCAGATTCTTAAATACCATTGATATGATAGTTTAACTCGGCTATAGATTGCAATTTTAACTGTAAACTTGTTAAGACATCCGTGTTTGTTATGCTCAAAGGCATTGGGCGTAGACGTGGTTGGTAGCGTAGTTCCCAACTCACGCCATTAATTGATACGGAAGGAGGGAGGGGGAGAGATAGGGAGAAAGAGATTGAGGAAGAGAGGGATAAACAGAGATGAGGAGGGGAGAGGGAGTGAAGGAGGGAGGGATGTCTCCAAGCCAAGAGTGAACAGTTGGGCCATCTTGAGATCACCATTCAATTCTCTCAGGTAGGAAAATAGCCCTCGTGAAATGCAGAAACAGATATAAAAAAAACGCATGTAGATAACATAATTAGGGTTTCTATCGATTTGTTTTCTGGAATACTTCGCCTATTGGTAGATAAGAAGCGAATTAAGATAGAAAGAGACGAGTGAACTCCGACTCTTCGAAAGAGATGCAGTTATTCGAACTCGACTACTCTAACGTTAGCGTATTACAGTGCAACACGCTTATAAAGAACACGTATACGTACCTATCTTGTCCATTATAATCACGTAATTAGGTCAATAAGAGAAATCATCAAAGGCAGTCAGATGACGCTGCAGCGCACTGCGACTCGCTTAAAAATTTCCTTTCGTCTGATGTCCTAGCCACCAGCAAACAAGCGTCAATGGAGGACTTCTTCAATGGAGGACTCATCTATTCTTGAGGGAAATCATCAAAGGCAGTCACATGACGCTGCAGCGTACTGGAGCTCGCTTGAGGATTTCCTTTTGTTTGGTGTCCTATCCAACAGCAAACAAACGTCAATGGAGGACTACTTCAAAGCAGATTAACTGGTGTCGTTCTGTGTCCACATGTCCACACCACATTGCCATGCCATTCAAGAGGTGTGTAGATATCTATAGACAAGATAATAATTACATTTCCTGAATCTTAGCTAATAATTACAGCATAAATCATAATAATTACAGCATAAATCCAGCTTTACGATTATTCGTTCTGACAGTTCTATTAATGACCAGGGATGACTGCATGTTAATTTATATGCGTATTGTCCTAATAACGTCCACATGAAATTGTATTTACTAACAAGAACACCAATCCACAGACGCAGAAGATGATCTTCCGACGTGCGCCTACTTTCATTTGTTATGACGTACATTTGAGTGTTTTTAGAACCAAAAGATACGTGTGACGTCCCCAACGAATTGTTGGTTACTGCCGTAGTACGGAACAATAACAAAAACGTTGTAAGTAATCTAGTCACGTCTGTCTAAAGTCCGGTATGACTCCTAAACCCGGTAAGAACCCTCAACTAAAGGGGAAACTCTAATAAAAATACATATATTTATATAACACGCCCTTTTAGAATGTGTGAAAAGTAAGTAATTTTAAGGTCAACGAATTTTTAATAGATTTAAAAAAGATCCGTATATGAATTGAATATATTGCATTTTACCTATATTATTGTATTATTTTTAAAATCGTTCCACGAAATAATAATACGGGTACCCGGAACAGGACGTTAGTTTGGTCAAATTATGTTGGTGAGTGATCCTGGGACTCGGCAAATAATAAAATAACAATAAAATAATACAAAACTAACAATAAAGTAATAAAAGAACAATGGATCGTGCCAATTCGATCGTAATTGAAAGATACTTTTAAAAACGCTGGCGGGGGAAGATTGTCAGAAATCACACGCACAGTGTCGTTTTTCCTGAGCGATTTTGGAATTACCTCACATACATGATTTACTCTCGGCATACTGTTGCAGTGGGCATTTCGGATGCTGTCATAGTGCAGGCAACCATCACAGAGTGTTTTATAAATGTAGATCTACCTGACGTATCTACCTCTGTAACTAAAATATGTTACTGCCCTGGGTATTACCGCAACGGTACGTGGATTTTCCTGGTGAGTTCACATCTTAGTGAGACGGCCCGGGAGCAGCTGATAGCGTCGTGATGGCGTCGTGACGTAAATCAGGACGCTCGTGACAATGACATAAGTGGAGACTGTGAATGAATCAACACAGCAGAACGCATGATCTAGATGTGTCCGTATTCCAGTCTCTCGTTATGGTAGCCAGGAGTTCGATGTTGTTTATCACTATATGTGTAGACCAAAGTAGCAGAAAGGGCTGTAACATGAGATGGTGATCTTGTCATAAATAGAAGGTCTTTCACCGCATATCGGAATGTTCGTTGAAACATCGCGCTATCTTTCCGCTGGACGCGTCATTGTAATGTTTAAGAGACGCGCCAGTGGGAATGATTGCCAAGTGAACATCACATACCCGTACGGATAAATGTGATAGCGCGCGCGTATGTGTGCGTGTGTGCGTGTGTGCGTGTGTGTGTGTGTGTGTGTGTGTGTGTGTGTGTGTGTGTGTGTGTGTGTGTGTGCTGGCCCGTAGCCATGGGGTTTACAGGGTTCACGTGAACCCTTTTTTGTGAACCCCCTTTCTCCAAAATGTGAACCCCCTCCTCAAAATTGCATCTTTAAAATGTGGACCACTAATTGTATTCAATGTTTCTCAAAAGCGTTAACAACCCTCTTCCTAAAAGCTGTTGGGTAGTGTTCAAGCATTACAAGGAATGCCAAGAAAGCCTGATTTGTGCAGATGATAAAGGGAAAACCGTTATCTATTAAGTGATCATCACTGAATGTATGGGGGCCTGGCTGAGGGGTCTGTCCCCAATGCCATGTATAAAAAGGGCAGTCACTAGAGGAATGTGTGTCAAAGGACCATTGCATCAAATTAGCCATGCAAAAGGACTTCACACTATCCCAGGGTCGCCTGATAGGAAAACGCGCGGGGTAACAAATACACAAGAAGCCGGTTTTACACCAAACGTAAAATTATGAGTCCTAATTGTAGTCACTCAGAGGTGACAGATGCAGACAAAATACTGGTGAATGAACGGGGTGACGATGATTTAACTCATCAGAACTATGTTAAAAAGTGAACGAAAGGTGCTGCTTTTAATTTTTATTATGCTGATTAAGGTAACTACCGACCGTTTGTTTGTGTTACGCCTAGTGTAGGGCTGTTGGCCTATATAATGTGACAGTTTTTAAGCGTGAAATAGAAAAAACCTTAATGCTACAAATTTTTAATAATTACATAGAAATTACAAACACAATATTTATTATCAAAACCTGTATACAACTGTATAGCAAAACATTGTGCATAGGCTACAGCTTAATGTGTCCCACTGGTCACAGAAGATTAGATGAGCATTGCATAAGTTTCAATGTTACAATAGATTCTTCACAGAAAATGTGCATTGCATTTGATGAACATCAATTACTCAAACTGTTTTTCACCAATACGGGCACTTCCATATTTTAGTTACTTTTTATGTTATAACTCCAGGGATGAAGCAGCTTCACCAGACTTTTGTTTGCATTGGTAATCCTTGACTGACTACACTTTGGAGGAATCATGGCTTCTATTGTGCTAGCTCTGATGTTTACAAGCAGGATATATTGGAACGGTGTGATTGTATGCTGCCTGTCCAAAGGGATTCAATGGTCTTTTGAAGCTTAGTCCTCAGCCAAAACCCCTTTTCACACAAGGCTAACAGAGAACCGAAGTGATGACATCACGCCGCTTAGCAACCAGCCCAGCTGGTTACAATTACACACAAAGCCGTGTTGGCGCTCCCTAATCAATTAAGTGATTGTCTCCAAGAAATCTTTCACTGGATGACTGGCAGCAAACTGAAATTAAATGCAAATAAAACTGAATTGATCATTACTGCTACTTCAATGCAGCGTAGTAAACGCGGTGTTTTCCCTATTTATTTTGAATCAGCATATCACGCCAGCATCCTCGGTGCGGAATCTAGAGTGGTCTTTGATAGTAACTTCAATTTCCGGCAACACATATCTCAAACGTGTCGCTGCTGTTTTTATTATATTCGTGATCTTTGCCCTTTTCGCCGGTATATGCCATTTTCTGTTACTAAAACTATTGCACCAGACTTGACTATTGCAATCCCCTCCTTTATAATATCGCTAGCAAGGATCTTACAAAACTTCAACGTGTCCAAAATTGTCTGGCAAGGGTAGTTACAAGATTTTTTTTCGCTCTGTACCACTTTTGAAGTCTTTGCATTGGATTCCTGTACGATATTGTATACTATTTAAGATCCATTGCTTACTCCTATAAGAAAACCTATCCAGCTTCGATCATCTAGTTCTGACCTACTTTTTGTTCCTAGAGTCAACACTAACATTGGAACTAGGGATGTTTCTGTTGCTGCACCAACTCTTTGGAATATGCTCCCTCTTAGTGTTAGATCAGTTTAAAATATTACAAAATTCGCCGTCATTTAACTTGTCCACCGTAGCTCCCTAGCGCCTTGACCCATCTGTTGACAACTGGAATACCACTAATGGATTTTTAGATTGACCAATCCTGTTGTCTTGGTTTCCAAGGATTTAGGCGCAATAGAACTTATCTTATTACTATAACATAATACCTTTTGTTCTTTGCCTACGTCAAACCGTTGATCCAACTGAGACATGCGATTGTAGCCGATGCTGCCCTCTCGATCTATCTCACCACGTGACGAGATGTGTTACCGACCAAGAAGGAACGACGGCGAACTAGGCACTGCACAATGCATCAATCTAGATACATCAACCGTGCGGTCTGTGTGATGCATGAATCCTCAGTAATTATCCTTAATCATATTAATCGCAATTCGCAAACTTTTATTATAAAAGACTGCCAGTTGAACAGGTGATTTATGAAACAGGCCTCTGTACTGTGTCGTGTCGTGCTAGTATATTTCATTGTTGTCATGTACGAACGTACTCCAGGAGACTGCTACAGACAAGATGACATTTTAGGTTGTGATACAACGCAAGAACACGGAATTGTGTAATGTACAGACGGCCACGCGCCGCCATTTGACTTCTAAACTAATATATATGCACGTGTGTCTGCGATTTAAAACTCAGCAAACAGTAACTCAGCCCTCAGTCGAAAAAAAAGATTGTCATGTCACGCGGTCGTTAATCGCAGTTTGTGTCTACGCTGATGTTAATATGTCAGATATCAAAGGCAAAGCAAGAGAAAAATTGACTACGCGCATGCACATATCGCGGTATTTGATGCTAAGTCTCCGTAAGCATTTGGTTGTATCTTTCTAGTTAATGGGAGAGAAACACGAAACGTGGTGGCACGTGCCGTTTTTGCTGAGTATTTAATTGTTTCGGCAAATAGTAGGTCCGCTGAGAAACGACACGAAAACTAATGAGGTGTTCGAGTAATATGAATTTAATATAACCAGTTGTTTGAGATTAGAACCTACTGTATTTGTGTTAGCTTAGGCGAGCAGTTCATAGCAGCAGAAGAGAGAGAGAGAGAAAGAGAGAGAGAGAGAGAGAGAGAGGATCAGAGATCGATCCTCAGAATTCACGCTGTAAACAGTGTCCTCAGTATCAGTCTTGGATTAACTTATCATGTAGGTATATATGTCATATATACATATAGTTATTGAAGGATGTGATATTGTAATATGTTAGCTTAATTATACATCAACCACCGGAACTAAGACTTTTGTGTTTTCGGTTGCGGCATCGACCCCGTGGAACTCACGCGTTGTTAACATTAAGTCTGCAGGGAATATTATAATGCCATTTTGGCTTCACACAAATACCAGCTTTTTGTTCTCACTTATCCTCATGAGCTCATTTACGTACTTATTCATCTATTAATGACATAAAACTGTAAACCGATTAGAGACTGTCTGACCTTTTACTTGTTGACCTGCTGTTGAGCTTAGGCTCGCGAGGATTTCGGTGTTATTGAAATTGTTTTGTATGCTGGTTCAGCCGACATGATTTTGATCGTGTTTCATTGTGGTATTTAACCACAATCTCTTAACAACGACAATTCAACACGATGTGTCTTTTGAACTTCATTAAACCCATATTTATTTAAGCAGTTTTTTGTATCGTGCTCAAGAACAACTACATTGACGGTCGGGTGTAACTAGCGAAACGTACATTACCCAGAAACCCATATGCTTGGCTTCGGCTGAACAAATACATTATCACAGCTACAACTCACCGGAATTGCTTGTCTGTGAACTGTAGTATTTGAGAAATGTGATTAAACAAAGCGCTGTGGTGTTGACAGTTTTCAATTTATATATATATATATATATATATATATACGATCAGTGTTTAACGAACGGACTCGATTTTAACGAGCAATACCTGGCTACGATGAGCTCAAAACAATACTACTGAATCGGTCCTCTGGATCATTATAACTAGAATGTGTACTGTATTCTTGTCTTTTGTTGGATCACTTAAGATTAAGTTAATATGTCATCGCAGCAGATGATCGGCAGTAACCGGTTTTTCAGATCTACGGCGTATTATGCTGCTGAGCTTCGTTGCGTGCATCTGCCGTTACGTGGAACGTGTCACCGTCATGCTACGACGTACTCTCAATCAAGAGATTTCGGGTTCGAGTCTTCTCGTTCCCGTGTCCAACCTTTGGTTCTTTCATGTAGTTCACGTTGCGTTTATTTCACTCATCTGTATGAATGTATCTGGCATAGGCAGTGGTGGACAATTTGTGTACAAATCGTCTTCGCGCATTAATTGCAGCGTGGCTTAATGCTTCTCAGAGGAGTGGAGATGGCGCTCGATTGAACAGGTCTGCCAGGGAGTAAAGTGTAAAGCGCTTTGAGCAGTCCAAAGGACTGGATACCGTGCTATATCAAAACTTACCTTTTCTTTTATTTGTAGCAGTAGCACTAGTGAAATATGTATTTCACGATGGTGACACTCACGTTTACAACGTGATTTTCATTGGGCCATCAGCAAAATCATACATTCCAACCTCCAGAGTCATAATGCTGTAGTTAACGTATACAACTCACATCCATGTAATCTTATTTAGAAAATAATAAGTAAATAAATGTATACAATGTCATTACAATTAAACACAATTATAACAAATTTAATCAGGTTACCATTTCTAGAAGACAAAAAATTAATTACTTAAAAACAATTTACCCGTAAAATAAATATCAGCAGTTGTGCAGGCATATCAATTGAAGATGTCCAATAAACTACGACAACGTGGCCATGGATCTGTGATGGATATCCTAATGTCAACTATCGGCAATCAGTCTGCGGCAAACAAAGTCAAGCGTTCATCAACAGCTGCTGCAGAATCAACTCGTTCCGACATCGCCGCGATCACACAGTCGTTACGTTCATCTGAGATTAGATAGCGTGTGTGCCTGTTATGTGAAAGGTCGTCATAGCTACTCAGTGTTTATGTGACGAAGACTATATGAAAGTCACTGTGCTCAACAGAGATCACAGTAATATAAATTAGTTTTACTGCCTGGAAAGGTCATAGGAAAGGTACTATCACTGAAACGGATTCATTACGATAGAGCTCTAAAAAAGGAAACGTCATACTGAAAGATAAGTCTCATCCTCTACCCCCTTCAGTCTCTACCATCAGGCAAAAGTTGCGAAATACTGTATAATCCAAAGACAGGGAAACATTTCTGCCACATGCTGCCCTAATTTCTAATGCAGAGTAAACACATCTGACCTTTCAGTATCTGTCATGCTGCAATTTGTGTGTGTGTGTGTGTGTGTGTGTGTGTGTGTGTGTGTGTGTGTGTGTGTGTGTGTGTGTGTGTGTGTGTGTGTTTGTCTGTGTGTGCGTGTGCGTGTGTGTGTGTCTGTGTGTGTGTTTTTGTATATGCGTTTTTGTATATAATCTGCTTTCGTTTTTCGTCTTGGGCGTGTTTTCTTTATGCTCATCTATTTTC
The DNA here is from genome assembly GCA_020002185.1 of Paraescarpia echinospica. NCBI lineage: Eukaryota > Metazoa > Annelida > Polychaeta > Sabellida > Siboglinidae > Paraescarpia > Paraescarpia echinospica. The sequence continues at coordinate 21,084,455 of CM034543.1, read as the reverse complement.
AGCTGTGACGGCTAACATAATTACTGTTCTTCGGGCAATAAAGATTATTAGGCCTATTATTATCATGACTTCAAAGTTTAGGTATGCCGAACCGCAACAGTTAGTTCACAACATTCGATACACACCATCGACGTCAACAGTGCTCTCTGCAGTGCGAATAACTAAATCATACATTTACAAACATTGTTAATTGTGTGTAGCATCGTACACAATAGCAGGATAATCACCGCATCGGTGTCAAGAAATGTAAGGCCATTTTGATCTGTAGCACGGGGCTGTTGAATGTGTCGATTTGATCTGTAGCACGGGGCTGTTGAATGTGTCGTTTTGATCTGTAGCACGGGGCTGTTGAATGTGTCGTTTTGATCTGTAGCACGGGGCTGTTGAATGTGTCGTTTTGATCTGTAGCACGGGGTTGTTGAATGTGTCGTTTTGATCTGTAGCACGGGGTTGTTGAATGTGTCGTTTTGATCTGTAGCACAGGGCTGTTGAATTTGTCGTTTTGATCTGTAGCACGGCGCTGTTGAATGTGTCGTTTTGATCTGTAGCACGGGGCTGTTGAATGTGTCGTTTTGGTCTGTACCACGGCGCTGTTGAATGTGTCGTTTTGATCTGTAGCACGGCGCTGTTGAATGTGTCGTTTTGATCTGTAGCACGGGGCTGTTGAATGTGTCGTTTTGATCTGTAGCACGGGGCTGTTGAATGTGTCGTTTTGATCTGTAGCACGGGGCTGTTGAATGTGTCGTTTTGATCTGTAGCACTGGGCTGTTGAATGTGTCGTTTTGATCTGTAGCACGGGGCTGTTGAATGTGTCGTTTCACTCTTCACGTAATCAGAGACAGCAAGTTCTGTTGGTTGAATGTATATAAGAGGTCATACTATTCTACTTGGATTTGTATGTTTTCCCAGGCAGTTGACGACATGGCTGAGTATCCATATTATTGCTTTCATACATTATATAGGGGACTGCATACATACATATATATACACACATATATACATACATACACACATACATACACACACATACATACATACGTACATACATGCATACACGCATACATACATACATGCATACATACACACATACATGCATGCATACATACACACATACATACATTCAAGCATACACACATACATGCATGCATACATGCATGCATACTTACATACATACACACGAACATACATACATACTCACATTCACACATACATACATATATAGACTACATACATACATACGTACACATACACCCACCCAACAGGACACACACCCGCACACACACACACACACTAAAATCTAAGCAAAATGAAACTTTTTTTATTCCCAATCTGAATGAAATATACTCTAAAAATAGTGTCCTGATATCCAACACACCCCTCCATCACCCTATTGAAGGCCCCTTTTGGTCGCGCTTTTCTGCACGTTTTCTGCACATTTTCTGCATATTTTCTTAACAGTTTCTTGCGACACCTAGCGGTCGAGGTGACGTCACTTCAGGTAGCACCGCTAGGATTTATCATGGCGCGCATCTATGCGGTTTGGTGTTTCAGGCTGTATCTAAAATTGCAATCACGACATTTAATATTTTGATGTCACCGTAAAGATAATAATCTTACGTACAAATGCGCGCTCAGCGGCGCTACCTGTAGTGACGTCAGCAACATCTGGCGGGCTTAGTGACATGAGTTCGCAATGCACAGGCTTCATATTTGGCACATTACTTGACAAGAGTAATTTTACATATACGGACATGTATGGACTTCCATCGATTTGAATCCTCAATAACAAAATGCAGCAGAACGGTTGAAGGCGACGGCTTTAACACGAAAGCATATAACCGCTCTCAACTATTTAACCGTCAGTCCCGCTAAACGCCAATGATTCATAATACTCCCTTTGCGATCTAACCCTCGTTGTTACGTCATACGCCAATGGTATATATAGTTATCACGATAATTAGTTAATTTGGCGTTATCATATCTGATACAAATTATCTTTTAATATCCTGTTTACTGATGACCTATTCTCTTGTGCTCAGTGGCTGATTACCCAATGGACACTATAGGCACGGGCCTCCTAGGAAAGCCAGAGGTCCACGAAAATAGCTGGGCATATTTTTCTGGACTGAATATTCCCGAAATCCAGGGTTGGTCCAACCGTTCTCGCACCCGGCCCCGGCCCCGGTTCACCGTATTACAATTTGATCAAGCCCTTTCTCGAACATCGTGGAGTTGGAAACAACGTGCAGAAGGTACACCGGTTTCATGACAGATCATCGACTAGCTTCGATCGTTTCTATTATCTACCTCTCCTGTGGCTGCATAACAATACAACATTTATTTGGTTTTCAGTTATATTTTTTACGAAATGGTACATCGAATGACGCTAGCAACCAACCAGTCAATTTCTTCACATCAAAGCAATATCCCATTAAAATTACTGACAGTTAAAGACGGCGGGTAAGCCATGGAAGGACTCTGCACGCCGGCCACCCAACCTCAAACCCCTTCGGGGAGGAGGAGATGTGATTTACCAGGTGCTTCAACAGCGAAAAGAGTTTATTCTCCTCCGAATCTTGCATGTTTACCTAAGATAAATTACAACGATATAAACCTGTTAACACCTTAATATTTAACGTCTGAATATTATGAATAATCTAACAGTCCGTAAGGCTAAGCAGCCGCTTCGTTAACTTGAATGGTATCTGACGTCTCGTCTCTTTCGGTCGATGTTCTCGAACAATGTTTCCTCAAGTTCCTGTCACCGTGTCGCACGTGTTTTAGAGCTTATCGTCTACATCTCGACGTCATCGTGGCCGTTCACTGCAGCAGCAAGTAAGCGATGTAATAATAATGATATTAATAATAACGATAATAATAATAATATGAAGAAGAAGGTAAATTCAAAGAAAATGAGGAAACGTCCTGCCGCGGATCCATTTCGACTTCGTTCGCCTCTTACGTGCAACTGGTCGTCATATGGAAAAATGACGTCATTGCCATTTGTAGATGTCGTTCACTGCGTTGCTGCGCAGTGTGCAACTTCCTGACAATATACGCATGCATCAATTCCATGTTGTAAATTCACGACAAGCGACGAGAGCACCAGGGCACGGAGTAGCGTATAACCATAGGCCAAATGGGGCACGTGCCCCGAGCTTCCGGGGCTCCGAGCATCCGGGGCTCCATAGGCCAAATGGGGCACGTGCCCCGAGCTCCGGGGCTCCATAGGCCAAATGGGGCACGTGCTACGAGCTCCCGGTGCTCCGTAGGCCAAATGGGGCACGTGCTTCCTGGGCTCCGGAGAAAGAAATCCAAGGACCAGGGCTCCATTCAAGTGAGAAAAAATTCCAGGGCCCAGAGCTCCCGGGAGCCCCTTTCAATTGAGAAAAAATATTCCAGTGTTCAAAGCTCCCGGGGCTCTCTCAACTGGCCAAAATGTGGAAAGTTAAATCCACGGTCAATGTGTACATTTTAATCATTTTTAAAAGCTAAAGGTTTAAAATACCACGGCAAATTGTATTAAATTGATTCAAGACAATTATATAAGATGTCCGATCTTTCCACCACAAACATAGACCCCTGTGCCTAGCACGTCAACAAACACGACATTCAAAATACCACCTTTCGTCATTTTCTCAGCGAAAGTCATCAACTGTTGAGAAAAAGTCAACTTTCCTCAGAACATTGCACTCTAGTGACATAATAAAAGGAATTTTAAAATGTTCTGACCCACTGTTGAGCGCAACTGATTGTTGATCCGTTTCAGCTGCGAACATGTCCGATCTATAATAATAATAATAATAATACAGTATTTTTAAAGCGCCCTCCAGGAGACCCACCTGTTCAAAGGCGTTGGTACATTGAGAGTTAAGAGGCAGTATTGTAAAATCATAAAAACATAGCACTAAAAATCTAAGAGCATAAAATATCGCAGATAAAAAGAATGATGGCAGTTTAAGAATGATAGGCCGGTTTAAACGACGGAAATCCCCACTGCAGTACCCACCATCAGGCAACTTGTAGCGCGCTCTCACCGTTGTATAGTAAATATCTTTGTAACGTTATCATAATAGCACCATTACTAAAAGGTTATGTTTGCTGGGAATAAAAATATCAATGTTAAATTTCATAAATAATTGTCGTGAAAATAAAATGATAAAATGTACACCTTGCCTTTGGGTGTGGCTTTCGGTGGGGGGGCCCCACAATCCAAACTTGCACCAGGGGCGTAGTAACCCTTCGTCCGCCTCATTCATTCGAACACCATATCGACTTATCTGAGAAGCATTCAGCAAATAATGCGTGAAGACAATTCGTACACAAATCCCCATTACTTTTTATAGCCAAGTACTCGTTCATACAGCTAATTAAACTAGTGCAACGTGGAGAGAAAGAATTTGTTGAACTAGAGCAACGTGGAGTGAAAGAACTTGTTGAACAAGAGCAATGTGGAGTGAACGAACTTGTTGAACTAGAGCAACGTGAAGTGAGAGAACTTGTTGAACTAGAGCAACGTGGAGTGAACGAACTTTTGAATTAGAGCAACGTGGAGTGAAATAACTTATTGAACTAGAGCAAAGTGGAGTGAATGAACTTGTTGAACTAGAGCAACGTGAAGTGAAAGAACTTGTTGAACTAGAGCAACTTGGAGTGAAAGAACTTGTTGAACAAGAGCAATGTGGAGTGAACGAACTTGTTGAACTAGAGCAACGTGGAGTGAGAGAACTTGTTCAAGTAGAGCAACGTGGAGTGAAAGAACTTCTTGAACTAGAGCAATGTGGAGTGAAAGAACTTGTTGAACTAAAGCAATGTGGAGTGAAAGAACTTGTTAAACTAGAGCAACGTGGAGTAAAAGAACTTGTTAAACTAGAGCAACGTGGAGTGAAAGAACTTGTTGAACTAGAGCAACGCGGAGTGAAAGAACTTGTTGAACTAGAGCAAAGTGGAGTGAAAGAACTTGCTCACAGCTCCAAACGACAACAAAAGAATTCGAACCTGGAATCTCTTGATTAAGCGTCCGAAGCTCTGGTCACTGCGCGCCAAATTTATATGCAGTTATTAAAATGCACGTGTCTCAGGTTCTGGCATGGTCTCAGTTAGGCAACGGACGTTTCGATACAATTTTTTAGAAAACTTAGTTACAGCACGTTGTTTTCCATCTGCGAATGTGGTTTCAAGATGGCCTAGAGTTGTGGCTGCTGTCTTTGATTCGTGGAAGGGAACAACGCAACACACCGTCACTCAGTTGATCCAATGCTTACACGTCCATCAATCAGCCTTGCATTTAATTTCGACCGTGATCGTTTTTAATTGTGAACGCCCTAATTAACAGTACTTTCTGCTGTTTCCCAGTCTGCAATAATTTGAATATTATATAATGCGACATTGTCCAAATACGTGTTTCACATAACATTAACCAATGCACAAGTAATCATCTGATATGATTGCAATTGTTAAAATTCGAACTTACGGGAATTCAAGGTAGCCGTCTAAGACAATTGCATCTGGAAACTCGACAAGATGGCGATCACGTAAGGAATGAATATTGACCGGCGTGTCTCTGGGCAGCCGAGCCCAAGATATATTTACTCTCATACAAGCGCTAGTAGTATGTAGGCGATTTTGGAGGGGCATCCTGAGGAGTTTAAGCGATATTAGGGAGGTTTCGAAAGCCTCCCCCCTGAGCATGAGTAGTCACGTGACCTGCGTGAGTAGTCACGTGACCTGCGCCACCTAGCGGAAAGAAGTGTACCTAAGCACCCGTAGTGCCATCTAGCGACTCGGACTTTAAAACATGTGATGTATGTATGTATGTATGAAGAATTAGTACTAAGGGAATAACTATTAAAAACCACAGTTTGAAAGTTGATTAGGTTGTTAATGATAACGAGGAGTATAGAGAGGTATTAGTTGTGTATGAATGTACGTGTATGTGAGGGGAGTGTATGAATGTGCGTGTATGAAAGAACTAACGAAACACAAGAGTATACGAGTGCACACGTATCTAAGCGTCCGTAGTGCTATCTAGCGACTCGGACTTTAAAACATACTCGGTCTTTAAAACATGTGATGTATGTATGTATGTATGTATGAAGAATTAGTACTAAGGGAATAACTAGTAACAACCATAGTTTGAAAGTTGATTAGGTTGTTAATGATAACGAGGAGTGTAGAGAGGTATTAGTTGTGTATGAATGTACGTGTATGGGAGGAGAGAGAGGATGTACGTGTGTGAAAGAACCTGCGCCTCCTAGCGGAAAGAAGTGTACCTAAGCGTCCGTAGTGCCATCTAGCGCTAAGCGTCCGTAGTGCCATCTAGCGACTCGGACTTTAAAACATACTCGGACTTTAAAACATGTGATGTATGTATGTATGAAGAATTAGTACTAAGGGAATAACTATTAAAAACCACAGTTTGAAAGTTGATTAGGTTGTTAATGATAACGAGGAGTGTAGAGAGGTATTAGTTGTGTATGAATGTGCGTGTATGAAAGAACTAACGAAACACAAGAGTATACGAGTGCACACGTATTTTATTGACGAATGATACAAGCGTATATGAAAGTTGATTAGGTTGTTAATAATGTGCGTTCGTCAACAACACATGCAAAAAGCACAGTTGAATATTAGCGGTCGATCTCGGCATCCCAATCTTCGACAACCTCCACCAGGGAAGGAACAGGGTCGGCGTCAAAGGGAGGCCGTGTCGCCAGGAGTTCGCGTAGTACGTGACAGAATATGAAAGAATGATTGTCGCGGTACTCCTCCTCTCTGAAACATATATGTATGTATGTATGAAGAATTAGTGAAACTTTAAAATATGTGATGTATGTATGTGTGTACGTACGTATGTATGTATGAAGAATTAGTACTAAGGGAATAACCGACAAAAACCAGTTTGAAAGTTGATTAGGTTTTTTAATAATGTGCGTTCGTCAACAACATGTTAGCATTCAAAAAGCACAGTTGAATAGTTTGTTAGCGTTCAACGATCTCAGTATCCCAATCTTCGACAACATCCTCCGCCGGGGAAGGAACAGGTGCAATCCGAGACACTGGAGTCACTGCTTGTCATACACCAGGTATCATCGTCATCAGTATCATGTGGAATAGATATGATTAAAGGCTAATTGACGTAGACCGAGTCTGCTGATATATATCACTCTGGGCGGGGGCACCCATGGGAAAATTCTAAGATGGCGCCCATCTCCACGTGACCTACCCCCTGGAGGAAAGAAGTGTAAGCAGTAAGGAGGAAAAGAAAAGCACAAGAAGAGACAAGACAAGCTGAAGCACAGTACACACTAGATGAGAAGGAGGTAAAGAAAAACACCAGAAGAGATAAGACAACCTCAAGCACAGTACACACTAGCTGAGAAGGAGGTAAAGAAAGCCACCAAAAGAGATTAGAAAAGCTCAAGCACAGAAGGGAGACAGAGGATGATAGGAAGGCAGAGAAGGCGAGGAAAGAGAGGAGAGGGAGACAGAGGAGGATAGGAAGGCAGAGGAGGTGAGGAAACAGAGGAG
>CM034543.1:21016396-21075925 GCA_020002185.1 Paraescarpia echinospica | reverse complement strand
CCTTGTCACTATTGCCAAAATACCCCCACTCCTATGTAACACGTTGTCACTATTGCCCAAAGACCCACACTCCCATGTACCACTTTGTCACTATTGCCCAAAGACCCCCACTCCCATGTAACACTTTGTCACAAGACCCCCACTCCCATGTACCACTATGTCACTATTGCTCAAAGACCCCCAATTCCATGTAACACTTTGTTACAAGACCCCCACACAGCTCCATAACAGTCTCACACAGCTTCCTGACAGTCCCACATAGTTCCTGACAGTCCCACACAGCTCCCGGACAGTACCACACAGTTCGTTCCCTGTCAGTCACACTTAGCTCCCTGACAGTCTCACACAGCTCCCTGACAGTCCCATACAGCTCCTGACAGTCACACACAGCTCCCTGACAATCACACACATCTCCTGACAGTCCAAAACAGCTTCCTGACAGTACCACACAGCTACCTGACAGTCCCACACAGCTCCTGGCAGTCCCACACAGCTCCCTGACAGTCCCACACAACTGCATAACAGTCTCACACAGCTTCCTGACAGTCCCACACAGTTCCTGACAATCCCACACAGCTCCCTGACAGTACCACACAGCTCACTTACAGTCTCACACAGCTCCCTGACAGTCCCACACAGCTCCTGACAGTCACACACACACAGCTCCTGACAGTCCCTCACAGTTCCCTGACTGTCACATCCCTGACAGTCCCACACAGCTCACTGACAGTCATACACAACTCCCTGACATTCCCATATTGGGGGTCTTTGAGCAATAGTGACATAGTGGTACATGGGAGTGGGGGTCTTGTGACAAAGTGTTACATGGGAGTGGGGGTCTTTGGGCAATAGTGACAACGTGTTACATAGAAGTGGGGTATTTTGGCAATAGTGACAAGGTGTTACTTGGGAGTTGGGGTCTTTGGGTAATAGTGACATAGTGGTACATGGGAGTGGGGGTCCTGTAACAAAGTGTTATATGGGAGTGTGGGTCTTTGGGCAATAGTGACAGTGTTACATGGGAGTGGGGGTCTTTGGGCAATAGTGACAAGGGGGAGTGGGGGTCTTTGGGCAATCGTGACAAAGTGGTACATGGGAGTGGGGTCTTTGGGCAATAGTGACAACGTGTTACATGGGAGTGTGGGTCTTTGGGCAATAGTGACAGTGTTACATGGGGGTGGGGTCTTTGGGCAATAGTGACAAAGTGTTACATGGGAGTGGGGGGTTTTGGGCAATAGTGACAAAGGTTACATGGGAGTGGGGGTCTTTGGACAATAGTTACACAAAGTGTTACATTCGAGTGGGGGTCTTTGGGCAATAGTGACAACGTGTTACATGGGAGTGGGGTCTTTTAGCAATAGTGACAAGGTGTTACTTGGGAGTTGGGGTCTTTGGGCAATAGTGACATAGTGGTACATGGGAGTGGGGGACTTGTAACAAAGTGTTATATGGGAGTGTGGGTCTTTGGGCAATAGTGACAGTGTTACATGGGAGTGGGGGGTCTTTGGGCAATAGTGACAAGGGGGAGTGGGGGTCTTTGGGCAATCGTGACAAAGTGGTACATGGGAGTGGGGTCTTTGGGCAATAGTGACAACGTGTTACATGGGAGTGTGGGTCTTTGGGCAATAGTGACAGTGTTACATGGGGGTGGAGTCTTTGGGCAATAGTGACAAAGTGTTACATGGGAGTGGTTTTTTTTGGGCAATAGTGACAAAGGTTACATGGGAGTGGGGGTCTTTGGGCAATAGTGACACAAAGTGTTATATTGGAGTGGGGGTCTTTGGGCAATAGTGACACAAAGTGTTACATGGGAGTTGTGTGTCTTTGGGCAATCACGACAAAGTGTTACAAGGGAGACAGGACATGTCGGACAATGCATGACAGAATGAATGTGCCATCAATTTCAATTTTTAGGCATCATAATAAATAACCATTTAAACTGGCAGTCATACAAACAAAATAGCAAATAAAATATCCTTACTACTTACACTTCTTTCCTCCAAGGGGTAGGTCACGTGGAGGCGGGCACCATCTTAGAATTTCCCCATGAGTGCTCCAGCCCAGAGTGATATATATATATATCAGCAGACACAGTCTACGTCAATTAGCCTTTAATATTCCCTCATTACTCCTTCATTACCCGCCAGGTGGTACTACTTCCACTAGGAGGTCGGTCCCGTGACAGGCTAATTCCCCCTCAGTAGCAGACACTAGCTCCTTCACTTTCCGCCAAGCTAGACCATGTATGGAAGGCAAACATGTAACAAGCTAGTCCATGTACGGAAGGCAAACATGTAACAAGCTAGACCATGTATGGAAGGCAGACCTGTAACAAGCTAGTCCATGTATGGAAGGCAAACATGTAACAAGCTAGTCCATGTATGGAAGGCAAACATGTAACAAGCTAGTCCATGTACGGAAGGCAAACATGTAACAAGCTAGACCATGTATGAAAGGCAGACCTGTAACAAGCTAGACCATGTATGAAAGGCAGACCTGTAACAAGCTAGTCCATGTATGGAAGGCAAACATGTAACAAGCTAGTCCATGTACGGAAGGCAAACATGTAACAAGCTAGACCATGTACGGAAGGCCAACATGTAACAAGCTAGTCCATGTACGGAAGGCAGACATGTAACAGGCTAGACCATGTATGAAAGGCAAACATGTAACAAGCTAGATCATATATGGAAGGCAGACATGTAACAAGCTAGACCATGTATGGAAGGCAAACATGTAACAAGCTAGTCCGTGTATGGAAGGCAAATATGTAACAAGCTAGACCATGTATGGAAGGCAAACAGGTAACAAGCTAGTCCATGTACGGAAGGCAAACATGTAACAAGCTAGACCATGTATGGAAGGCAAACATGTAACAAGCTAGTCCATGTATGAAAGGCAAATATGTAACAAGGTAGACCGTGCATGGAAGGCAAACATATAACATGCTAGTCCATGTATGGAAGGTCAACATGTAACAAGCTAGACCATGTACGAAAGGCAAATATGTAACAAGCTAGACCATGTATGGAAGGCAAACATGTAACAAGATAGTCCGTGTTTGGAAGGCAAACATGTAACAAGCTAGACAATGTATGGAAGGAAGACATGTAACAAGCTAGACCATGTATGGAAGGCAAACATGTAACAAGCTAGACCATGTACGAAAGCAAACATGTACCAGGCTAGACCATGTATGGAAGGCAAACATGTAACAAGCTAGACCATGTATGGAAGGCAAACATGTAACAAGCTAGACCATGTATGGAAGGCAAACATGTAACAAGCTAGACCATGTATGGAAGGCAGACATGTAACAAGCTAGACCATGTATGGAAGGCAAACATGTAACAGGCTAGACCATGTACGGAATGCACCCGCTAACGAGCACCTGTGACACAAGATGTATATGACAGTTTGAAGAATGAGAATTGTGGTAAGTAAACTGTTGGAAGTTGGAACACGTGTATGGATGGACGTAGCGTAGTGGCTTCTCGTGAGTGTCGAGTCACGCGGCTTATCTCATACTGCACCCGCTAACGAGTACGGGCAGAGAGCGGAGTTCAACTCGTGACTCCATTGTTTGTACAGTCTCGTGATTGAAAAAACTTAACGCCTCTATCGGGTTTGTGTATATAAACCTAACAAAACTCTAGTGGAGCATATTACTTTCTACCGACTTCGAACAACGCAACTTCACTCCGACTGCTGAAGATGGCGAGCGCTCACGACAAGGCATGTCCCGAGGACAAGATGAATATTATATGTTTCCAACAAGTAAGTGCTGCAAACTTTGTATTTTATCGCTTGACATACGATTGACCTCCCAAGTATTTCCTCGCCTTCTCTGTCTTCATATCCTCCTCTGTCTCCCTCTCCTCTCTCTCCTCGCCTTCTCTGCCTTCCTATCCTCCTCTATCTCCTTCTCCTCTCTCTCCTCGCCTTCTCTGCCTTCCTATCCTCCTCTGTCTCCCTCTCCTCTCTTTCCTCGCCTTCTCTGCCTTCCTATCCTCCTCTGTCTCCCTCTCCTCCCTTTCCTCGCCTTCTCTGCCTTCCTATCCTCCTCTGTTTCCCTCTCCTCTCTTTCCTCGCCTCCTCTGCCTTCCTATCCTCCTCTGTCTCGTTCTCCTCTCTTTCCTCGCCTTCTCTGCCTTCCTATCATCCTCTGTCTCCCTCTCCTCTCTCTCCTCGCCTTCTCTGCCATCCTATTCTCCTCTGTTTCCCTCTCCTCTGTTTCCTCGCCTCCTCTGCCTTCCTATCCTCCTCTGTCTCCCTCTCCTCTCTTTCCTCGCCTTCTCTGCCTTCCTATCATCCTCTGTCTCCCTTCTGTGCTTGAGCTTTTCTAATCTCTTTTGGTGGCTTTCTTTACCTCCTTCTCAGCTAGTGTGTACTGTGCTTGAGGTTGTCTTATCTCTTCTGGTGTTTTTCTTTACCTCCTTCTCATCTAGTGTGTACTGTGCTTCAGCTTGTCTTGTCTCTTCTTGTGCTTTTCTTTACCTCCTTACTGCTTACACTTCTTTCCTCCAGGGGGTAGGTCACGTGGAGATGGGCGCCATCTTAGAATTTTCCCATGGGTGCCCCCGCCCAGAGTGATATATATCAGCAGACTCGGTCTACGTCAATTAGCCTTTAATCATATCTATTCCACATGATACTGATGACGATGATACCTGGTGTATGACAAGCAGTGACTCCAGTGTCTCGGATTGCACCTGTTCCTTCCCCGGCGGAGGATGTTGTCGAAGATTGGGATACTGAGATCGTTGAACGCTAACAAACTATTCAACTGTGCTTTTTGAATGCTAACATGTTGTTGACGAACGCACATTATTAAAAAACCTAATCAACTTTCAAACTGGTTTTTGTCGGTTATTCCCTTAGTACTAATTCTTCATACATACATACATACACACATACATACATCACATATTTTAAAGTTTCACTAATTCTTCATACATACATACATACATACATGTTTCAGAGAGGAGGAGTACCGCGACAATCATTCTTTCATATTCTGTCACGTACTACGCGAACTCCTGGCGACACGGCCTCCCTTTGACGCCGACCCTGTTCCTTCCCTGGTGGAGGTTGTCGAAGATTGGGATGCCGAGATCGACCGCTAATATTCAACTGTGCTTTTTGCATGTGTTGTTGACGAACGCACATTATTAACAACCTAATCAACTTTCATATACGCTTGTATCATTCGTCAATAAAATACGTGTGCACTCGTATACTCTTGTGTTTCGTTAGTTCTTTCATACACGCACATTCATACACAACTAATACCTCTCTACACTCCTCGTTATCATTAAAAAACCTAATCAACTTTCAAACTGTGGTTTTTACCAGTTATTCCCTTAGTACTAATTCTTCATACATACATACATACATCACATGTTTTAAAGTCCGAGTATGTTTTAAAGTCCGAGTCGCTAGATGGCACTACGGACGCTTAGCGCTAGATGGCACTACGGACGCTTAGGTACACTTCTTTCCGCTAGGAGGCGCAGGTTCTTTCACACACGCACATCCTCTCTCTCCTCTCATACACGTACATTCATACACAACTAATACCTCTCTACACTCCTCGTTATCATTAACAACCTAATCAACTTTCAAACTGTGGTTTTTACTAGTTATCCCCTTAGTACTAATTCTTCGTACATACATACATACATCACATGTTTTAAAGTCCGAGTATGTTTTAAAGTCCGAGTCGCTAGATAGCACTACGGACGCTTAGCGCTAGATGGCACTACGGACGCTTATAGGTACACTTCTTTCCGCTAGGTGGCGCAGGTCACGTGACTACTCACGCAGGTCACGTGACTACTCATGCTCAGGGGGGAGGCTTTCGAAACCTCCCGAATATCGCTTAAGTTTTAATAGTTATTCCCTTAGTACTAATTCTTCATACATACATACATACATCACATGTTTTAAAGTCCGAGTCGCTAGATGGCACTACGGGTGCTTAGGTACACTTCTTTCCGCTAGGTGGCGCAGGTCACGTGACTACTCACGCAGGTCACGTGACTACTCATGCTCAGGGGGGAGGCTTTCGAAACCTCCCTAATATCGCTTAAACTCCTCAGGATGCCCCTCCAAAATCGCCTACATACTACTAGCGCTCAATGTTGACGTCTGATCCAAGGTCGGCACAATGATTTAGACTAGTCATTACTTCCAATTACCGAACCTCGTTATGTCGAATAGCCATCATCTCTTGTAGTCTCGGCGTAGTAATTTCAAAAGATTAATTCTCGAAATTATCGACGTGGCCACGTTAAAACAGTATCGTCGTCACCAGTATCATCATCATTATCGTTGACGGCCCCTTTGAGCAATGTCAACGGCAAGCAATCAAAGTTCGCTCTTGAGCCAGCACACACACGCATGCATGCATGCATACATACACACACATATATATATATATATATGTATGCATGCATACTTTCTTAAAAAAAACCCAGCACATTTCTGAGCTTTGTCTACCTCTGCATAGGTACAAGTTTTGATCAGAGCAACGAAATGCCAAAGGTGACTTTGCCAATGTTTCATTGATAACAGTTTTTGGTAGTTGTCAGCCATCCAAGCATCCGTCACCTTCCCCGCGTCCATGCTGGTGAGCTACACTGAGGACGACTGGGTCTGGGAATGTGAAGGCATCTGAGTTGTTGGGAGGGCTTGCTGTGGCCGAGGAGGCATGGCAGTCGGTGTCATCGAGTGGAAAAAATCCGCATTTCTGTCTGTTTGGATATAGCTCAAAGGGGGTTGTTTTATCAACATCATCTGCCCCAAGGCGCCGACTCTGGGTTGTGCCTCGATTGCATGTGACACGTGTGTAGGTGCACTCGCAGGCATTAGTGATTTGCCGTATTTTGCCACGAAGACCAAGTTTTGAATAGCATTTTTTAAATGTTGCTACCTCGCGTGGATCTGTCATCTCTTCCAATTCTGTTGCCAGATAATTGGCAAACATCTGATCTATCGGATGTTGTGATGGAGTTGATACTGGTGGGTTTTCATTATTTGAGCCATTTCATTTAACAACTGATATGGACGACATGGACATAGGTAGAAAATAAGATAATTTCACATTTCATTTAGTCAAAACTAAAAGTGATTTCTATGTAAGGATTTAATCAAGAACAATTCCTAATAACACCTATGTAGAAAACAGTAATGGTATATACATATATAAGAAACGCATGACTTGTGTGAATACACTTCTGTTTGGCACTTCTGCCAAGAACATCGGCAGGCTGCAGCGACTGCGGAATGCTGCTGTTCGTCTAATACCTCGGCGAGCGCGATGCGACAGCGCGTTACCACTACTGCGCCAACCCCACTGGCTGCCTGTCCAGCAACGGATTACCTACAAAATAGCAGAACTTACATATAAGGCGTTAAATGCTGAACTCTCTCCACCATACATGCAGTCACTTGTGTCAGTTTATAAACCAGCCAGACATCTTCGTTCTGCTGAGCGTAACCATCTTGTCATTGCGAGAGCCCGAACCAAAGCTGGTGAATGCGCATTCGTCCACGCTGCCGCAACAATATGGAATGGTCTACCAATTACTGTTTCTTCCAAAACCTCCCTGCAATCCTTCAAGGCAGCCTTAAAAATTCACCTTTTCATTACGGCGTACAGTGCTTGAAAGACCACAGAAACATTTTTATTCTAAGTTATTCATATTTTTATCTTTATCTTTTTAACAGCCGAAAGAACATTTTAAGTACTTACTTTACCATGAGATTTGTTTTCTTTTTAATCTATTTATGTTTACACAGCATTATTATCTTAATTTGTTTATTTTTATATTTTTATTTTAGTTTTATATAAAGCGCTATGAACGTTATGGATACGGCGCTATATAAAATAAAGATTATTATTATTATATATATATATATATATAAAACAATAGATAATATGCAACCAAAACAAATTGTGGGTATGACGGTATTTCGTTGCGATTATTAACATTAGCTAAACCAGCGGTGATAAAACCATTAACACTAATTACAAATCAAATATTAGCTACAGGTATCTTCCCTGATAAACTAAAAATCGCTAAAGTAATTCCAATCTTGAAAAGGATGACAATACCCAATTCAGCAGTTATAGACCAATATCACTCTTACCAGTTAATCACTCTTACCAGTTATATCAAAAGATAAGTTACAACTAGCTAGATTCCTTTTTTCAAAATGCAAGATCTCTTGTTCAAAAACCAATATGGATTTAAAACGGAATATAGCACTGAATTTGCTGCCCTTGAATTAACTGATAGCATAATAACACACATGGATAGAAATGAAATTCTTGTAAATATTTGTCTGGAACTTTCAAAAGGTTTTGATACCTTGGATCGTAAGATTTTACTAGACAAATTATAATATTATGGCGTAAAAGGAGTAGCATTAAGTTTAATTAGAAATGATTTAACAAATAGAAAACAGTATGTTGAAATAGACGACGTAAAATCATAAATGCATAATATTCCAGTTAGACCCACTGTTGTTTATTTTATACATCAATGATTTTGCCAAGGCCAGCCAACAATTTAATTGTATAATGTATGCTGATGATATCACCCTGTCAGGTACGCTTGACTCATTTTCAACATATGAAGAAAATGGAAACGTAGACGTTGCTATAAATAGAGAACTGGGAAAAAATATTGAATGGCTAAAACTTAACAAATTGTCTCTAAACTTAAGCAAAACTAAGTACATGCTTTTCAAAACAACCAGAAGAAAAATGTGATTTCACCAGTGTGGCAGAATTTTATTTTCTTGGAATAACTTTTAATGAACAATTTAACTGGAAAAATCACATTAACAAAATCTGAAATAGAGTTTCAATGAATAGACGTATTGAATAAACTAAAATAGTTATTATCTTTTAAAACAAAGATTATATTGTACAATACACGGATATTGCCACACTTAAACTATGGCGTAACCGCTTGGGGTTACAAATGTGACAGAATTCAGAAACTTCAAAAAAACTTGTCCGAATTATTAGTGTAAGCAAATATAATGCTCACATTGAACCACTGTTTAAAAGTCTTAAATTATTAAAAATTGAAATCACTAGAACTAAAAGTATATTATAAATTCGTACATAACAAACTTCATGTTTACCTTCAAAATTTACCGCTTCATCAAAACAATAGCGTTCACAATTTCAACACACGTGGGCAATACAATATACACACAATCAGGGTACAACACGAATTTGCCTCAGATACACCTTGCCGCATACTATAAATAATGCACCTGATTTAATAAAAAATAAAGTTTACACTCACAACTTACACGGGTTTGCAATGTATGTTAACAATTATCATTTGCAGACATATCCACCGGTAAGTACATTACGAAATTGTTATATTTGCCCCAATGAGTGAATAACAAATAGGAATACATATCTTAGGGATGAATAACCAGTCGTCCATTATCATGTATGATGTCATGTTATAGGCCTTGCTTGACTTAATCTGTTGACCGATTATTGCAACCTACATATACACCAGGACTTGTCATTAATATAACTGGGTGGCTCCCACGTGAGCGATTTGTTTGCTTTAGCGGGAATCTCCATGACCAACACGTGATAATTTATATACTATTTTGTGATCATTATGCTTTTATATACTCAATTAATGAGTGATATGTATATGGGTCAAAATAAAAACTACTGTCTGTCTGTCTGTCTGTCCGTCTAGTATCATCAGCAAACAGAATAACAGTGTCAACAGTGTTAAGTCGATAAAGACACCAATCGTACTTTGGCATTTATCCATTGCGGAAGTAACCTTTTCGACAAATTCTGTTAAAGCTAGTGAAGTTGAATGATTACTTCTGAAGTCATACTGCCCATCTGTCAATATGCGTTGTGTTTCAATGAAAGCCTTTTGTTGAATTTGTTTTCAAGTATTTTTGAAAATTGGGATAAGAGAGATGTCTATAATTAGACAATAGAAAACGGTCTCCCGATTTAAATATAGGAATGACTTTTGTTAATTTCATATCATTTGGAAATGATCCGCTGATCAAAGATCTGTTAAAAATGTGGCTTAGCGGTTGTACAAGAATTTGCAATTTCGAGTACTTCTTGCTCAGTAACGGGGGACATATACACTGATTGTGATACGGTACGTTTTACAAAGTCGTTTGGCTTTGTTCCCGGGCAGGGTTCTATGCAGTTGGATAATTTGGTACCTATATCAACGAAGAATTTTTTTTTTTTTTTAACTATTTCTTTATTTTTTAATACTACTAGATTTTCACCAACATGAAACATGTTCAAATATGTGGTTTCAAATTTTCTTTTACCTATTATGCTGTTAAGAGTTTTCCAAGTTTCCAGTCGTCGAGTTCTTTTCTGTAATAGTTTTTCTTTTCTAGATGTAATAATTTTGTTAACTTAGTTTTGTAATTTTTGTAGTGACTTTCTGTTAATTCTGTCGTATTTTTGTAGAAACGCTAAGTACAGGTTATTCTTCTTTATGCAATCATTTTAGCCCTCTTGATAACCAGGTCTATAATTCTTTTTTGTTTTTCCTGAACACGTTGTCATTTTGACAGGATAGGCATCGTTAAAAGTGTTTCTTAGTACATGTATTTGCATAAAGCGTGAGACCGCTAAATCAGGGTTTGACTCGTTCATTACAGTGTCCCAGTTTGCATCATTTAAATCATGCTCAAATTTGTTTAATGAGTCCCCATCTAACGTTCTGTTATATTTATTTGTTGGATCATCGTTAATAACCGCATAAATGCTGTTGTCACACAGAACGAAAATTGACATATGATCTGTAGAATTGCTTAAAACACAGCTCCGAACAGAAATTATCTATTGTACTAGCAGTCGTGCCTGTTATTCGTGTGGGTCTGGTGATCAAGGGATATAATCCAGAGCTGAGCATTTGTACGGTTATGCGCATGCGTCAGGTTATGTATCTTCTTATTTCCAGCTCCTACGTTTATACTTAATATTACACATTCTAAAGACTGCCATTGTTCAAATTTTACAGAGGTGCAATAATATCATTATCACTATACGTACGTATCACTATATTTGCAATCAATCAGTCTAAAGTCTTATTTCGCCAAAATGTTTTGCTTAGCAACCACAGGTAGAATTTAAAACACAATGGCGGAAAAGTAAACAATAAGTAAAGCGCGCGAAACACAATTACCCCCAATGCAACTCGCATAATCAGGGTGTTCTAAAAAACTAAACATCACAGTAATTAAATATACATTAGCTATATAAGACACGTAAATTATATATTCTTAAATCCTTCTCCTGTGTTTTGCCATTTCCTGAACTAACAGGCCTTTCTTCGGGTGTACACCAGTGTTATCTCAAACATCAACATATCTGCGAGGTAGCTCATCTAGCTCGTCTAGCTCTAAGGCAACATCATCAAGACACAATTAAAAAAACAGCATAAAACAAACAAGAAATTGGAGGCTGACAGAGATCAAGAAAAATGTGTCTGCCCTGATTCCAGCTTGGAAGTTAAAGATAACGAGGACGCCATTGAGTGTGACATCTGTAAGCGATGGTATCACAAAGTCTATCAAAGTGTGTCTGATGCTTTGTATGCCATATTATCCAGCGACAAAAACCAACAAATCAGTAGGTACTGTAAATCATGCCAAAGAGGGGAAAAGACAATCATGTCACACATCCTTATCATACACGAGCGTCAAGACAAGTTTGACAAAAAATTGACAGCTATGGAAAATAAACAAAAAACATTTCAATCTAGAGTCAATTAACTTGAGGAGACAGTCTTAAAAGTATCCAATCTGCAATCTCAGGCACCACATGAATCACTATGTGCAACATACGTAGAACCATTCATAAACAAAGATGAAGTGGTAGCCACTTTGTGCACCCAAATAAATGACCTAATGACCAGAATGAAGAACATTGTGGTTTATAATATGCCAGAGGAGACCAGCACTCTGAAAGAAGTCAACACTATTCATGACAGGAAGCTAATGAAGGAAATGTCAGGATACACTATAGATGGTAAATATCAACCCGGAGACCTACAAGTAAGGAAATGGAAACAGAGGGAATAAGAAGTCGTCCGTTACTTGTAACCTTCCCAGAAGAGAACAAAAAAACTTTAGTCATGAAGAACCTAAACAAACTGAAAAACAAAGGAGAGCCATTCAGTGGAATGGTTATAAAGCACGACATGAGCAAGGACGACAGAGAGAAGGAGCGACTACTACAGAAGGAGGCAAGAGAAAAAACACAGCAGGAACAGACCAGGTAGACAAATTTTGTCTACCTGGTAAGAGGGCGCCCAGGAGAAAGGCAGAACATCAAAGTAAAAAAGAGGGGCGAAATTACCAACCAACCTCTTGCACAGCAAGTGCCAATGCCAGTGCCAGAGAAATAACTGTATGGTATACAAATGCTGATGTGCAAACAAAGGAAAAACTAACTGGACTAAAATGTAGAATAAAAAACTATTCAACTCCACCAAAGGTTACAGTAATGTCAGAAGTAAAACCTAAAAATTATAAAAAAGACAACTTACCACACAAGAATACAACCTGGAAGGATATTCTAAGGAAACTATGAACATTAGTGAGGACACAGGCAGAGGAATGATCTTGTTTCTTCACAATTCATTGCCATTTCAAGTGCACCAGTTTGATGTCGAATTCAATGAAGCAGAGTTTTGCACTTTAAAACTGAAAGGGAAAGACACTCTTCTCATAGGCTCCTTTTATAGAAGTCCAAACAGTACCACAGAGAACAATGACAACCTTAACAAACTACTTGACAAAATAAGTGAGAAAAAATGTGCACGTGTTCTACTACTTGGAGATTTTAACTATCCTAAAATTGATTGGGAAACAATGTCAACTATAGCAGCAAATACAGAGGAGAAAGAATTTTAATTTATTGAGAAACTTCGAGACTGTTACTTTGTGCAGAGCCCACAAGAGGTAGAGGTACAACTGAACCATCACTCCTTGATCTTGTCCTCACTAGTGAAGATACAGAGATCTCAACAATTGAAACAGCCTCAGCACTAGGAAGAAGTGACCATTCTATTATTAAGGTGGTTCTCAACTGCATGCCAGTCTATGAACCAATCCGCAAAACTGTCTATAAATATGACAAGGGGGATTACACCAAAATAAAAGACATGCTAACATTGATTGGGAGGATGAATTTTCCAATTACCAGAAGGATACACAAACTCAATGGGATATATGTAATTCTAAACTTAGATATGCAGAAGAAAATTGCATACCAAAGAAGGTGATAACGGAAAGAGCGAGAAAATACCAAGTTCCACTGGACGTGAAAATCCGAACCAAAATCAAAAGAAAAAACAGGTTGTGGAAAAAATATCTTCTCTACAAAGATGCCCAAACTTATGAGGAATTTATGAAAAAGATATCATAAATCAAATAAAACAGAATCTCAAGAAGTTCTGGCAATATTCCCAGGCGAAAATGAACACAAGAATGGGAATACCCAACTTAGTAAAAAGCAAAGACAAAGAAGATCTAACAAAGACCGATTTGAAAAAAGCACAGGTACTGGCAAATCATTTCTCTACCGTATTTACGAGAGAGCCAGAAGGAGACATTCCGGAGAAGCCAACAAGATGTCATAACAAAGTTGAATCTTGCACTATCAATCCATCGATAATGGCATTAAAGCTAAACAAACTAAAACTTTCAAATCACTAGGACCTGACGACCTCCATCCTCGTATCCTAAACGAACTGGCAGAGAGTATCAGCACTCCACTTTCCATACTTTTTAACACGTCGCTGAAAACAGGCATGGTACCCACATACTGGAAAACAGCAAACATATCTGCAATTCACAAGAAAGAAAGCAAAAATCAAGCACAAAACTACCAGCCAGTCAGTCTAACGAGCATAGTAGGGAAAATAATGAAGGGAATAGTCAGACATACCATCATTAAACACTTGAAAGATAATGACCGGTTAAGTGACAAGCAGTTTGGTTTTATCAAAGGTCGGTCTACAGTTCTCCAATTACTTAAAGTACTCGACTCATGGACCGAGACACTAGATAACGGTGGATGTATTGATGTAGTAAACTGTGATTTTATAAAAGCATTTGACAAAGTTCCACATCTACGACTTACAGAGAAATTCCACAGCGATGGAATTCAAGGAAATATTCTAAGCTGGGTTGCAGTTCTGTTGGCCCATAGAAGACAATAATTCATTTTCAGATTGGCATGATGTCATCAGCGGCATACCACAAGGATCGGCGATTGGCCCCCTACTTTTTGTTATATTTAATAAATGACTTATCGGATGTTATAAAGAGCTCCGAAGTATTCCTGTTTGCGGATGGTATGAAGCTCTTCCATCCAATTTATATGAAGAAGATTGCACAAGGCTTCAACAAGATCTTACCCATATAGAACTTTGGACATATGAATCTCTCTTAAAGTTCCACCCAGACAAATGCCGCCATAAGAGAATAGGATCACCAACCATATGAAATGACAGCTACACGCTGGGACCTAATCATATAACGCTGGCAAGTACGGATAAGGTGAAGGATATTGGCGTCACTTTTGACTCATCACTTAATTTCGAGGCACATATGTCGGAAAAAATAATAAAGCCAATTCAATGATGGGGATAATTCGTTGCACTTTTGATTACATGGATGAACAGTGCTTTTCTACTGTTTTTAAAGATCTCGTCGTTCCACATGTTGAATATGCAAATCAAGTATGGGCTCCGTTCTTAATGAAACACATTACAGCTCTTGACAATGTTCAGCGTAGAGGAGCCAAATTTAATCTTGAATATAATGAACGTCTGCACTAAAATTACCAACTCTGGCATATCGTCGCCTCAGAGGAGACATGATTGAAATGTATAAGATTTTAACAGAGAAATATGATACAGCTGTGACATCGAACTTTATAACTTTGAGGGATAATGAATCATGTATGAGAGGGCGTCACCTAAAAATATTCAAAGGACGATGTCGGTTAAACATTTAAAAAACATTCATTTATACACCAATGCACGGACGTATGGAACAGCCTCCCACAGTCTGTGGTTGAGGCTCCATCAGACCAGTCCTTTGAGGGAAATTTAGACAAATTATGGGAAAACCACCTAATTAAGCTTGACAACACAGCCCCACCCCTATTATGGAACAACTCGTCAGACGCATGCGCACCATATAGTTTGACGACAAACATCAGATCTGGCGTAAGAGGCATCACAGCCCAGAAGCCAGAAGAAGACCTGTAAGAACCTGTAAGATTTGATCACTGAATTATTTTGATTCAGCTTGCTCTTCGCAGTGCAATAGGTCTATATTGTAATCATCACATATGTAAAAAAATGACGGTGATATTTCCCTACATGAATGACAGATTGTAATTATATTTGCTGATGCTGGTATTCGGTGCTTTATGCATACAACCGACATTGATTTTCTCGCGTTTACTAATCTGTATCTCAATAAAGATGTTTTCAAAACAGTCATCAACAGCATACGATATGTTCAAATATCAGAAGACTGGCAATTGTTAAGTACAGATTCACACACATATAAGGCAACGTCACCACGTTGGTTTTTTTCCTGGAATTACAGTACAGTTTGTAACCTGTCATTTCGTTGTAGTTGACGACATGGTTAAGTGATCACAACAACGTTTGTCACGATAGTCAGCATGTACTTGGTTGTCTAACCGCGGTTTGTGACATCATGTCGCTCTCTTACCACGAGTTTGTCAAATGACAAATAGGCGATTTTCACTCTTCCCTGACTTTCATCATTTTTGGTAGCAGTTCTTTCCGCCTCGCCATGACCATCTGCGAATAGTCCTCGTTGACGTAGATGCCACGAGGCCGCTTCTTCTTCGCCGCCTGCAGTACCAGCTACCGGCCGTCCTTGAACGACTCGAACATAACCACGATGGTCCGGGCTCTCGTCCCCGTGCCGCCAGTTCGGTGTCGATGTTGATAGCGTGCACTTGAGCTTCGGGGAGTTCTAGGGCGGTTGTCATAGCCCTGCGCACGCTCTTCTTCGTCTGCTCTCACGTCTCGCCGTCGACCTCAGCAACGCCGTCGAAACGTAGATAACAGCGTCTTGACTTGTTGTCTTGGTAGTCAATTGCGTGCTCGACTTTCTTGATCGTTTCTTCAAACTCGATCATCTTCTTCAACAGATCGTCAATGTTTCCTTCCACTGCTTCTCTGTGATCTCCTCGACTTGAGTTTGCGTGTACTACAGGCTGACTCGGAGTTCGGTCAGCGTCGTGGTTGTCTCGCGCATAAAACTGTCCACCATCCTGTTGATTTCAGCTACCGCGCTTTGCAAGCCCGCCTGGTACGCATCTTGTTGTATTTTTAGGAGCTTCTCAACGAATGTGCTGTAGGTCTGGCTTTCGTCCGCGTCGGCGCTTACTTCTATGTGGATGTGCACCACTTACGCCCGCTCCGGTCTTGGGCGACCTGGCCTTGGGGATCACGGTTTCGTTGACACCCAGCGAGGGTCAGACGCTTAGCCACAAACAATGGCTTACCGTTAACGCACTTGAGGGGACACCACTTCAGCTGCTATTGTTCGTCGTCAATGTGTCCAGGTGAACGCTATGATTCCGTGTCAGCGAAGGCTAAATTTCCCGCACCGTACTGTCCAGATGGACGATATTCCCAGTACAACAGTACAATATCCGAAGTAAATATATACAAATGTTCACGTGTTTAGTTGTACAAGATGTGAATTCATTCACATATATGAATATACACCTACTCGCAATCTTGACCTTCACTCCACATTTACGGCACCAATTGATAGGTCCCCCTGGTAGCCCGTATTTACGGGGAGATAGTAGGCTCTCCAAAGGTATATGAGCCACCATTGGTTTTGTATAACGTTTACGGGATGGCGTAATTTCGAACATTTATTACTTAACAGTGATATTTTTGATTGTCGCTCCACACACACTCCAACAACTGACATGTCATATCATATTTTGACGGGAAGAAATTCTTCTTTCACGAAATATATACCATGTCCATAGAAATGAAGTAGACACAGAGTTATTGTAACTTGATGACGTTTGCGGTATTGCAGAAGTTCGAATATTCATAATTTCACGGTGACCTTGGCCTTAGCTACACACTTACTATGCCGGGTAACAGCTTCATGTCGTATCTCATTTTGACGGGGAGACAACAAGCTTTCCAAAAATATATGACAAGCCCATTTTGTTTTTAAATAAAGAATATATGCAACCATTGTAATTTTAAGACGAAAGCGCACTATTTCGAAATTTTTTAATTTGACGGTGATCTTGTTTGACCTCGGTGTCACGCTTACTGCATCACTTGGCAGTTCTAAGACAGGCCTTGTTGTGATGGGGATATATTGGGCTTTCAAATTATATACCATTTGGGCGTTTGTACGTTCGGGGAGTTGGGCATTTAATTTGGTGCTTTAGGCAGTATCTACCGCTCATCTATTGAGGAGATACACACGAAAAGCGTGAGGTTATATTGGTCAGAGCTAATTTGCATATTCATGTGACAAATTTGCATACCATGATTTGTTCACTGACGTAATCATAACCAGATACCCTGAAAACATGCATTTAGATG
This sequence comes from Paraescarpia echinospica, assembly GCA_020002185.1. Classification (NCBI taxonomy): domain Eukaryota; kingdom Metazoa; phylum Annelida; class Polychaeta; order Sabellida; family Siboglinidae; genus Paraescarpia; species Paraescarpia echinospica. Next base: position 21,058,250 of record CM034543.1, on the reverse strand, counting down.
CATCATTTTGATTGTTTGGATGTTTGCAATTCGAGATATCCAGAAAGATAGTATATATTTTAATGGCGATACCTAATTTGCATATTACTGGGTCTCTACAAAAACGCTCAAAGGTGCCAAGGTGACTTCCGTCGGATTATTGTCCTAGAAGGTTAGATGAAAAATGCAATGCATCCTTAAATACCTCACACGATATGACTGGATCAACTTATGCTACACATCACACGATACGACTGGAGCAACTTATGCTACACATCACACGATACGACTGGAGCAACTTATGCTACACATCACACGATACGACTGGAGCAACTTATGCTACACATCACACGATACTACGGGAGCAACCTATGCTACACATCACACGATACGACTGGAGCAACTTATGCTACACATCACACGATACGACTGGAGCAACTTATACTACACATCACACGATACGACTGGAGCAACTTATACTACACATCACACGATACGACTGGAGCAACTTATGCTACACATCACACGATACTACGGGAGCAACCTATGCTACACATCACACGATACGACTGGAGCAACTTATGCTACACATCACACGATACGACTGGAGCAACTTATGCTACACATCACACGATACGACTGGAGCAACTTATGCTACACATCACACGATACTACGGGAGCAACCTATGCTACACATCACACGATACGACTGGAGCAACCTATGCTACACATCACACGATACGACTGGAGCAACTTATACTACACATCACACGATACGACTGGAGCAACTTATACTACACATCACACGATACGACTGGAGCAACTTATGCTACACATCACACGATACTACGGGAGCAACCTATGCTACACATCACACGATACGACTGGAGCAACTTATGCTACACATCACACGATACGACTGGAGCAACTTATGCTACACATCACACGATACGACTGGAGCAACTTATGCTACACATCACACGATACTACGGGAGCAACCTATGCTACACATCACACGATACGACTGGAGCAACTTATGCTACACATCACACGATACGACTGGATCAACTTATGCTACACATCACACGATACGACTGGATCAACTTGTGCTACACATCACACGATACGACTGGAGAAACTTACGCAGTAGAATCTTGAGCGCTTTACTGCTAACTCTGCCGCCGAGAGGCGCTGAGTCGTCTTCAAAACTGCACAGTTCGAAGGAACGGTCAATGAGAGAGCTCATCGCTACAAAGGACACGTATAAGAATACACAATAATACACTGCAAGAATACACAGTTGAGTAACCTAAATGATGTTATTAGTGATAGATCTTAGTTATGAAAAACGCCTAAAATCGTGGTTTAACATACCTGCAGACAAGAAAGTTAAGAGGAAGGCCCTACGTGATAAAATATAAGTGTTGATGATATTGAAAGATTATAAGTATATTGGTTATACGTATTTGTCTCACTTCTGGTAGATAATAGAACCAGATAACAGGGAATAACATTAGTGAAGGAAGAGTGTAGATTAGATATAAGAAAGTATTCATTCTCACAGAGAACTATAACAGAATAAAAGAGATCATCTGCTGGTTGTTAAAATGCTAACAGCATGAACATATTTCAAAACTTATTGGCACACATCTCAGAAGGGTTTCACATACAGTATAAACAAAATGTGTTGTGCTGTGATAATGCGCCAATAACGTCCTTGTCTATGTCTCACATGGGGTCTTTGCTTTCGACGACAATCTTATTATTACTCGCTTACTCGTCGAAAACAGAATTGTCGTCGTCGTTTTCTGACATTAACACCGTGCGGTTTAATATGGTAATTGTATTAATACGTATTAAAGCGATTTTTTGACAATTTTAATCTCTTTGTAATGTACGCAATTATTAGGTAATCCTGTTATATGATTATTTCATGTAATTCTATGCCTTTATTTAATTAGAATTGTGTTTTATTAATCACTAATGACTCTGACAATATATCGAAAAAATACTTTGGGCCCACCTTCACGATTCATATAAGGCATGCTCATGAATATTCGGGACTGTCCGTCAGACTTCGATTAGCTACGCCGAGTTAATAGATGCAAGAAATACGTCATCAACATGTGTGTATATGGATTAGCCACCGGCATGCGAATGAGTAGTGACCGATAAAATTATCAAAATGAAACGTGAACCAGCTGCTGTTTATGTTTCAGATTCAGCGAAGAAAAGAAGGAAAATATATGGAATAAACGAGAATGAACATTGCGACAGTTCACGACAGACGAATTTATTTAAAAGATAAAACACATGCCGATGTCATATTGAATGATTGGCATTGTTTTTGTTGGAACTATCATGTTCCTTTTTCACTAGGTACATCTGGCTATCCATTTTGATGTGAAGTTTTAAAGAGATTCTTTGTAAGCTAATATGCATTCGAGGTGTACCGTATCAAAACGTATTAAATTCCCATAAGTATTTTCTCTGCTACTTATGTATTGCATGTTTATGCATAATTTGGGTGTTATCTGCGCAAAAAACGATAAACAGTTGCGTTTACGCGAATAATTTTGAGCTTGCTGCCAAGTAGATGATTAATTCTGCACCCCGCGTATAATGAATATTCATGCACGCGCAGTGAGCCACACGACGACCGCTGACGTCACACACATAGTTGACATGTTAGTTTCCGAGGTGAGTTGATTCAAGCAATGGCATTGTAAATAAGCAATTTGTAGACATATGCATATTGACAGCTATTTTTTATAAGTGTAGGAAGCGTATGCACTGTTTAGTTACCCTGCTTCCCAATGCAATGAATTATAACGTCCGCTGATGCGGATGGCTGCAGTCGGTGTCAGCTGCCGCTGGGACTGTCACTGAGTCTGTCGAGCCTCAACTACAATAACTAACATAGCCTTAGGCAAAGGTCTCGTCTTTCTAGTTAATAAAACTGCTTTGTCCAATATTTGACATGCAGTGAACGAAAATGCACGCTAAAATATCAGTATATGCAACCATAGCAAGATGATTAACCTGGTCGTGGATGTAATTCGTTTGCCTAAAAAAATCTGGGTCCCTGGGATTTGGGTATGTGTGTCTACGGGTCTTGCCTTTCCAAATTCCAGTCAACCGTTTTTGAAAAGTCCCCGTATTTGAACCGAAACATGAAAATGTGAGATTCGTACGTTCACAGACTGTTTTTAATGCAACAGCTACGATTGCCAGTAAACCTGGCTGGCATGTCATCATTCAATGTAAACGTTTTAGGTGTGTAGTACACAATACCATGTTGCCACGGAATTTTGCGATTCACGAATTTTAGACACCAGCAGAACTGCACTCTAGAATACATAACTTTGTATCCATGAATATATTATTAAAAATATAATGATACATCAGATCAAGTTGCGCTGCTTCATGTGAATAGCACATTTGATAATAATAGTACTCGCTAAAAACAAATTAAACATTTATTTTTGACATGTTACTTTACTGTTATTGTACACTTTTCACGAGAATGGCCCATATGTATAATTATATACAACATTAATTATTAGAGTAAGAATAAAGGAAAATTTACAGTGCACTCTGGATAAGGTCGAACTTCCAGGGACCCATGACAATACTGATAAGTGGAATTTCTGATAACTAGAAAGTTGTCAGAAGGTCCCCTTATTGGACCGAGGAAAAGATTGATTTAACTTAGCAAAAATTCACTTATGTGTGTTCAAGTTATCTGGAGTGCAGTAGTAGTAGTAAAAGCTTTATTTAATGATGGTTACCATGTCACGTTATATCGTGTTTTCAATGGGCCATTTCACACTACATTCTTACATCAACATTTACACAGCTTTTATAAAATATACAATTCACAACAATAAAAATATAAATAATATAGTAAATTAAACAAATAAAAATATATTAAATAATAAATGATTAATATTACACTACAAATAAAACAACATCATGAATACATTTACCAATTCTAGAAAGATTAAAGTCAATAATAATAGTCAATAAGATCAAGATGAATGAATTAAAACAATTCATCATTTAAAATAAATACTCATTCAGGCATATCAATTGAAAAGTGCAAACAATTGTATACATCCTTCTTGAGAAATTTTAAAAAGACTGTTTTAAAGGTATCTACACTGTTGACATTATGTATAGATTCCGGGATAGCGTCCCATAGTTTTGCACCCCTATAAGCAAATGTGCGCTGGCCTATGGCCAGGTTGTACTTGTGAACACGAATGTTTGTGCAGCCGCGGGTGCAATAATCATGTACACTACTGTTTAATGTAAATAGGTCTATAAGGTAGGCCGGGGCTTGCCCATGCATGATATTATACATTATTATGGCAGTGAAGTAACGTATGCGAACATCAATTGGCAAACATTCTAGAGAGCGAAATAGTGTCACTGCTGAAACTTGTCGCCGGTCTTTCACATTCAAAATTACACGTGCATACTGCTTCATCATCTTATGAACGTTCGACAGCAAAACATGTCCGCAACTACCCCATATGACGCAGCCGTAGTCAATCAACGGTTGCACCATCCCTGAGAAATACAGTTTCCTTGCAAGTAGCGGCATTAAGTGTTTCACTTGGTTGAACAAATACAACCGGCTCCGCAGCTTGGAGCATAGCTTTGTCACATGTGCATTCCAAGTTTGGTTACTGTCGACGTATAAGCCAAGTAATTTGTGGGTCTGAACGGGTGTTACGATACAGTTGTTGCCGGAAGAGGGTCTGACAACACACTGTCATATTCCACGCGTTGGTAGCGTTCGCTAAGATAAGATCGGAACCAGGCTAGCTCGTTTTCATGGCAACCATACAACTCCACTTTGAGTAAAATCAGATCATGGTCAACCAAGTCAAAAGCCTTTCTCAGATCGACTAACACCATGCCACACAAGTTGCCTTTGTCAATGTTGCTCTGAAAATAGTCGGTCAGCTTAAGCAATACGGTTTCACATGACCGATTCTCTCTAAAGCCGGATTGCTCGTCTAGCAGTAATTTAAACTCTGTAAGATAGGCGTAGAAATGGTTATGCACGTGTCGTTCCAGAAGTTTAGACATAATTGGCAAGACCGATATAGGTCTATAATTCATGACGTCGTTTGAGTCTCCGTTTTTGTACAGCGGGACCACTCTGTCCTTCTTCCATGACCGTGGAAAGTGCGCCTTATTGATACTAACATTGCAAATGTTGACTATGTGCGGTGCAATGATTTCAGCACTCAGTTTTATTAGTTTACAACTGATGCCATCCAGTCATGTTGCTTTTATCGCTGACATCTTTCGTAGCTGTTTAAGAACAAATTCAATCGTCATATTCGGCAATTTAAAGACACATTTTCTGGTTTGCTTCGCCCGATAACTGACTTTAGTTTTGAGTAGTTCGACACACTGGTTGTCGTTGTACCATATTTCGATGCAATGTTGGCAAAATGTTCGTTGAATTGATCAGCCATCATTTTCGCGTGTGTGTGTGGCTGACTGTTCTGGTTGGTTTGTCTCGGTTGAACCGCACTCGTTGTAGCCAAAGATGATTTTATGTGACTCCATATCACGCGTGGATTTGGTGTTTGTTGTTCCAGTGATTTTATGTAGAAGTCTCGCTTAGCTTTTCGGATGTCATGATTCACACGGTTCTTAGCACGTTTATACATCGCCAGAATGCGAGGGTCCCTTAAGTGTTTTGAAGCGTCGAACAGTCGATCTCTGGCCGCTATCAATTTAGCCAGATCGGCGTTAAACCAGGGAGGTTGCTTAACAGCTTTGACACGCTTTACTATAATCGGCGCATGTTCATTCAACACAGAAATGTATATTTGTTCAAACAGGTCCAGTTTTACGTCAACAGCGTCCGTCATGTTGATCAAAGACCATGGCGCATCAGCAAGTTGCTTTAAAAACTACGTTCACTAAAGTTTTTAAGATCACGGTAACATATGGTTTTGTGCACGTTCGTCTTGGCAAAAGACCCATTATGTTTTCGAACGACTGTCAAGGGGCAGTGATCTGAGAGACCGATGGATGCGACGGAAGATGTCAGTACATTTTTACGGTTGTTTACATACACATGGTCAATACATGATTTTGATTCCGGGCGTGTGACCTCGCATATAAGTTGGTCGAGTCCCAACATGATCAAGTCGTTGTATAATGTGTAGTGTGAGCCTTTCATCAAGTCTATATTGACATCTCCTAACACATAGACGTCCGTTGTCAGACATAGCGCGTTTTCAATATTCGAGACAATTTCTCGGTCTGTTCGTATTACACTGTTAGGGGGTCGATAAATGAAACACACAAGGAAAGACATGCATCTAGGTGGCATAAGTTCAATCCACAGCAATTCTATGCCGTCACATTCGAGGTCACGATGACGGACATACTTAAACGCTGTCGATACGTGTGCCAGCAGTCCTTCGCCGCGCTTCCCGCTGCGATCTCGTCTCTCAGGCTGACGAAAACCATCAATCGTAAGTCTCGCATCATGGTCACTTGACGTAAGGAAGGTTTCGGATATGCCAAGGATATATATCGGACGGGGATCCACCTGAAGAACACATTTCAGTTCATGCATTTTATTTGACACATGCTTTATGTTCCAGCTAGCTATTCGTATGCCTTTTCTATTTAATCCGAATCCCGTTGTCTTTGCATTTGCGACGTTTCCGTTTACTGTATGCACGCCTTTGTTACCAAGTAATGGCATCACACAGGTGACAAGTATACGATTGTTGAATTCATTACCGTCTGAAGGTCGTTTCAAGTGGCAATTAACCAGCTGTGCAGCCGGTGACGATGGTCCGTCTTGCGAGGTCGCCCAGATGTCCACCGGTGCTGGACAAACAGCGAGTCCTCCGTGGGCGACAATGGAGCGTTTACAATAAACGTATATATTAAGTGTCTTTAAAAATCACACGAAATCTGAAGAAACGGTATTTTGCTGATGCATGCACATACCATTAACGTATTGTCGAGCAAACAGACAATAGTCCAACAAAAAGTGCACTGTATATGACCAATGCATACAGGTAATTACGTAGAAGCAATTTAAAAGTTGGCCAAAGTAATGGATTGGGATTTTATTCTGACCGAATCAACATAACAAGGTTCTCTTGTATTTCTTTTCCATTTAGCCAGCTGTACACCTTGTGATGAGTCCCATAATCCAATATATAAACTGAATTAATCTGCATCATCCCGTCATTATGTTGAAAAGTAGGAGTACATAATAACAAATTATGCTTTCTTATGCTCGTCATGTTTGGATTGTGTTCTACAGCATATTCTTCAAAAAAATGTGAAGCAAGTTTGTGTTAAGTGAATTATACTGGGAGTAGTGTATAAAAAGGTGTTGACAAAGTTGCTTTTACAATAATTTTGAAAATTCATAAAATATAAATGTTCCACAACATTCAAAATGTCTTAGGGATCTTCTTGAGCTAAATACACCAATGATGACTGAAAACAGTGTTTTAGAATATGCGTTACTTTTAAAGTTTTGTAATTTTATAATTTTCTTCACTACTGTGTCATTTAATATATTGTCCTATTAATAGCACTGCTATGCATTTTGATACACAGAGCTCTGATGCACACATCCGTTTGAAACTTCCCAGTAGATGTCGCATAGAACAGAATGGGGCAGAACAAAGTCAGACATCATCTTATGTCAGGTGACCCATTGTTCAATCAATGGCATTGTTAAGTAGAGCTCTTCAATTTCCTCTTTCCATCAGCTCAGCTATTTCCAATGTTCCTGCAAATAAACAAAGTTGAACTTAGGAAACGGAGCCTAAATATGAGTTAACTAACTCAAAACTGTGCAGATTAATTCAGTTTATATAATATTGGATTATGGGACTTATTACCAAGTGTACAGCTGACTAAATGGAAAAGAAATACAAGAGAACCTTGTTATGTTGATTAAGTCAGACTAAAATCCCAATCCATTACTTTGGCCAATTTTTTATTTTCTCTTACATAATTACTTGTATGCATTGGTCATATACAGTGCACTCCAGATAACTCGACTCAACATAAGTGAATTTTCGCTAAGTTAGGTCAATCTTTTCCTTGGCCCAGGGCAAAGGTCCAAATAAGGGGACCTTCTGATAACTTTCTAGTTATCATACATTCCACTTATCAGTATTGTCATGGGTCCCTGGAAGTTTGACCTAATCCAGAGTGCAGTGCGTATTTTCCTTTATTCTTGCCCGAATAATTAATGTTGTATATAATTATACATATGGGCCATTCTCGTGAAAAGTGTACTGTAACGGTAAAGTAACACGTCAAAAATGAATGTTTAATTTGTTTTTAGTGAGTACCATTATTATCAAATGTGCTATTCACACGAAGCAGCGCGACTTGATCTCATATATTACTAGATTTTAAAAATATATATTAATGGATACAAACTTATGTATACTAGAGTGCAGATCTGCTGGAGTCCAAAATTCGTGCATTGCAAAATTCCGTGGCAACATGGTATTGTGTACTTTTTAACAAACCTAAAATGTTTACATTGAATGATGACATGCCAACCAGGTTTACTAACAATCGTAGCTGTAGCATTAAAACCGGTCTGTGAACGTACGAATCTCACATTTTTATGTTTCGGTTCAAATAAGTGGGGAAACGGGGACTTTTCAAAAACGCCTGACTGGAATTTGGAAAGGCACGACCCGTAGACACACATACCCAAATTAATGCTGCGTTCCAATTACCTCGTGTATGTCGTGAATACGACTTCGTAACCCCTACTTGACCCAGTTGCATAAATTTATAAGTGGTAGACTCGAGCAGACGGTGAACTTTCCGGTTCGCCAAGTCGTATTCACGACTTACATGAGGTGATTGGAACGCAGCATTAGGCAAAAAATTACATCCATGACCAGGTTAATCCTCTTGCTATGGTTGCATATATTGATATTTTAGTGTGCATTTTCGTTCACTGCATGTCAAATATCGGACAATGCAGTTTTATTAACTAGGAAGGCGAGACCCTTGCCTAGGGCGAGGCAGTTACTGTAGTAGAGGCTCGGCAGACTCAGACTCAGTGACAGTCCCAGCGGCAGCTGACACCGACTGCAGCCGTCCGCGTGGGCACGTTATAATTCTACTTAATGTAAACGTTACTCGGCTGACGGCATTGGGAAGCAGGATAATTAAACAATGCATACGCTTCCTACACTTATACAAATAGCTGTCAATATGCATATGTCTACAAATTGCTTATTTACGATGCCATTGCTTGAATCAACTCACCTCGGAATCTAACATGTTAACTGTGTGTGTGACGTCAACGGTCTTTGTGTGGTTCACTGCGCGTGCATGAATATTCATTATACCCGGGCTGCAGAATTAATCATCCACTTGGCAACAAGCTCAAAATGATTCGCGTAAACACAATTGTCTGTCGGCTTTTTGCGCAGATAATACCCAAATTATACATAAACATGCAAGACATAAGTAGCAGAGAAAATACTTATGGGAAATTAATACGTTTTTATACGGTACACCTCGAATGTATATTAGCTTACAAAGAATCCCTTTAATGCACGGTCCACCTTCTATCGGACTAAAGCATATTTAATTAGTATTCACAATACGCACGCTAGTTGTCACGGGGGCATGATCGGTGAAAGTTGAAATGCCACAAAACAGTAAAAACGTATTTACTCAACAAATAATTAGTAGGCATTCATACGTAATCTACCTCCTAACTGACACGTGGTTGTCTCCGCAATCCAGCAGCTGACGATGTTTTCAATTTGGAGTCGCCGTGATTGCAGCATTCAAGAAACTATACAAACATTTGAACTATAACAAGGACGCAGTATAAACACAGTCTAGACCTTGTCGATGTCCTGCTTATCGGCTTATCGGCAAGCTTAATGTATGAATGTACGTCGCAGGATAATTTCCTACTTAGTTACAGTTCCTACGATCTAGCCCTCTACACTTGTTCCACGGGTACGAAGGCAACCGAATCAAGCAAGTGTCTTTACACGAAATATGCATTTATTTATGTCTACCAGCCAAAGTACAGTACAGTCAGACTGAAATGTCATATTCCCGTAAGAAAAGAAAGTTTCCCTTTGAATACGAGGTAGTTTTGTACAAAGAGTAAAGAAAACTTTGTAGTGAACACAAACTGACTGAAGCTGAATGTAAAAACTGGGGCAGGCGTGACATTGTTGTCAATATATATATATATATATATATATATATATATAGAGAGAGAGAGAGAGAGAGAGAGAGAGAGACAGACAGACAGACAGACAGACAGACAGACAGACAGACAGACAGAGAAAAAATTCCACAAAAATCCACCATAGCTTCATAACCCAAACGACATCCACCATCTTTCGTGGTCGTTTTTTCTTGAAAGCAATTGTAGAACTTGAATATAAAAATGAAAACAATAATATATCAAAGCGGACATATATATATATATATATATATATCTCTCTCTCTTTCCTGTTAAAATAATATTATGATGAAGTTCTTAATGTGGAGGAAAATAATATTTTGTGTATTTTGTTTAGAATGTTTGTGGTTTTCTTTGTGAAATAAAAATGTACCTCTGAAATTTGTGCGTAAACCCCAAATTTTGTTTTAAGTCGATTTATATGGACAACACAGTAAACGTTCAACTCAATCTGACCGTAAGAAATAGACAGGATTGATTGTCTGTCAGAGATGTCCTGTGGCTCGTAATCCTCCCCTGATGTTATCCTGTATACAACATGGATGTTGAGAAATATTTTAGCCACTTGAACGTATCCTGTTTTCATACCATGTTTTGAATAGCCTACCAGAAGTTGTAGCGGCCTAGTCAGTGGACTTGACCTCTTTCTTTGATCGCACCCTGACCTAGTTATGTGAACTCATGTGATCGACTACACGCATTATGTTCTGATGGAATAAAGTTGTATTATTGTCAGTTTCTGTTCACTACATTGGTGACCCTGACTATACCAAGACGGTATTTTGGTATGCAACACGCGTATACACACACGAACTAAACTGTAAGTTCACCAAACGTAGCATTACACGCGTATTGTGTATGTTGAACTGTGCGGCCTGTGACTATTCAACCATTACGCACTCGGCACACTCGTCACTCGCACGTACAACGTAAACAATCAGCATGGCCGATACACACGCTGTCGGCCTCAAACTGCCGGTCTTCTGGGCCGATCACCCGCGGGTCTGGTTGCAGCAGGCAGAGGCGCAGTTCGCCTTGCGGAATATCACGGCCGACGACACGAAATACCATTACGTTGTCGCGGCCTTAGATCAGACGACGGCTCTGCGCGTGATAGACGTTTTGGAGGATCCGCCGCAGCATGATAAGTACGGAAATCTGAAGAGAAGGCTTACCGACATATTCGGACTATCAATGCGACAGCGTGCAGATAGACTACTAGATATAGGCCTACAAAGTCTGGGTGACAGGTGACCTTCACAACTAATGGACGATATGCTCGCCCTGCTTGGTTCACACAAGCCGCGCAAGTTATTCGAGAGCATCTTTCTAAAGTGCATGCCAGAGGACATCCGCCTGCAACTAGCCAAGGCTAATTTTGACGATCCACGGACTCTCGCCAAAACTGCTGACGAACTCTGGCAAGTTAGAGAGCAACCGGCTGTTGTTTTCTCTTCAGACACCCGTCGACCGAGAAACGCCAGAACAAAACCCGTGACGACACCGAGAGCAAACGAACCCGTGACGCATGATGAAGATGTGTGCTACTACCATCGGCGATACGGCAACGCAGCCAGAAAGTGTAACACCCCGTGTGCATTTGCGGGAAACTACCGAGCCGGTTGTCATTAGTCGCTTCGGCGGCCGGCCAACTTAACAGCCTACTGTTCCTATTGGACGGTCACTCTGCAAAACGATTCTTGGTTGACACGGGAGCAGCAGTCAGTGTTTTTCCCGCCTCCCAACAAGACATCGACAGTGGCTCACGTACACCCTCTCTGGTCGCCGCTAACGGATCAAAAATTGCAACTTACGGAACCCGGAAGATGAAACTACGCCTAGAGAACCACGACTACACATGGTCCTTCATTCTTGCTGATGTAAAAACACCGCTTCTCGGAGCTGATTTCCTGCAGACGCATGGATTGTTGGTTGATCTCCAAAGCCAACGTTTAGTCAACGCAACTTCGCTCACGAGTTCTATTCTCAAGCAATCCAACTATGCAGCAATGCACTGTGTCTGCACCACGCCACATCGGACGACCCGTACAAGCAGATACTAGATGAGTTCCCTGCTATCACTCGTCCAGAATTTTCCAGTCCTTCTGTTCGTCATGGTGTGGAACATTTCATCCCCACAGCCGGCCCGCCTGTGCACGCTAGAGCTCGCAGGCGGTGATTATCGAAGACTCAACGATGTGACAATAGCCGACCGATATCCGGTGCCACACATTCAGCACTTCTCTTCACAACTTGCAGGCGCTACCGTGTTCTCCAAGATCGACCTGGTACGTGGCTACCATCAGATTCCGGTAGCTACAGATGACATCAGTAAAACTGCCGTTATCACGCCTTTCGGCCTGTTTGAGTTCCTATGAACACCATTCGGTCTCAAAAACGCAGCGCAAGCATTCCAGCGCCTCATGGACACTGTCTGCAGCGGACTCGAGTTCGTTTTTGTCTACTTAGATGACATTTTGGTGAACAGTGAATCTGCAGAACAACACAAACACCTACGGACAGTTTCCCACCGTCTGGCCTCCCATGGTTTAGTGATCAACGTGAGCAAATGCCAATTTGGAACAACTACCATCGACTACCTGGGCCACCGGATCACAAGTCAAGGAGCTGTTCCCTTGCCTGCTAAGGTAGAAGCCATCCGGGTGTTTACACGGCCTACAACTGTCAAAGGACTGCAACAGTTTGCCGGGATGGTGAATTTCTATCATCGTTTCGTCCCTAATGCAGCTCACATCATGCGTCCCATATATGATGCACTGGTAGGCAAGCCCGTGACCTTGGAGTGGTCAAACGACCTAGAGGAAGCATTCACGGCCGCAAAGGAGGCTCTCGCACAGGCCACTATGCTCGTACACCCACATGCTGACAAGCCCATCGCACTCACAGTGGACGCCTCGGGAGCAGCAGTTGGCGCCGTCCTTGAGCAAAACCTTGGCTCCTGGAAACCAGTGGCGTTCTTTAGCCGCAAACTTCGCGCTGCCGAACAGTGCGTTCGATCGTGAACTTCTAGCCGCGTACCTGGCTATTCGACACTTTCGCTACTTCCTGGAAGGGCGCTCCTTCGTCCTTTTCACCGACCACAAACCGTTGACTTTTGCGATTTCCAAAGCCAGCGATCCGTGGTCCCCGAGGCAACAGAGACACTTGGCATACATCTCGGAATTCACCACAGACGTGCGCCACATAGAGGGCAAGAATAACACCGTAGCAGACTCGTTATCCAGAGGTGAAATCTCGGCGATCACCTCACCTCATCCTGATGTAGACTACAACGCCATGGCAGCAGCTTAGCGAACAGACGAAGGTATCACTTCCGTCCGAACAGCCACCACTGGCCTCGTCATCCGTGACATTGCATTCGGCAACAAAGGCGAATTGATCTGCTGTGATATCTCCACTGGACGACCCAGACCACTCGTCCCCGACACATGGCAGCGCACAGTTTTCCATGCAGTCCACGGCCTCTCACACCCGTCAATCCGGACAACGAAAAAGATGGTCGCGGCAAAGTTTGTATGGCCAGGCCTTCAAAAACAAGTCGGCATCTGGGCAAAAGCGTGTCTCCGTTGTCAAGCATCTAAAGTGCATCGGCATACTACCGCCCCCTTGGACCAGTTTGTGCCAGCGACCCGCCGTTTTGATCACATGCACGTGGACATCGTTGGCCCTCTTCCACCGTCACAGAATTATCGCTACCTGCTCACAGTGGTAGACAGATTCACCAGGTGGCCTGAAGCAATTCCACTGGTTAATGCACAGACTACCACATGCGCGAAGGCTTTTGCATTCCACTGGATCGCCCGCTTTGGTGTTCCGGTAGAACTGACGTCAGACAGAGGGTCAAAGTTTACTTCAGAATTGTGGGCGGCTTTGTCTCAACTAAACGGCACCCGTCTGCACGGGACAACCGCATACCATCCCCAGTCTAACGGAATTGTGGAACGTTTTCATCGTCATCTCAAGTCCGCTTTGATGGCTCGCCTCAATGGTCCCAACTGGATTGACGAACTGCCATGGGTTCTACTTGGTATCCGCACCGTACCCAAAGAAGACCTGGATTGTTCCTCAGCTGAGATGGTATATGGAGCCCCACTAACCGTTCCGGATGATTTCCTACCACGTGGTCAGGAAACGCAGGAAGCAGCGCAATTCCTTCCTCGACTCCGCGAGACAGTTCGTGGGCTAGCACCGCGACCTCCGGTCCCACACGGTACCAGACCGTCGTCTGTGCCAGCTACACTCGCAAACAGTTCTTACGTGTTTGTCCGCCGTGATAGTCACCGCCCGCCTCTCAGACCACCATATGAAGGACCTTACAAGGTCTTGACGCACGGCGATAAGACGTTCCTGCTCGACTACGGCAATCAACAGGACAGCGTCAGCATCGATCGCCTCAAACCTGCATTCCTTGATCCGGTGAAACCTGTTGAAGCTTCCAAACGAGCCCCTCGTGGTCGTCCAGCTACCAACGTGGAGACGAGATCCGGCCGCCTAGTCAGAGGTCCTGAACGCTATACTCCCCTATAACGGGTGCTGGAGGGGGTTGTGTAGCGGCCTAGTCAGTGGACTTTACCTCTTCCTTTGATCGCACCCTGACCTAGTTATGTGAACTCATGTGATCGACTACACGCATTATGTTCTGACGGAATAAAGTTGTATTCTTGTCAGTTTGTGTTCACTACAAAGTTTTCTTTACTCTTTGTACAAAACTACCTCGTATTCAAAGGGAAACTTTCTTTTCTTACGGGAATATGACATTTCAGTCTGACTGTACTGTACTTTGGCTGGTAGACATAAATAAATGCATATTTCGTGTAAAGACACTTGCTTGATTCGGTTGCCTTCGTACCCGTGGAACAAGTGTAGAGGGCTAGATCGTAGGAACTGTAAGTAAGTAGGAAATTATCATGCGACGTACATTCATACATTAAGCTTGCCGATAAGCCGATAAGCAGGACATCGACAAGGTCTAGACTGTTTATACTGCGTCCTTGTTATAGTTCAAATGTTTGTATAGTTTCTTGAATGCTGCAATCACGGCGACTCCAAATTGAAAACATCGTCAGCTGCTGGATTGCGGAGACAACCACGTGTCAGTTAGGAGGTAGATTACGTATGAATGCCTACTAATTATTTGTTGAGTAAATACGTTTTTACTGTTTTGTGGCATTTCAACTTTCACCGATCTTGCCCCCGTGACAACTAGCGTGCGTATTGTGAATACTAATTAAATATGCTTTAGTCCGATAGAAGGTGGACCGTGCATTAAAGGGATTCTTTGTAAGCTAATATACATTCGAGGTGTACCGTATAAAAACGTATTAATTTCCCATAAGTATTTTCTCTGCTACTTATGTCTTGCATGTTTATGTATAATTTGGGTATTATCTGCGCAAAAAGCCGACAGACAATTGTGTTTACGCGAATCATTTTGAGCTTGTTGCCAAGTGGATGATTAATTCTGCAGCCCGGGTATAATGAATATTCATGCACGCGCAGTGAACCACACAAAGACCGTTGACGTCACACACACAGTTAACATGTTAGATTCCGAGGTGAGTTGATTCAAGCAATGGCATCGTAAATAAGCAATTTGTAGACATTGACAGCTATTTGTATAAGTGTAGGAAGCTTATGCATTGTTTAATTATCCTGCTTCCCAATGCCGTCAGCCGAGTAACGTTTACATTAAGTAGAATTATAACGTGCCCACGCGGACGGCTGCAGTCGGTGTCAGCTGCCGCTGGGACTGTCACTGAGTCTGAGTCTGTCGAGCCTCTACTACAGTAACTGCTTCGCCCTAGGCAAGGGTCTCGCCTTTCTAGTTAATAAAACTGCATTGTCCGGTATTTGACATGCAGTGAAGGGAAATGCACACTATATATGAAGCTATATATATATGAAGCTATGAAGCTATGGTGGATTTTTTTCTCTGTCTGTCTGTCTGTCTATCTATCTATCTATCTATATATATATATATATATATATATATATATATATATATATATAGCTAGATAGATAGATAGAGAGACAGACACACAGACAGACAGACAGACAGACAGAGAAAAAATTCCACAAAAATCCACCATAGCTTCATATCCCAAACGACATCCACCATCTTTCGTGGTCGTTTTTTCTTGAAAGCAATTGTAGAACTTGAATATAAAAATGAAAACAATAATATATCAAAGCGGACAGTTTCGTAACCTTGCACACATTGTGGCCTGACTGACTTTAATGTGGCTTAAGATATGTTTATGTTTCCTCCTCCAGCGTACGATGTATGTCCATTTGATGATCAATAGTGTTATAAGTATCGTTACTGTTGTTATTATTCTGGGGGAACACAATATTGCTATGTAGACAGTATTGATTAAATATTTCACAAGTGCAAAATTTAGCATGCCACCAAAGTGTGCTAAATCTTGAAAAAAAACCGCTGATGGCTCTTGTCTACATCCTGTCATTTCTATATCCTGATGTCTGGCTTTGAACGCAATTCCGGACCCTCAATGTTTGATGGTTTGTTAGGAAACCTCCAAATACAAAACAACAGATATGCTGGTAGCACTCGTCTGATTTCGTTCATTCAATGATATCATCTCTCATCCATTTCTTTCTTGGATAATTAATACTCCGACGACCAAGATATAATCGCGATTATTTGTAAGGTAATACCTTCGTGAATCACGTTCTGTCTCGATATTCCATACAATAAAGTGACATGTTGCATAGGATTCGAACACCCGAGTTCGAATCCTGTGCGGCGGTGTCGAACCTTGGGCAAGTCCGTTTACTCTACATTGCTTCATTTCACTCAGCTGTATGACTGAGTACCTGTCTATAGACACTGGCGAATATTTGTGTACGACCCGTCTTCGCGCATTAATTGCAGCGTTGGTGTTCGATTGAGCAGGTCTGCCAGGGAGTAAAGTGTAAAACGCATTGAGCAGTACTGAGGACTGGACACTCCGTATGCATTACCACGAGGCTGGAAATTAGTTTCACGTTGTCACCGTCTGTGATGCTAATGCCTTGGATTAGCAACGGTAATTGAACTAATCCCGAATATTCATTCGATTGAGTAGGGCGACACATATTGCATGCTCGTGTATGATATCATGCAGGAAGCCAAACGTTTAGTGTGTGGATTTTAAAGCTACAGTGTCTGATGGTGTTTATAGTAAAATCCTGTTGTATGCATCTATAGATATTATAAAAAACAAAGAAGCGCGCGAACAATTTACAACTCCAAACACGTCCAAATCACTCATTTGAATGGTCGCATTGCATGGAAAATGTCATTATCTCCTCAAGCCGAAGTTTGTAATCACGTGGTGCGTGGAGTTTGCTGAACTGTGGAATATTACTTAATTCAAAACCTGAACGTTGAGGAAGCATCATAAATTGCATAAACGAACTCTTCTGTTGACCTGATGATATCAGCAGCATCTAATGCATGTTTCCCCCCAAAAAACTGTGTGTAGTCATCATGCTTTACGATCAGTTGACGAGGTTTCACATCAACTTTGTCCTTGAAACATGCTGTTTAATCACAACCAGTAAAGACATGCACACTTTGTAAGGCACACAATACGCCACACCCGAGTTGTACAGCCAGTTTGGTAATGCTGATAACACGTCGTGAATTTGTTGAAGTAAAGCCGATATCGATCGAAAAAAATGCGTCAAGGTGTTCAGCATGGTGCAGTAGGATGAATACATCAGTCTTATAACAAAGGACAACCAACTGTGATCGCCATTGTATGTTGTATGCAATGCAGTTAACATGGAATATGACTCTAACCAAACAGACAATGCACCATTGAAGTACTGAAGCCTATTTCTGAGAAACCCATTCATCTATGAGGAAAGCCATCAGAGCTGTCTTGAATGAAGAGGATAGTTGCACGACTGAAATCACCTGGTGTTGCTGAGTGGGCGAGCAGTTTTTTGTTCCTATGCTTTCACTGAAGATCCACCAACATATGTGTCTCAAACACTGTGCACTACTTGTAAAAGAAACACGCTTGTTAGACGATTTACTTTGTATGCGTTTCAGAAAGGTTCGGAATGGTACGAAAGAACAACTTGGCATCAGACAGATGTGCACCAATATGAAACGGGTTTTTTGACATCTGCATCCACTTGTCAATTGTGTTCGTGTAACCATTGATATGAACATGTTCTCAATTGATATGAATGACTTTATCTAAGTCCAGTTTCTGTGATGCAGCTATGGGAAGATGTCTTCAAACTATATCCCTAGTACAGCGAACCTAGCACTTCCCGCTCTGTTGTCCTCCGTTACATTCCAACGGCACCGTTGTCTAAGTTCTTTTGTTTAATTGGTTCCTTAATGCGCTTCGGATCATGCTGGCATCCTCGGAAAAAACAAACCCGCCACAGTGATTCCTTTCCAATGATTATCAGTAGATCACCAGGAACATCTGTTAATGCTCGGTATCCAGTTGTCAGCCGGTAGAGCTTTTCGTCAGATGTTGCAGACGTGAAGTGGTTAACTGTCCCTTAACACCCCTCAAAATGTTTTTATTTCATCGTTGTGTGCGATATGGGTTCACGTATTGTGATACCTCCTCCTTCATTGTAAGGCCTGCCATATTTCGGAGACAACTCACTATGGCGCCGCTGTCTTCCATGGCTTGATTCAATGTGTGAAATAGATGACTCCTCACTGTCTCGATGCTGCATCTTAACCGTTAACCGTTTGCTCCAAAGTCAGTTCAACTGCGCAGTGTAAAAAAGGACTAAAAGTGGGTACAATCATGATGACTACACACTAACTTTTGGGAATCTTGTTGAGTCAAGTAGTGTGCTTCTAAAGTAACGAAAGTGAAAGAAGCAAGGTTCTACGTGTTCACCAAACTCCATATACCGTATCATCCCTATCTTCCACTTGAGAAGATAAAATCCTCTGACATTTGCTGCATTCCACCCTTCAAACCAGTTTTGCTACACAAGTTGAAGCTAGTCTTATAGCAGATGTGTGGAAAAAATGAAAGAGCGTCAGAATCAGTAGAATTTGGACCAGCGGTGCATGGACGGAAACTGGATGCCAACAACCGCCTAGAAAGTGTATACTGTGCAACTAGACGTACACGCGTACACATAACGTTTGACAGATTTGATGATGTTGTGGACGACAGCGAAGCTACTGACGATGGGGAATTTATTTGCAACGGGCCATCTGAGGAAGAGGATGATGAGCATGAGCTGATTCGAAATGAAAAATATGGAGCCTTGCTTACAACATTCTCTCAGATGACAATGTTATTTTTATTTTTGTGTCTGGAACAATAAATACATGACTATGTCCTCTTATTTGTAAACTGCTATACGTCTGTCAGGTGAATACATTGTTTTCATGGTTTTCTTAGGTTGGAGAGTTTCCCAATTTGGCCTATTGACTAACATATGGAGGGAGTGATTATATGGCGTAGTTCTGGTATGCTATCATAACGACATTATTAATACATAATTACATGTTAATTGTATCATAATTGGGATAAGTATCCAAATACCTTTCCATCGATAGCTCATTTGTTTGACAAATTGGATTTACGAAATGGACTACTAGATGAATGTCGCATGTGTATGCAATAAGTTTGTTGCATAGTGTTGAGGCAGAAATTCCCTAGGTGAACGAGTTTCAGCTGTCTGGTCAATGGACTAAAATATGAAGTGATTAACATAAAGTAATTCAGGGATAATGTCATAATGACGTCATTACATCATCATTATCTGCTATTTATGTCATATTTGGAACGAGGTTTCAAATGCGTTTCCATCGGTACCTCATTTGCTATAGTTTGGCTCATCTGTGCTGATAAAGAATGCTAATTTCTACCTCTCCCCCAAATTTCACTTGACACGGTAGCACAGGATTCTTCGAAACCGGGTTCCCTCGATTGGGTGTCCCGTGTTCTACCAGTGCGCCCCACGCTCCACAGTAACGTCGTCGGCGTGACAGGAGCGGGTTTTCGCGCATTATTTCACCCGTGTAAGGTATTTACCACATCAATATGCAAACTTATTCTCGTACCGTTCATACGTCCAAGTTATTCATCTATGTATTCAGAATATTGTAGTGTCCCATAAATGTTTCAGTCCATTTCACTAATTAGTCCACTAACTAGGTCTTCCAGAATTATATATTTCTTTCTGGAGGCAAGCTCACAGCGGTTATGGTACTACCTACCTGCATGTCAGGTGGAATAGTTTAGGATAACTAACCACTTCAGCATTTCTTGGTAATGTTGTTTGTTGCGAAGGTGGCACACACAAAACCTCACAACAGTATCACACGTTTCCGGTATTGTGACAGCTAGATATTCGACTTGCGGCAAACGTTTACGTTTCCCCTTGTGCCTGGATTTATACAAAGTCATAAATGTATCATTCTTGTCTTATCGTAAGGAATGCTAGGGTTGGCAACGTTTATCAAGGTCGGCCGCTTACTTGAACAAACAAATCGATTTACGTTATAGCGAATATCGTATTACGAAGCTTAACATATGTTGCACAATCATAATGATTTATACAGTTCGCATATAATGTAAACTCCATCAGCCATAAAATTATACAACCGACGAGCATCAAAACAAGTCGATCGTTATTATAATTATGATACAGTAATTGTGAAGATGGTAAATCACAGTACACAGCTGCCGGAAATGACAAGCAAATGACTGGCAGCACAAAGACGAGATACGGGCCGATATAAGCCAAAGATGGATATCTACTATCAAAAGGAGAGGCAATTCTACAGAGACGGCAGAATACATTGATGAGGTTGTCAATAGACCTGCATCTAACACACCGGCCCAGACTGTCAATCCTCAGAGCGAGCTCCTAACAGATACAGAGGTGTTGACGGAGGATGAAGTGGGGAAGGCCACTGCGACACTTATAACAAACATTTAGTCACCTGACATGGACTAAAACACAATTGAAAAGTAGATAGTGAAACAATTGTACAGTGAATGTGCGGGCTCTGCAACCAGATCTGGGACACTGGCATTGTTCCTGAGGTCTGGACGACGGTGTTCGTGTCTGCACATAATGAAGGGAATTTAGCTGAAGCTGAATGTAAAAACTGGGGCAGGCGTGACATTGTTGT
The DNA here is from genome assembly GCA_020002185.1 of Paraescarpia echinospica. Classification (NCBI taxonomy): domain Eukaryota; kingdom Metazoa; phylum Annelida; class Polychaeta; order Sabellida; family Siboglinidae; genus Paraescarpia; species Paraescarpia echinospica. Next base: position 21,036,858 of record CM034543.1, on the reverse strand, counting down.
CAATATGAATCTGAACCGAATACGAGATGTGGTAGATGGCGAACTGCGGGAGGAGCAAATAGGTTTTAGGCTTAAACGTTCTTGTGTTCAGCAAATAGTCACTCTCAGACAAATACATAAATATTTCAAGAATACCAGTTACCTCTCGCAGTGAGTTTCACAGACTTCAACAAAGCGTACAACAGCATCTACATACCCTCCACGTGTGATTACTTAGTACTCGTATGGACAATCTTAATCACATAAGGAATCACACGAAATGTATATGAAAACTCGAGATGGTATAAAAACAGAATACTGCTGTAACGACTGGTTCCATGTGGCGACTGGTGGCTGTAGTCCTTCCCCCTTCTCCTCTCCGTGGCCATCGCCCAGATCACGAGGCTGGCAACCAGAGGCAATGATGAGATTGCATGGATTAAGGAAGAGCGTTTGTCCGATCTAGACTTCGTATATAACGTTGCTTCCATCTCAAACACCGTTCTGGGCCTACAACGTCTCGACGAATCAGTCAGCAGATACGCTGCTGGTTTGGAATTACCATCAGTACAAAAGACACAAAACATGATGACACCATCAACCACCCAACTGAACAGAACAAAGTGGACACACTCGAAAACTGAAACAACAACCAAGGATTCTTCGATCACGAACTGAACTGCAGAGGAGGAAAAACGTTAGCAGCTACTAGCTGAGGAAAATTTGGAACAACACGAAAAAACTTTAAGATCTTAACTCCATTTTTATAATTCAAAAGTTCAACCAACCTTACTATGTGAATGAGAACCATGGAAACTAAAAGCAAATACAGCTAACAAAATAGATGCTAAATGCCTGCGACAGATCTTGCGCAGTCACTGGAGCGACCATGGGAAGAAAAAAGAGGTTCGGGTACGACCAGGATCACGTCTGTCATCCTCACATATTTGCAGAAGACCAATGACATGACTCGGCCATGTCACGAGGCTACCAGCTACTAGATCTGCCAAACAATCATGATGAACACCATATGGTAAGAGAAGGAGAGGAGGACCGAGAATGACCAAGCGTCAAACCGTCGACCGCAACATACAGTAGGTCAACAAAAGATGGAGCGACGTCAGAATGCTTGCGAATAACTGATCGAGGTGAAATACTCTGACTGCCTCATACTCTGATTGTCTGTAGTATAGACGCGGGAGCCACTGAGTTTTCGTAAGTAAATCATATTAAGCATGCTTAATTGAATATACAGATTTACTAAAGCTTGCTAGATATCTGAGCACACAACAGGAAGTCATAACAATTAGACCGGAAATTAACGCAATGCGTATGCCTCTGAAATCTTGCTACTCGGTAAACAAGACACATAATTAAGAAACCTACGTAAGGCGGCGTGGGCAAAATGGTTGGCCGTCTGACTGGAGTCAACACAGCTGGGTACAAGGAAACTAAAAAAACAAGTGTGTTGTGTCAATGCATTAATTACACTATTATAGTTGAAAACTATATACAATACAAAAACATAATATAATAAAATAATAAAAATATAACATAATAATAATATTGTTTATTACGTTGTAATCGTTACAGGTAATGTCAATTTGTATTCATTATTTGTTTAATTTACACCACTGGTGGTCCCTGGGAAACATCGCAAGGTTTTTATGATAGTGAAACGTGTACTGCAAACATACATGCCAACATCACCGCTTAAACATTGAATGTGAAATTAATAGTCCGGTAGAAATTGGCACAATTTTTTACAAAAACCAGGACATTTTAGTTAAAAAGGTAGTTTTTTGTTTAGATGTCCAGTAGGGTTTCCTGGACTACCAGAAAAAAAACATCCAAAATTAACCCTGGGAAACCTCGATTTTGCCAAGATAAACATGTGTACACTGAATATGTTCGCTTTGTAAGAGATCCTTTATATTGGCTGTCCATATATAGATGAAAGTCCGTTGAATATACGTGGTATGGAAAGTCAAACACGACATTTGGTTACAATTTTGTTTTCATGGCCTAACGACATATCTTCGTTGAGTTATTTGTGAGATATATGTGTCGGAACCGGGGAAGCTATTGAAATTTGTTCGGCTCTTCAGCTTTTCTGTATGTTGTCTCGGTTCGACTGATGTCATCGGAATAAGGGAGGATGGGAAACTGTTGAAAAATGTTCGGTGCCGCGGCGTCGTAACTTCAGCTTCTAGCCTAAACGGGGCACATTCCAAAGGTCTAGGGGTCACGTGTCCCAGGCCCCTCCTGGATCCGCCTATCATAACTACTTGTTATAATAATTAATTAATTCGTAACTAATTAATTATAGTCCGTAATTAATGTCTGACGTGGATCAATAAATAAAACAGTTACAAATATGATTTTAAGTTTTGCCACCACGACCTTCTTAAAAATGCACATTGGTCCTTATCAGCGACCCGTTCCTAAAAAAGATGTGACTATTTTCTAGGTACTCTTCGTATAATACATTATAATATTACGGGTAAAAAATTCCAACAGCAGTGCCTAGCGTTACAGTTATAGCTTAACTACTCAGACAGATATTTCGAATTTAATATTCTACCTTACTAATTATGGATTTCTAGCAAATAAATCAACCAAGATATAATACTATCGTTAGGCATTGACAACAAAATTGCGAAAAAATGTCGTATTTGGCTTTCCATACCACATATATTCAATGGATTGTCATCTTGGATAGCCAATACAAAGAAAATGGTACAAGAAGGAACATATTCAATAAATTGGGTACGTATTTTTTTCTTGAAAAAATTCGAGGTTCCCCAGGGTTGATTGTTTTTCTGGAAGTCCAGGAAACCCTAATGGTCATCTTAAAAAAAAATTGGCTTTTTAACCAAAATGTCCGGGTCATCGTCAATTTCTACTGGACTATAACCAATTTTGTATCGTGGATGGTGCTTTGTCCGGTAAACAACATATGCACAAAGTTAAACATAATGACTTTGGGTATTTACCCTCTGCTCACATAAGGCATTGCGGACACAATTTACACGTAAATGCTTAGCATTTTTCAGAAGTACTCAACTATGGCCACATAATCATTGTTTAAAAGGTAAGTTAATTCTGACATCCCAACAGTTTAATCATTGGGTGTTCTGGCACTTCCTCGCGCGTTAGGGGCCGCTGCTGATGATTCAGAGTCGCAGCACCCTTAACTGACCGCGTAGCAAAAGGCTGATTTTAAACCCCTCGGTCAATAATCTAATTGTCTTGCAAGATTTGGGCTGTTTTGTTTTTTGGCCAATCATGATTCATGTTACTTGTATGTTCGGGAAGTTGAAGTTATTGTTTGAATACACGTTTCAGCTCATCCGCTCGTGAGAATGGTCAAACCAGATACTTTTATTGAGACGTCCAGTAAAGTTCCCTTTAATCTGGGGCGCAATAATTTGTCCATAATGCTTCGCACGACGGACTGGGTCCAAGTACATAAGTACAACTAATTCAATGGACTTTTGCACATGAGTACTGTAGTTAACTGCCATCCCTGGCTTGCGAGGATGGTTTGACATCGAATGACCAATGCACAATCATTAATTACCACCCACGCCGCATTCCCATTACCTATCGACGAAGACATAAACGGATGCCGATGGTTAAATTAAATATGTAGGTTTCCTGGACTGAGTACCGTGATTATGTGGTATGGTTGTTGCACTTACCACACTCATACTAACATAGGAACAAATGTCTTGCTATTTTAAAAACAAATGCCACTATCGATAGAAGCGCTCCTACTACGCCAGACGGCAACAACGGGATGTATTGTTTAAACAGTTAAATGATTATGAATGTTTTACAATATTTACCAATCTAATTTCTCCAGGAATTTAGGAAGATGAAGACACCTATTAGTCTATTGGTCTTTAAAGTATATGAACTTTATATGTAAGTAACTTCAAATAACTGTCGTTGTGTTTTCTGAAACACATCGCCAAATTGTTGATCAGAGGTTATTGGTCAAAGGAAGCGAATGCATATAGAAAGACGCAAATGGACATCGGCGCTTCTAAGGGGATTTACTTATAGTACTCAATAGCTAGCGTATTAATATACTGTTTGCGTACGAAATATGATTTTCTTTCTGTCATATAATCACCAGGGTACCTGGAGCATACGAATGCATAACTAGTTCAAATCTCAACAGTGAGCTGCAAACGTGATCCAGAGATTCAAGAGAACATACATTATACCAGTCGTAAAATAAAATTAGTTCGACAAAGAACTGGTCATGAAACTGATAGGCGATACATACGCACAGAATCGACCTAAAAACAAACTATTGGGAACATTTACATCCCCTCTTTACATGTTTAAATTTAATAAAATTGCATGATATTTATGAAATTGAAGTTGGAAAATGTATGTATAATTATGTCCACGGGAGCCACATTCATTATCGGATATTTTTACATTTACCTATGACATTCACTTTTACAAAACAAGATAAACCTGTAATAAACGTCCTATTACCAGTTCTACTCAAAGATCTTCGAACAGTGTGCTATGTAAAGGTCCGATGACCTGGAATACAATTCCAACTATTATACAAAATAAACCCAATTTAAATAGTTTTATATTATCATTAAAGGCAAATGTTGTAAGGGGGTATGGTCTTCTAGTTTAATTTCATTCCACCCCGAAACGTCTGACATATGTGTTTGATATAATGTTATTCCACTTAGGTATTATACCATTGCTGAAGCTCGGCATAACCACATGTTTTTTTTCGCAAGACTACTTATGTGAACATTTATCGTCTAATATTACTGTTATTAAGTTTACGTATACCCCCAGGTATGTTCTATTAATTATAGCAACGTAACCAACACACTACCCGTGAAATAATTGTTGATAATAGTTATTCTGTGGATGACGGCGATAAGTTTACTTAATCATTATCACCTTATATTGGAATAATTAAAACAAACTGGTTACAGCCTCAATTGGCTCTGCTGTCGACCTGGAATTGTATATCATTTTTCGATTGTTTTACGGATTGTTTATATGTGTATGTATGATTTATACCATTCCAAATAAAGCCTACCTACCTACCTTCAGTAGCGATTTTCGGAGTAGCTGAGGTTTGATTTACTTTCGACTTCTTTGACTAATTATGGATACTCTCTTAGTTCATGACGTCACCACATGTTTTCACAAATGTTCCAGATATCAGATGAAGTGTCTGACGGGACGTCATAGCTTCTGTACGTATACTACATGGCTTACTGATGTATAAGCAACGCTGTAAAAAACGGTATCATAGAAGCCAAACGTCGTTTCCGATTACCATTTCAACTAGACTAAATTCTCCAAACCATTCTATTCAGCAGAATTTTTTTTTTTATTTCTGAGACAACAATGTATTATGACTAAAAACTAGCTTAAAGACGATAAATGGATAAGAAGACGTCAAGGTATAAGAAGATGAAATTGGATTGGGCACGTCATGGTGGACATCCTGGAATTAAACAAAAACAGGTAACTAAATACAGTGTGAGCTGAAGAAACAGTGTTGTAACATTTAGCTAGGATTCCATTTGTACGGAAACGGCTCGCAGACGTATAGTAACAATACAGTACACATACGACAATTGAAAGGAATAGTTCCATGTGTACATAGGCAGATGTGTAGTAACAATACAATACACAGTGACAATTGAAAGTATTATTTCCATGTGAATATAGACAGATGTACAGTAACAATACAGTACACAGCAAAAATTGAAAGAAGTAGTTCCATGTGTACATAGGCAGACGAATAGTAACAATACAGTACACAGTGACAATTGAAAGATGTAGTTCCATGTGTGCATAGGCAGATGTATAGTAACAATATAGTACACAGTGACAATTGAAAGTAGTTCTATGTGTACATAGGCAGATGTATAGTAACAATACAGTACACAGTGATAATTGAAAGGAGTAGTTCCATGTGTACATATGCAGATGTACAGTAAAAATACAGTGCACAGTGACAATTGAAAGTAGTTCCATGTGTACATAGGCAGATGTATAGTAACAATAGTGTACACAGTGATAATTGAAAGGAGTAGTTCCATGTATATATAGGCAGATGTATAGTAACAATACAGTTCAGAGTGACAACTGAAAGTAGTTCCATGTGTACATAGGCAGATGTATAGTAACAATACAGAACACAGCGAAAATTGAAAGCAGTACTTCCATGTGTACATAGGCAGATGTATTGTAACAATAGAGTACACAATAACAAATGAAAGGAGTAGTTCCATGTGTACATAGGCAGATGTATAGTAACAATACAGTACACAGCGACAATTGAAAGTACTTCCATGTGTACATAGGCAGATGTATAGTAACAACACAGTACACAGTGATAATTGAAAGGAGTAGTTCCATGTGTACATAGGCAGATGTATAGTAACAATACAGTTCACAGTGACAATTGAAAGTAGTTCCATGTGTACAAAGGCAGATGTATAGTAACAATACAGTACACAGCGAAAATTAAAAGGAGTACTTCCATGTGTACATAGGCAGATGTATTGTAACAATACAGTACACAGTGACAATTGAAAGACGTAGTTCCGTGTGTGCATAGGCAAATGTATAGTAACAATACAGCAGACAGTGAAAACTGAAAGGTGTAGTTCCATGTGTGCATAGGCAAATGTATAGTAACAATACAGTACACAATGACAAGGAAAAGGTGTAGTTCCATGTGTACATAGGCAGATGTGTAGTAACAATACAGTACACAGTGACAATTGAAAGTAGTTCCATGTGTACATACGCAGATGTATAGTAACAATACAGAACACAGTGACAATTGAAAGTAGTCCCAAGTGAACATAGGCAGATGCATAGTAACAATACGGTACACAATGACAAGGAAAAGGTGTAGTTCCATGTGTACATAGGCAGATGTATAGTAACAATAGTGTACACAGTGATAATTGAAAGAAGTAGTTCCATGTATATATAGGCAGATGTATAGTAACAATATAGTTCAGAGTGACAATTGAAAGTAGTTCCATGTGTACATAGGCATATATATAGTAACAATACATTACACAGTGACAGGCAGATGCATAGTAACAATACAGAACACAGCGAAAATTGAAAGCAGTACTTCCATGTGTACATAGGCAGATGTATTGTAACAATACAGTACACAATAACAAATGAAAGGAGTAGTTCCATGTGTACATAGGCAGATGTATAGTAACAATACACTTCACAGTGACAATTGAAAGTAGTTCCATGTGCTCAAAGGCAGATGTATAGTAACAATACCGTACACAGTGACAGGCAGATGTATAGTAACAATACAGTACACAATGACAAGGAAAAGGTGTAGTTCCATGTGTACATAGGCAGATGTGTGGTAACAATACAGTACACAGTGACAATTGAAAGTAGTTCCATGTGTACATACGCAGATGTATAGTAACAATACAGAACACAGTGACAATTGAAAGTAGTCCCAAGTGAACATAGGCAGATGCATAGTAACAATACAGTACACAATGACAAGGAAAAGGTGTAGTTCCATGTGTACATAGGCAGATGTATAGTAACAATACAGTAAACAGTGACAATTGAAAGGAGTATTTCCATGTGTCCATAGGCAGATGTATAGTAACAATACAGTACACAGTGATAATTGAAAGGAGTAGTTCCATGTGTACATAGGCAGATGTATAGTAACAACACAGTACACAGTGACAATTGAAAGGAGTATTTCCATGTGTCCATAGGCAGATGTATAGTAACAATACAGTGCACAGTGACAATTGAAAGGAGTATTTCCATGTGTGCATAGGCACATGTATAGTAACAATACAGTACACAATGACAAGGAAAAGGTGTAGTTCCATGTGTACATAGGCAGATGTGTAGTAACAATACAGCACAAAGTGACAATTGAAAGTAGTTCCATGTGTACATATGCAGATGTATAGTAACAATACAGAACACAGTGACAATTGAAAGTAGTCCCAAGTGAACATAGGCAGATGCATAGTAACAATACAGTACACAATGACAAGGAAAAGGTGTAGTTCCATGTGTACATAGGCAGATGTATAGTAACAATACAGTAAACAGTGACAATTGAAAGGAGTATTTCCATGTGTCCATAGGCAGATGTATAGTAACAATACAGTGTACAGTGACAATTGAAAGTAGTTCCATGTGTACATAGGCAGATGTGTAGTAACAATACAGTACACAGCGACAATTGAAAGTAGTTCCATGTGTACATAGGCAGTTGTATAGTAACAATACAGTACACAATAACAAATGAAAGGAGTAGTTCCATGTGTACATAGACAGATATATAGTAACAATACAGTGCACATTGACAATTGAAAGTAGATCCATGTGTACATAGGCAGATGTATAGTAACAATACAGTACACAGGACAATTGAAAGTAGTTTCATGTGTACATAGGCAGATGTATAGTAACAATACAGTACACAGTGACAATTGAAAGTAGTTCCATGTGTACATAGGCAGATGTATAGTAACAATACAGTACACAGGACAATTGAAAGTAGTTCCATGTGTACATAGGCAGATGTATAGTAACAATACAGTACACAGGACAATTGAAAGTAGTTCCATGTGTACATAGGCAGATGTATAGTAACAATACAGTACACAGGACAATTGAAAGTAGTTTCATGTGTACATAGACAGTTGTATAGTAACAATACAGTACACAGTGACAATTGAAAGTAGTTTCATGTGTACATAGGCAGATGTATAGTAACAATACAGTACACAGGACAATTGAAAGGAGTAGTTCCATGTGCATAGGCAGTTGTATAGTAACAATACAGTACACAGGACAATTGAAAGTAGTTTCATGTGTACATAGGCAGTTGTATAGTAACAATACAGTACACAGGACAATTGAAAGGAGTAGTTCCATGTGCATAGGCAGTTGTATAGTAACAATACAGTACACAGGACAATTGAAAGTAGTTTCATGTGTACATAGGCAGATGTATAGTAACAATACAGTACACAGGACAATTGAAAGTAGTTCCATGTGTACATAGGCAGATGTATAGTAACAATACAGTACACAGGACAATTGAAAGTAGTTCCATGTGTACATAGGCAGATGTATAGTAACAATACAGTACACAGGACAATTGAAAGTAGTTCCATGTGTACATAGGCAGATGTATAGTAACAATACAGTACACAGTGACAATTGAAAGTAGTTCCATGTGTACATAGGCAGATGTATAGTAACAATACAGTACACAGGACAATTGAAAGTAGTTCCATGTGTACATAGGCAGATGTATAGTAACAATACAGTACACAGGACAATTGAAAGTAGTTCCATGTGTACATAGGCAGATGTATAGTAACAATACAGTACACAGGACAATTGAAAGTAGTTCATGTGTACATAGACAGTTGTATAGTAACAATACAGTACACAGTGACAATTGAAAGTAGTTTCATGTGTACATAGGCAGATGTATAGTAACAATACAGTACACAGGACAATTGAAAGGAGTAGTTCCATGTGCATAGGCAGTTGTATAGTAACAATACAGTACACAGGACAATTGAAAGTAGTTTCATGTGTACATAGGCAGTTGTATAGTAACAATACAGTACACAGGACAATTGAAAGGAGTAGTTCCATGTGCATAGGCAGTTGTATAGTAACAATACAGTACACAGGACAATTGAAAGTAGTTTCATGTGTACATAGGCAGATGTATAGTAACAATACAGTACACAGGACAATTGAAAGTAGTTCCATGTGTACATAGGCAGATGTATAGTAACAATACAGTACACAGGACAATTGAAAGTAGTTCCATGTGTACATAGGCAGATGTATAGTAACAATACAGTACACAGTGACAATTGAAAGTAGTTCCATGTGTACATAGGCAGATGTATAGTAACAATACAGTACACAGTGACAATTGAAAGTAGTTCCATGTGTACATAGGCAGATGTATAGTAACAATACAGTACACAGGACAATTGAAAGTAGTTCCATGTGTACATAGGCAGATGTATAGTAACAATACAGTACACAGGACAATTGAAAGTAGTTCCATGTGCATAGGCAGTTGTATAGTAACAATACAGTACACAGGACAATTGAAAGGAGTAGTTCCATGTGCATAGGCAGTTGTATAGTAACAATACAGTACACAGGACAATTGAAAGTAGTTTCATGTGTACATAGGCAGTTGTATAGTAACAATACAGTACACAGGACAATTGAAAGTAGTTTCATGTGTACATAGGCAGTTGTATAGTAACAATACAGTACACAGTGACAATTGAAAGATGTAGTTCCATGAGTGCATAGGCAGATGTATAGTAACAATATAGTACACAGGGACAATTGAAAGTAGTCCTATGTGTACATAGGAAGATGTATAGTAACAATAGTGTACACAGTGATAATTGAAAATAGTTCCATGTGTACATAGGCACATGTATAGTAACAATAGTGTACACAGTGTTAATTGAAAGGAGTAGTTCCATGTGTACATAGGCAGATGTATAGTAACAATTCAGTGCACAGTGACTATTGAAAGGAGTAGTTCCATGTGTACATAGGTAGATGTATAGTAACAATTCAGTGCACAGTGACAATTGAAAGGAGTAGTTCCATGTGTACATAGGCAGATGTATAGTAACAATACAGCACAAAGTGACAATTGAAAAGAGTAGTTCCATGTGTACATAGGCAGATGTATAGTAACAATACAGTGCACATTGACAATTGAAAGTAGTTCCATGTGTACATAGGCAGATGTATAGTAACAATACAGCACAAAGTGACAATTGAAAGGAGTAGTTCCATGTGTACATAGGCAGATGTATAGTAACAATACAGTACACAATAAGAAATGAAAGGAGTAGTTCCATGTGTACATAGACAGATGTATAGTAACAATACAGTGCACATTGACAATTGAAAGTAGTTCCATGTGTACATAGGCAGATGTATAGTAACAACACAGTACACAGTGATAATTGAAAGTAGTAGTTCCATGTGTACATAGGCAGATGTATAGTAACAATACATTTCACAGTGACAATTGAAAGTAGTTCCATGTGTACAAAGGCAGATGCATAGTAACAATACAGTACACAGTGACAGGCCAATGTATAGTAACAATACAGCACACAGCAAAAATTGAAAGGAGTACTTCCATGTGTACATAGGCAGATGTATTTAACAATACAGTACACAGTGACAATTGAAAGATGTAGTTCCATGTGGGCATAGGCAGATGTACAGTAACAATACAGCAGACAGTGATAACTGAAAGGTGTAGTTTCGTGTGTGCATAGGCAAATGTATAGTAACAATAGAGTACACAATAACAAATGAAAGGAGTAGTTCCATGTGTACATAGGCAGATGTATAGTAACAATACAGTACACAGTGACAATTGAAAGCAGTAGTTCCATGTGTACATAGGCATATGTATTGTAACAATACAGTACACAGTGACAATAGAAAATAGTTCCATGTGTACATAGGCAGATGTATAGTAACAATACAGTACAAAATGACAATTGAAAGGAGTAGTTCCATGTGTACATAGACAGATGCATAGTAACAATACAATACATAGTGATTATTGAAAGTAGTAGTTCCATGTGTACATAGGCAGATGTGTAGTAACAATACAGTACACAGTGACAATTGAAAGGAGTAGTTCCATGTGTACATAGGCAGGTGTACAGTAACAATACAGTGCACAGGACAATTGAAAGTAGTTCCATGTGTACATAGGCAGATGTGTAGCAACAATACAGTACACAGTGACAATTGAAAGATGCAGTTCCATGTGTGCATAGGCAGATGTATAGTAACAATATAGTACACAGTGACAATTGAAAGTAGTTCTATGTGTACATAGGCAGATGTATAGCAACAATACAGTACACAGTGACAATTGAAAGATGTAGTTCCATGTGTGCATAGGCAGGTGTATATTAACAATACAGTTCACAATAACAAATGAAACGTGTAGTTCCATGTGTACATAGGCAGATGTATAGTAACAATACAGTACACAATAACAAATGAAAGGAGTAGTTCCATGTGTACATAGACAGATGTATAGTAACAATACAGTGCACATTGACAATTGAAAGTAGTTCCATGTGTACATAGGCAGATGTATAGTAACAAAACAGCACAAAGTGACAATTGAAAGGAGTAGTTCCATGTGTACATAGGCAGATGTATAGTAACAATACAGTACACAATAAGAAATGAAAGGAGTAGTTCCATGTGTACATAGACAGATGCATAGTAACAATACAGTGCACATTGACAATTGAAAGTAGTTCCATGTGTACATAGGCAGATGTATAGTAACAACACAGTACACAGTGATAATTGAAAGTAGTAGTTCCATGTGTACATAGGCAGATGTATAGTAACAATACATTTCACAGTGACAATTGAAAGTAGTTCCATGTGTACAAAGGCAGATGCATAGTAACAATACAGTACACAGTGACAGGCCAATGTATAGTAACAATACAGCACACAGCAAAAATTGAAAGGAGTACTTCCATGTGTACATAGGCAGATGTATTTAACAATACAGTACACAGTGACAATTGAAAGATGTAGTTCCATGTGGGCATAGGCAGATGTACAGTAACAATACAGCAGACAGTGATAACTGAAAGGTGTAGTTTCGTGTGTGCATAGGCAAATGTATAGTAACAATAGAGTACACAATAACAAATGAAAGGAGTAGTTCCATGTGTACATAGGCAGATGTATAGTAACAATACAGTACACAGTGACAATTGAAAGCAGTAGTTCCATGTGTACATAGGCATATGTATTGTAACAATACAGTACACAGTGACAATAGAAAATAGTTCCATGTGTACATAGGCAGATGTATAGTAACAATACAGTACACAATGACAATTGAAAGGAGTAGTTCCATGTGTACATAGACAGATGCATAGTAACAATACAATACATAGTGATTATTGAAAGTAGTAGTTCCATGTGTACATAGGCAGATGTGTAGTAACAATACAGTACACAGTGACAATTGAAAGGAGTAGTTCCATGTGTACATAGGCAGGTGTACAGTAACAATACAGTGCACAGGACAATTGAATGTAGTTCCATGTGTACATAGGCAGATGTATAGCAACAATACAGTACACAGTGACAATTGAAAGATGCAGTTCCATGTGTGCATAGGCAGATGTATAGTAACAATATAGTACACAGTGACAATTGAAAGTAGTTCTATGTGTACATAGGCAGATGTATAGTAACAATACAGTACACAGTGACAATTGAAAGATGCAGTTCCATTTGTACATAGGCAGATGTAAAGTAACAATACAGTACACAGTGATAATTGAAAGGAGTAGTTCCATGTGTACATAGGCAGATGTACAGTAACAATACAGTTCACAGTGACAATTGAAAGTAGTTCCATGTGTACATAAGCAGATATATAGTAACAATACAGTACACAGTGACAGGCAGATGTATAGTAACAATACAGAACACAGCGAAAATTGAAATGAGTACTTCCGTGTGTACATAGGCAAATGTATTGTAACAATACAGTACACAATATCAAATGAAAAGAGTAGTTCCATGTGTACATAGGCAGATGTATAGTAACAGTACAGTACACAGTGATAATTGAAAGGAGTAGTTCCATGTGTACATAGGCAGATGTATAGTAACAATACATTTCACAGTGACAATTGAAAGTAGTTCCATGTGTACAAAGGCAGATGTATAGTAACAATACAGTACACAGCGACAATTGAAAGTAATTCCATGTGTACAAAGGCAGATGTTTAGTAACAATACATTACACAGTGACAGGCAGATGTATAGTAACAATACAGTACACAGCGAAAATTGAAAGGACTACTTCCATGTGTACTTAGGCAGATGTATTGTAACAATACAGTACACAGAGACAATTGAAAGATGTAGTTCCATGTGTGCATAGGCATATGTATAGTAACAATACAGCACAAAGTGACAATCGAAAGGAGTAGTTCCTTGTGTATATAAGCAGATGTATAGTAACAATACAGTACACAGCGACAATTGAATGTAGATCCATGTGTACATAGTCAGATGTATAGTAACAATACAGTACATAGTGACAATTGAAAGGAGTAGTTCCATGTGTACATAGTCAGATGTATAGTAACAATACAGTACATAGTGACAATTGAAAGGAGTAATTCCATGTGTACATTGGCAGATGTATAGTAACAATACAGTACACAGTGACAATTGAAAAGAATATTTCCATGTGTACATAGGCAGATGTATAGTAACAATACAGTGCACAGTGAAAATTGAAAGTAGTTCCTTGTGTACATAGGCAGATATATAGTAACAATACAGTAGACAGTGACAATTGAAAGATGTAGTTCCATGTGTGCATAGGCAGATGCATAGTAACAATACAGTACACAGCGAAAATTGAAAGGAGTAGTTCCATGTGTACATAGGCAGATGTATAGTAACAATACAGTACACAGTGACAATTGAAAGATGTAGTTCCATGTTTGCATAGGCATATGTATAGTAACAATACAGCAGACAGTAACAACTGAAAGGTGTAGTTCCATGTGTACATAGGCAGATGTATATTAACAATACAGTTCACAATAACAAATGAAACGTGTAGTTCCATGTGTACATAGGCAGATGTATTGTAACAATACAGTACACAATAACAAATGAAAGGAGTAGTTCCATGTGTACATAGGCAGATGTATTGTAACAATACAGTACACAATAACAAATGAAAGGAGTAGTTCCATGTGTACATAGGCAGATGTATAGTAACAATACAGTACTCAGCGACAATTGAAAGTAGTTCCATGTGTACATAGGCAGATGTATAGTAACAACACAGTACACAGTGATAATTGAAAGGAGTAGTTCCATGTGTACATAGGCAGATGTATAGTAACAATACAGTACACAGTGACAATTGAAAGATGTAGTTCCATGTTTGCATAGGCATATGTATAGTAACAATACAGCAGACAGTAACAACTGAAAGGTGTAGTTCCATGTGTGCATAGGCAGGTGTATATTAACAATACAGTTCACAATAACAAATGAAACGTGTAGTTCCATGTGTACATAGGCAGATGTATTGTAACAATACAGTACACAATAACAAATGAAAGGAGTAGTTCCATGTGTACATAGGCAGATGTATTGTAACAATACAGTACACAATAACAAATGAAAGGAGTAGTTCCATGTGTACATAGGCAGATGTATAGTAACAATACAGTACACAGCGACAATTGAAAGTAGTTCCATGTGTACATAGGCAGATGTATAGTAACAACACAGTACACAGTGATAATTGAAAGGAGTAGTTCCATGTGTACATAGGCAGATGTATAGTAACAATACAGTACACAGCAACAATTCAAAATAGTTCCATGTGTACATAGGCAGATGTATAGTAACAACACAGTACACAGTGATAATTGAAAGGAGTAGTTCCATGTGTACACAGGCAGATGTATAGAAACAATACAGTACACAGCGAGAATTGAAAGGAGTACTTCCATGTGTACATAGGCAGATGTAAGGTCTCCAAGTGGTGATATACGATGTCCATCGGTTTTCTCGTTGTCTGCAGATGTTCCCTGTCCAGGTCCACTTCTGTCTTTTGATGTGTTCTATCACGTCTATGACCTTTGTCTTCTTTCTAACCCAGGTGTTTGTCTTTCTCTTACGATATGTGATGATTTTTACCATACTTCTTTCCATCTTTGTTTGTGCGGCTGCTTGTTTGTTCTTTGCGTGGTTGGTGAGTGTCCACATCTCCGCGCCGTATGACATCGCTGAAGCACGCATGAGTTGTAGACTTGTGTCTCCGTGCAGGTTCCTAACAATCTCAATGTCCATCCAGTGTCAGTCGGCAATAGACCTGGGGGAATAGTGAATGTGACAGGTGAGATTATGTAAGAGTACTAACTGGGCTTGCTTTTATGGCTTTCTGCACCTATTCAGGGGCATGCATTGTAAAGTGTATCAGGAATCTGAAACATGCATGCCTAAATTCCAAGGGATAAATGTGAAAAGTGAATGAAATCGGCATTTAACTTAAATTCAAAAAAATGCGTCGTTACCTTGTATGCCATGTCGCAAACGGGGAAACAAGTTAGACCCATAACATTCAGCAGCTTCTTTTTCATCGTGTATTGAAATAAATTAAATTCTTAATTTAATTGAAATGAATGGTTAATTAAATTGAACTAAATTGAAGTTAGTTGAATTCAATTGAATTGTTAATTTTAATTAATCGCTTAAAAAGAAAATTAATTTTAATTTTATAGACCTAATAAATGTATGAAGTTAATTTTATTTTATTTAGGAGTTAATTGTAATTTAATTAATTAAATTGTTCAGTTAATTGCACTATACCTGATCTCAATGTGGATGTATGCTTGCTTGTCACTTCAAAACCAGCCCCTCATCTCAGGATCCTATTTTTGGGAGTTCCACGTTAGGACACATCAATAGTCTTAGAAGATGATTCACTTGAAATAATTAATACTTATTATGCCAATAAATAAGTTCGCGCTTCGTCCAATTCAGGGCCACTTGGTATTATGTGGATTTTCTCTTCTGTTTGTCTGCTTTGGCGACAGTTAACGATGAATCGTTGACACAATTGTTAATAAATCTTGTTGGCATGTCGCCATTCATCATTTATGCCGAGGGCTTGGTCGGGAAAGTGAATAATTTTGAATAAATGACGTGACAACGTCAGCAATGGCGATGACGAACATACAATACATTGATGGATTACCAAACATTCAGCAATGGCGATGACGAACATACAATACATTGATGGATTACCAAACATTCGTAGTTATATCAAATTATTCATAATTTGCTCGTACTTTATCATATTCACGTTTCTCATTATATTTCTTGTTAGCATGGGTTGTATATAATGACGACGTTAAAGTACAACAAATCGTGCTGATCAGTCGCCAAACTCACTTCTTATTCCTGGCCCATTTCACCGAACAATAGGTCATTGATGCATAGTCTTACGCAAACAAAATCCGACCAAACATGCATCTGTGTGTCAACCAAGTTGACAAGGAATTGTGTGTTGACGTTCAACGTCTTTCCATGCTGGTTACATCCGTCTTGTTATCAGCGTCCATTAAGTGGACATTGCAGGCTCTCGCAAAGCTTGCGGTCGAGACACACGCGAAGTTCATCATCTATAACAACCTTTTTGTCTGAGAATGCGTCTCGGGTAGTCTGTGAAAAGTTGTTTCCTTTCACATACAATACAGTGCATTCCAGTTTTATATTTTCATTTTTTCCAAGCATTTCATAAGAATTTTCCTGGAAGATGTGCTGCGTCGCTCATGGAAATATTGCGGCGGTGCATTGAATCTCGTGATTCAAACCACGGGCTGCTGAATGCTTCGCGGATAGAAATGGCGCTGCCCAGTACCGATTAAGGCAAATTTTGAAAACATATTTAAATGTACAATGGCGTTGCGTTTATCAAATCATAATATGCACTGTAAATTAGGTGTTCTTATGTTTTGGCTATGGTTGCTCGAGTGCTTCATTAACATGTTCGTGGCGTAGTAAATCATCAGCCTTCGAGTAGATCGTCATTAGTACTGGTCATGACTACACCTCCTCTCCCTTAAGTTTCCCTTTACGATCACACAACCTTTGAAGGTTAGACAATGTTGGCGCCTTCCCTCTTCCTCACGGTCGTACATGTACCTACTCTCACAAATGCAACAACAATCAACAGTATTTTGTGTAATTTCCTCTGGGAACTGCGTAAGTACCTTATTCACGCGAACAGAATCTATTTGAAGCAAATTAGTTATTTCGCATGTGTGCACTCATAGAGAATGTCTACGTATTACAAATAATTATTTTCTGTGTGGCTACCAGTTAGGCCGCAGCCGGATCGGTTCTTGCTTGATCGCGTGGTTGTTCATCTAAGGTTCTGTCTTAAAGAAAGACATTTGGGGCCAGAAATTAAACAAAATATACGACGGAATTTCCGAACGCTTCCAATATTCGGATTCCATTGTTTTCTTCTAAATAAGTGTATGACTCCTCTACAGAAGATGTTGAATAGACAAGGTAGAAAAAGCAGAGACAGCATGTCTGTAAAAATGATTGCGTCACAAGAAGTGACGGAGCACACTTGGCCGAGAGAAAGAGAACATATTACTTGAGGCAGTAGATTGGCGTGCAGATGGGTTTAGGCCTGCCTTAGGGGCTACCGAGATCTTAAAATAAGGGGCCTGATGAAGTGACGTGACATTTGAAACGGATGAAACAAGTCAATTTGGTCCACTCTTGTT
Organism: Paraescarpia echinospica; assembly: GCA_020002185.1. Taxonomy (NCBI): domain Eukaryota; kingdom Metazoa; phylum Annelida; class Polychaeta; order Sabellida; family Siboglinidae; genus Paraescarpia; species Paraescarpia echinospica. The sequence continues at coordinate 21,018,439 of CM034543.1, read as the reverse complement.
TCAAAAGACATCATTATGAATATTGGATCTCAAACGTGTACAAAATAATTACTTATTCCTCTCAATCTCCTTTCTCTCTCTCTCCCCCCCCTCTCTCTCTCTCTCTCTCTCTCCATTTCCCTCCCTTTCTCCATCTCCCCACTCTCCCTCCCTCCATCCCCCTATCCTCTCTCTCTCTCTCTCTCTCACTCTTTATCTCTCGTTTTGTGCCTCTCTCTATCTCCATCTCTTCCTCTTTCTCCCACACTTGCTCCATCTCCATATTTTGACCCTTCTTCGCCTCATGCCTCTAAGATTTAGTTGTTTTGATAACAGCGCTCCATCTTAAACTTTACTGCATCTCCACCGACAGTTGTACACATTATGGTTACCCATTAGGATGAACAACCACGTGATCAGACCCGACAATATCCGGTTGCCGCTAAACTGGCCAGCTACACGACAGATAGTTGCAATACACAGACATTCACAACGAGCACACAACTAACAAATGACTAATTTGCTTCAAATAGATCCTGCTCGCGTGAATAATTTACTTACGCAGTTCTCAACGAAAATTATAAAAACATTATAGACGTGAGTGTTGCATTTGTTGCTAATAGGGCTACATCAACTACAGACCTAGTAGGTTCTTGAACGACCGTAATCAAAGCAATAGGCGCCGAATTTGTCTTATCAGGAAAGGCTGTGTGATCATAAAGGGAACTTTGAGAGGGAACATCTAGTTATCTAGACCAGTGACTAGACTAATTTATATTTCTTTGATGAAGACGTAGCGTTGGATTCCGCTGCAGAAGTCGTTGAATGGGGATACGGATGCGAGGTGAAAAAACCAGCAGACCGCGAAGAAAAACCGAGGCTGCGTGCATGTACAAATAATTGCTTGACGAGAATTAAAGGCGCACACGTGGCCGAGAGAAGGAGAACATATTACGAGAGGGCGTGATTGGCGTGCTGATGGGGGCTACCGGGACGGTAAAATTAGGAGGCTCATGAAGTGGTGTGATATTTGAAGCGGATAGAACAAGTACATTTTGGCCCACTTTCATTTAAAAAAATATTATTATGTATATTGTATCTCAAACGTGTACGAATAATTCAGATATATATTTATATATATATATTTATCTCTGCAATACACATATAGTACTGTTATCGACTCTATTGTTAAACGCAAAGCTTGGCGGAGGTTATGGGGACAACTCTAATTATGACGTAAGCAAACAGCGAAGCACTGGATCCATCAACTAATTTATCCAGTACGTCGCGATTTGCCAACAAAAATTTTGCGCGTGATTGACATTCGTCAAGCTTTGCCTTTGCCGGCAATGTTGGCAACGGTTATATACGTGAATTACCTTATTACTGCTGTATCACATGTCATAAATCAAACACTCCCACGTACATTTGTCACTTTAAAAACTTTGTCTTATGTTTTTGTTATAAAGAAACACTTTTGGTACCAAAATTTCAACAAAATATACGATGGAATGTCCGAACCGACCATGCGTTCGGCATCAATTTTTTATGTTTTGAGGTTTAGTTAGGCAACCGATCACGTACATTAAAAAATGTGTAAACCAGAATTTCCGTAAAATATACGACAGTACACAACAAACGCGCACGCACACACGCACGCACGTTCAAGCACCTGCTTTCTTCTGTAGACGACGTTATTATATTCACATTATGCAAAAATCATCAGTAATATTTTTTGTTATTTCCTTTGTCAACTGCGTAAATATGTTAATCACGCGAGCAGGATCTGTTTGAAGCAAATTGGTAATTTGCCAGTTGCGCCCTAGTTGAGATTGTATGCGTGTTCCAATTGTCTGCAGTGCGGGCCTGATCTCGTCGTGGTTGTTCAACGTAGTGGCTGACCATAATCCACACAACGTGCGGTGGTGGTGTAGTTGAAGATGAAGCGTTGCAATAAAATAACTAAATTGCACTTGTTGAAGACTGCGATAAAATAACAATGTTGAAGATTGTAATAAAATAGCTAAATTTTAAAGGAGTGATGCGAAGAATACAGACATAGAG
>CM034543.1:20917850-21015396 GCA_020002185.1 Paraescarpia echinospica | reverse complement strand
AGAGAGAGAGAGAGAGAGAGAGAGAGAAAGCGAGAGAAAGAGAGGGAGAGAGATAGCGAGACAGACAGACATACAGACAGACAGAGACAGAAACAGACAGAGAGAGAGAGAGAGAGAGAGAGAGAGAGAGAGAGAGAGAGAGAGAGAGAGAGAGAGAGAGAGACAGACAGACAGACAGACAGACAGACAGACAGACAGAGAGACAGAGAGACAGAGAGACAGACAGACAGACAGACAGACAGAGAGAGCGATAAAGAGAGATAGATCAAATATTCAAATAATACCTTCTGAAATGCAAGTGGGCCAAATTGATTTGTTCCATCTGCACCAAATGTCACGTCACTTCATCAGACCTCTTGTTTTACCGTCCCCGGTAGCGTCCCCGGTAGCCCCTAAGCCCATCAGCACGCAAATCTACTTCCTCTAGTAATATGTTCTCCTTATCTCGGCTACGTGTGCGCCGTTAATTCTCGTGAAGCAATTAGTTTTACAAACATGCAGTCTATGTTGCTTCTGCTCGCGCTGCTGTTTTGCTTCATCCGTATCCCTAGTTAACGAAGAAGAATTATGCCTCGGCACTTGTACTGACATTCGCAGACGACACTGAAGTGTTCAGAGAGATTAAATGAAATGGAGATAAGCGCAATTTATAAGATGATCATGAAAAAATAGACAACAAATATATATTATGGATGATAGCAGTAGACGCATGCATCCTGCAGTCTCATGGGACCATGGATTTGCGCCCTCGTGTCGACGATCAGTTGGTAGAGCAGCATATGCTGTGGTTGTCGCATCTGCTGCACCTGAAGGCGCTCTCTGTTCTGTTTTCAGCCTGTCTTTTCATTGCGGCTGCTAGCCTGCGGAGGCTCCCCTCTCCTCTTTTGAGTCCCCTGCTTAGTTCCTATCTTCATGTGGATCGGTCTCCAGATAGCTCCTCCCCGTTGTCAACATCCATGTCTAGTGATTTCAACTCACGCTTGCATACGTCTTTGAAGCGCAGATGCGGACGTCCTGCAGCTCTCTCTTTCTAATGGCCAGCTGTCAATAGGGGATGTCTTTTGGAAGTCTTCCATCTTCCATCCGATGCACGCAGCCGAGCCAGCGGTGGCGGCGTTGCCTTGATCAAGGTCACCAGGCTCACAGACATGGTGCTTGAGAGGACTTCTGTGTTGGGGACTGGGTCCTTCTAGGAGATCCCGAGGATGCGCCGCAGTCAGCGCACGTGAAATTCGTTAAATCGAATCTCCCGAGTGGTATACTCTTAAATAAGGTAAAACCACAAAGAAAATGATTTAGGAGTGACAGTTACTGTTGCCATGAAACCGTAACAGCAATATTGCCTACAGGCCTGCGGCCATATCATAAGAACGAAGATCATAAATAAGCTAGATAGAGTACAACGAAAACTGACCAAGCAGATTCCTTAACTGAGAGAACTTAGTTATGAATGCCGTCTAGTAGAATTTTGTGGGTTGATAAAACTAGAAACTAGGAAGCTATGGGTAAACCGAGTAGAGTTTTGATATATATGGTAACGAAAATATTTATAAAAATAGTGTCTTTTAAAAATAAAAACGGAATTATAACCAGAAAGTAACATACAGCATTGGCTAAGGATCAGTGTCAGTTAGATATGAGAAAGTACTCATTTTCAGAGAGGACAACAAATGAGTGGAACACATGATGAAATAATTGTGTTAATTCTGGCAGTGTGGGTATGTTTAAAATTAGAACTGATAAATATACATGTATGTGTGGAGCGCGTGGCTCAGTGCCTAGAGCTTCGACTCTCAATCGAGAGAACCTGAGTTCGAATCCTGTGCCGCTGTTCACTCTATGTTGCTCCAGTTCACTCATCTGTATGAATGAGTACCTGGTTTCCCAGAGAAGTCGAGATGGTGGTTGATTGAACAGGTCTGCCAGGGAGAAAAATGTAAAGATCTTTGAGCAGTCATGAGGAATGGATGCTGCGTTATCTAAGAACGCATCTATACTGTTTTACTTTTTATATGTTATGTGCGGATTATACGTATTTGGGAAATGTTGGACTCTCGACAAGCCAACTGCTTTCTTGCCGTCTGGAGCTCGTAACTTTGGACAGCATTCTTGTTAAATCTGTCTACGTTCCGTTTTCTTCCTGGTTCAGTAACTAATTGAACTATTTTTTTCAGGAAATGTCGACACTATGGTCTACCTCGCTTTATGTCGCTTATTGTCCATTCTTTTTATATATCAAACTCAACTACACGTAAAAAACTTCTTCATCTACCTTTCTGTTCCAGTCGGGTTCCACATCTTTCCTAGCCGTTTCCTCTGTTCTCTGACTGCTGTCCTCCTCGGCACACAGACACACCCTTGCTCGACGCTGTCCTCATCACTCAGATATCTCCTTAATATTCTTCGTGCTTCCTCCTTTTTACCAACTCCATCCGACGATCGTTCGACAGAGTAATGATGCATTAGCCTGGCAGTTTGTTAAATGCTGCGGCGCAGGATTCAATTACTGTGACAACCACATCAATTGAGGGGAACGCTAAAGATCAGTCGCTAATTGCGAACGAAGTTCTCGTATTGTTCGAATAAATTAAGCAACACACGTGACTGTTAACTTAAGTAGGAGTTAATGGAAAGGTTGTCCAATAAAAGGGACAGTTTGAGAAGCGCTATATGCAATGAAACGAGACATTAATGTCTAGGCGTTGTTCCTTGAATGTCATTACTTATTGATGTGAATATCCCGCTGTTTTTTATTGTATGTCTTACAAAATAAAAACATCTGGCCACAGATATCGTAAATAAAATAGTCACTGGACCAAATGCATAAATAATAATAATGAAAGCTTATATAATAATAATAATAATAATGAAAGCTTATACAGCGCCGGTATCCGCCGTAGAGGTGCTCATGGCGCTTGCGCAGTATTTGACCATTGGTGACTTTAAAGTAGTAATTTTAAGGATTGTAAAAGCACTATTCTAAAATATAATAAGAGCAACGTTCTAAAAGTTGTAAAATGAGTATCATTAATTATACATCATAAAATCAATAGAAATTATCGTTATCAATGTAATGTAGACTCGTTAATGCAACCCTTCTAGAAATCTATATTTAGCAAACATAATAACTGTTATGATAGTATAAGTAATATAATAAATACAATAAACTTATATTGATGAATGGTATAAGGTCAGTATTATACAATGTCCAGGAAATGTCCACATGTCCACATCATGTGTTATTCTAAGTAAACTTTAAAGAGGTGGGTTTTCAGGGCTGTTTTGTAGGTGTTGCACATATCGCGATACAGATGGAGAAATTGAAATATTTGAAATCAATAACACACGTATGGGCACACGCGCACACGTGCCTACACGCACACACGTACACACGCAAACGCGCACACGTACACGCGAACACGCGCACACGCGCACACGCGCACACGCACACACGCACACACGCACACACGCACTCACACACCACACAACACCACACAACACAACACCACACAAAACCACACAACACCACACAACACCACACAACACCACACAACACCACGCAACACCACGCAACACCACACAACACCACACAACACCACACAACACCACACAACACAACACCACACAACACCACACAACACAACACCACACAACACAAACGCGCACACGCGCACACGCGCACACGCGCACACGCGCACACGCGCACACGCGCACACGCGCACACGCGCACACACGCACACACGCACACACGCACACACGCATGCATAAAAACACCACATATACACACAACTACTTCTTAAGAATTCTTACATCACGTGTCACATGTAAATTTAAGACTGGCACACGATAACAGTCAGACGTCGATTTGTTGAGGTACACGACACATAAATATATGTAACTTACAGCATCACTTCTCTGTATCCAAGACCACCGTGGCATAACGTGATACTCCGTCGAAGGACAACCAGAATCCACGCGCCACAGGGCAAATTCCTGGACTCGCGAAATGTTACTGTTTTATATCATTAGAGCACAGCATTATCGTCATCTTCTCCCCCCTGATCTCTTGCGGTGTGAGCCGCATCACTTAGTTTGTTCCGCCCTCTCTATGAGTCATCTCCATCTATCGCAATGTTCTTCGATGCTCTCTCACTCACGGCTTTACAAGATTTAACAAGACAAGGTTGCCACCCAAAGAATGAACTCTAGATGGCAGATGGACAAGGACGCCTTTTGGCTTATCGACAGTCCAACCCTTTTTATCTACGCGTATCCCGCCCCTCTGAGGTATGTGTCCATGTTATTTTTAAACATATTCACGCTATTAGCACCCACAGAATCAGCAGATAATCTGTGAGAATGAGAACATTCTTATACCTAATCTACACTGCTCCTTTCCTGATGTAACTTCATGTCCTCTAGTCCTTTCTTAACTGAGAACAAAATATTTATATTAATATTTTCATAACCATTCAATATTTTTAAAACCTTATATCTGATCTCCTCTCAATCTCCTGGTCTCTAGTGTTGTCAAACCACATTCTTTTAGGCGTATTTCGTAACTAAGATCTCTCAGTTTTTGTATCATTTTAGTCGCTCTCCTCTGCACTCTTTCTGACATATCTATGTCCTTCTTGTGATGTGGCCTCCACGCGTGACTACGCTATTCTAAATGAGGCCTAACTATTATTTTGTACAGCGGTATTATTAGTTAATTTTCCTTATACGATATATTTCGCCTAATTAATCCATGGATTTGGTTTCCCTTCGAAGCTGCAATTCCGCACTGCTCTGAAACCTTCATATTGGCACTAATTGTTAACCCTAAGTCCTTTTCTTTTGCAGTAGTACTTAGTGCAGTATCCCCCATTGTATATTGTACATCTTCTTTCCCATGTTCTGTGCGGAAGCATTTACATTTCCCAAAATTGAACATCTGACATTTTTCAGACCATTTGATCAATTTGTCAATATAATCTTGTAAATGCTGTTTATCTCCATTTACGTGTAAACCTTCTAAACACTTTTGTATCATCCGCAAATTTCAACACCTTACTTGTTATATCATCGTCCAAATCGTTGATATATATTAAGAATAATATAGGTCCCAGTACTGATCCCTATGGTACCCCACTCAAAACCGATTTCCAATTTGAAACGTACCCATCAGCTACTACCCGTTGTCTTCTGTCAATCAGCCATTTTTCTATCCAGTTAATTGTACCATCCCCTATGCCATGGGCCTTTAGTTTAAGCAGTAATTTTTGATGTGGCACTTTGATGAAAGCTTTCTGAAAATCTAAGTAGATAATATCTATGGGTGACCCTTCGTCTACCCACTTTATGATATCTTCCCAAAAGCATAACATATTTGTTAAGCATGACGTCGCTTTTAGAAACCCATGTTGAGATGGGTTTATCAAGTTATGTTTAACAAGAAAATCGACCTTGTGATCTTTTTATAATCTCGATCTTTCTAATAATTTTTAAATCACCGATGGTAAACTCGCTGGTCTATAGTTATCTGACTTGTTTCTCGAACCATTTTTAAATAACGGAATAATATTTGCTTCTGTGCATTCTAAAGGAACCACTCCCTCGTTTAATGACAAGTTGAAAACTGTTGCAAGCGGTATGCTAATTTGTACTCTAGTCCTGGCCATAAAGAAATAGCTAGTGTTTCATGATAAGATACGTCCGTTTTCGAGTTCTTGTGTAGTTGCCTAACTGCTGCTTTTGTTTAGCTGAGAAAATCCATTTCCTTGACACAAAACAAATATATATGCGCTCATAGCCAAATTTGATTAGTAATCGTAATGGAATCATATCACGCGGAGCAGACATTGAATTAAAGGACAGCTTTTTTTAAACAACGCCGCAGACGAGAATAAAAATTAGCGAATGGAAAGTAGAAATGCGACCACACAACGATCGACGAAATACGGATGTTTTCCGGAATATGTGACGGATGCAAATAAAACCCGTCCACGCGCTGTCTGTTCCTGGTATAACTTTCCAAGCAGAGATATATTACGTAATTTATCTTACCTGTTTCACTACTTTTATTCTGACAGTCGCATTTTGCTTTAAAATATAGTCTAACAGTCGCATTTTGCGTTTCAAAAATAAATTGAAAGCTATCCGTGCCATAACTGTCGGCAGGTTTAATTTTGTTTATTGTATGACCAATATTGCTTCAACAATTTACAATATATAACATACATTTTTATCGACAGACCGACTTTATACATTTATACATTCACATCGTTCACACGTTGGTTGGTTGGTTGCATTCATCATTGCCCCTTGATAATGTGTCATAGCGGCAGGAATAATTTATGAGTGTATATTTACATCCGCCATTTGTGACCCATGAAATATTGCACATGTATTCCAACAATACTCAGTTCCGTTGATTGATACGTGTGTCGTGTATGTAGTAATTTGCGCTCTCCAACGATCCACATTTGTATTGGACGGTAGTGACACCCATGACGTTAACAGTCGTACACATTGACGCAGACTTTATTTCTAGTAGAGATTAATGCAATTGTTATTAAATGTAAGATGATCGTTCCTCATTTATTGACATTTATTTGGGCATTGTTCTCAATACCTGAATAACTATGTTGAAGATATATTGCCTGGCAAATTTCTTTGAAGTTCCGCCCTCCTGCCTCTGCAATAAGTGTCAGTTACAGAACAATTTATAGATAAATGTTAATGAATGGGGAACTGGCATCGAATCTTTAACATATCAGTATACACTTTCGTAACAAGATGGCGTCTTCAATACGACTGACAAGAGAGAAGAGAGACGCTGTAGTAGATGATGTGAAGATGGTAGTTCCCTCGATTGCTCAATTTATTCCGCCTATTGCTCTTTAAATGGATTTATCTCCTTGACAGTAATCTTATCAACACCAGGGTGCGCCACCGGGACACTTCCGCCGGTGTGTCACGGCAATAGTGTCCGCAATGACACGGCGGCGACTATTTGCATTTTAAAAACATTTCTTAAATATGACAACACATCTTGTTTAATGGTGGAATTTTCTTATGAGATCATTAAATTATTGAATCAGTCGTGTCTTTCGCGTGACTTCATCTTCTCTCGGACTCCCTGTCTAACACTTTCTCAGTCTAGTCTAGTCGTGTGGTCTGCGGTGACGTCATCCTATAACTGGACAACAGTCGTACCTAAGAAGCTATCCTGATAGCTTTGGCAAAGGTAGGCCTATCTACATGTGAGTTGAAATTGTTGAAATGTTAAGGGGAGATATGGCAGTTAGAATGTTGATTTTTACAAAAATACTTAAAACGTGTTTTATCCATATTTCAGTAGTTTTGTATGCTTACTATCAATAGAGGTACCTTTTATACAAATTACACATCTGTAAAACATTTTCATTCATGCATAAGGTGTGGCTCTTTCAAGCAATCGATGCGATTATTCAATCTTTCACAGGCGTTTACAGAAAACCCAATTTTTGACAACATAAACTTACAACACTCCAGAACTAAAATGATATGATAATCTGCTTTAGAGTGTTGTGTACTCCTTAGTATTATCCACAATCAGTATAAAACATTTTGTTTTCATTCTTTATCTTTGGAGTAATATCCACAAATGTGTCAAAAATTATTGCATTTACAATTGTGTAGTTTGACAAATTAAAAATTAAATATTCAAAAAACTTTAAATGTTTTATATAAATTGTAGAGAATATCCAGGAGAATATAACAATCCAAGCCAGATTACCATATCATTATTACTTCCAGGGTGTTGCAATTTTTAAATGTACTATATCTGGCGGGCATTGTTTTTGTTACCATAGAAACCGGAGTCGAGCAGGAGAAATGTCAATATTTTTTACTAAGTAATACCTTTTCTACCACTTGGGCACAGAAATTATATTAATTTGCTTTAAAAATTTCGTATCTAGCTGCCATACCACCCTTAATACTAATTACAAAAAGAAATAGGTAGTTTCCCAGTAGAATGTTATAATAATAATAATAAGATGACTTCTATTGCGCCTAAATCCTTGGAAACCAAGCTCAGTTACTTACTACCAATGCGCTATACAGTCGAATTTCGCTTTACTGTCATTTCGGTCATACAGCCACCTCGCAATTAACGTCACCCAGAACAGCCCCAAATTATTTTCATAACAATGACGTTTAGGAATTTAGTCCCACTAATAAGGCCACCTTGCTATTCGGATCGCTTTTGCCCAGTTCAGAGGGTGATTTTAGCAGTGAGGTTCCACTGTACTGTGTATCTAGAAGAGAACGAATTGTCAGTGATGCTTCGTGTCTTTGGTAGATTCTTGCTCCGATCACAACATCGTATTTGTGCATTGAGTATAAGGAATAAGTGGACGGGTCCTTCCCCGATCACAGCGTTATAACCCCTTCAGTTTGTATAGATTGTTTCGAAGTGCGAGGTTCGATTGGACAATGCTTTCTCTGAACGCGGCAAATAATCCGCAGAAGCCGATATGATCGTACGAGCAAGGCGATGTTCTGTCAGACGATTCTGATGGACAATCAATAATTTATAACAACACATAAGTTATTCCCACAGTGGCCAGAAAGGCGTTTCCAAACATCCAGAGCAATTGTTATGCCGATAAACACGTTATGTCCCCCAGAATATATCTGCAATATATGAGCCGGGAACATTTCTGTAGGAACAGCATCACCCTGGCGGTTTATAACCAGTGGAAATCATCCAGTAGGTTATAAGTGTTCCAACAGGGCATCATAAAATTAACAATTCGTGTATCGATTCCTCGCTTCAGCACGCGCGAACGTTTCACCTAGGCGAGGTTCTGCTGCACGATCCGAGCACCTCCAACAGCTGAACGTAGATCGACGTGCAGATTATGTCCGCCGCGGCGCCGCAGTCGCTGCAGTTTGTGCCGCAGTCGCTGGGTGGCGCGCTTGAGCGTGTAGCGGAAGTGACGCGAGCACGTGCTGTAGAGGAAGAAGTTCGACGAGAAGCTGACGTAGTGCAGCAGTGTAAGCAGTTCCCGCCAGAGGAAGGTCGACGCGTCGAACTCGTACGGCTCGTTACGGATGGAGATGACGAAGGCCTGCACGCGGAAGGCGTGACTCGGTAGGTTCAGCAAGATGAAGACGCTCGACACGACGAGCAGCGCTCGAGTCGCGTTGTACTGCGTGTGGCGTCGGTTTATGGACAGCCGCGACTTGCGTGAGTCCGGCACCCGCGTCACCGACCACGACTTGATGGTGGCCGACCGCTGAGACCTCGACCCCGACCGCGACGCGTCCTTCGCCGCGGCTACCGACGCCGCCTGCTGCTCTTTCTTGCGCCCGCTCGTGTAGCGGTAGATTTTCATCGCGATCGCCGCGTTCATCGCTAGTATGAGCACCACGGGGACAATGACCGTCGCCAGAGTGTCGATGCTCGTGATCGCCTTCAGGAAGTGGCGGTGTGTGACCAGCGACATGCAGGTGGACAGTCCTCCTGTGCGCCGAATGCCCGTCGTCCAGATGGAGAAGGAGTAGAAAAGGAGAGCGACCCCAGTCATCAGGGACATGATGAGCGCGGCTCGACGTCGCGTGCACAACTGGCGGCGTCGCAGCGGCTGGAAGACGATGATCCAGCGCTCACTCGTGAAGCCGACGACAGTCCACGCCGACAGAAAGCTGCATACGTACGTAAAATAGTGCGTCAGCTGGCACCAGCCGTTCTTGTGGAAGATGTTCACCTGAAACAAAGGAACCAGGTTATATTGATATGCTCATCAATGGAAGGTGGCCAGCTATGACAGTGAAAGGTGGTCATCTGTAACAATGGAAGGTGGCCAGCTACGACAGTAGAAGGTGGTCATCTGCATTAGAAGACGACGGTCAAGAGAGGCGGTCGACAGCATAAGTAGAGGGGTTGTGTTATCCAAAAACTTGGAAACTTGTCATCAACAAAAGTAGCTATGTTCAGACACATTGACATATCCATGCAGGATATTGTATACCATTACCATGTCATCGTAAACCCGGCGGAGTTCGGTACTCTCAAGTTTAAGATATTCGAGTCTTTGTAGGTAACCATGATTGGAATCGAGTTGATAGTGGTAAGATACCAGGCTAGAGAGAAACTTTACACCTTTATAATTGGTAAGTCACGTGATGCCTGGCTGGTATGTATGGGTTCCATACCGTCGAACAGTATTCCAGCACTGAGCAGACAAATGGTTTAGATGCCTTAATGAAAGCAATAACATCGGCAGTATGCGGACTGTGAAATATAACATTGATTGTGTTGTGTGCTCTGCAACAAACAGACGAGATATCCTGCTTAAATAAAAAATGATCATCCACTATCACAGCAAGATCTCAGTATTTATTAACGTTAAAAAGCTGAACACTTTTCAGGTGATAGGGACTCGGGGTAATATTTCTAATCGTCTGAATGCAGCATTTGTGTTCATCTACTAGAAGCTGTTACCGATCTGCGAAGACGACGAATTCATTTAGACATCGCATGTCAGGCCGTTCGAAAACATCCGAGAAGACAGTGGATGTTTTAGTATGCGGCGCAAACACGCATACTCTAGTGTTAGAGGTCAAACGTTCGTCAGCAGATCGTTAGGTACAATATGAATATTAGGGGACATTTGCGGAACACCGGAGGAGATATCGGTATAACCAGAAAATGCTTATAGTCCAGTGGCAGAACCCCATATTTTCCCAAAAACCTTGTCATGTCTCCCTAAAATCATTTCTTTGCATTTTTGATTAGTCCATGTCATCTAGTAACAACACCCACTGGGCGTGGACTTCACACCCGCTTGCCGTTTTCAGAATATAAGATGGCCGACAAGATGGCGGCCGAAATGCTCGAAAGACATAACTTCTGAACGAATTTACTTAGGAAAGTGATCTTGGGGTCCAGGTTTTTTGGGACAAGGAATGTATTTCTGAGGTTTTCATCCAGATTAGTTCAGTTCTTATTGCAGAAAAATCCAATATGGCTGCCAAAATGACTGCCGAAACGCCAAAACTCCATAAAATACTCATAACGTTATAATTATATGAGACACAGTGATGATGTTGTCAAAATCACGTTTTTTTCAGGATGCTAAGTTCATTGGGGTATGTTTAGCGATGTTTAGAAGGTAAGGTCATGTCAAATTGGTCGAAATCAAGGTCAGTTGGGATCCTGAAACCCTTAAAATGTTTTAGAATTTGAGCGTTAAAGATGCAGCAAAGCAAATCAAAGCCTCTTTCATGGGGTTTTGATGAAGACTAATCCAAATGCATACATCATATGTACACCTAAAAGTAAAAGTCACATGCTAAGGCAAAGGTCAAGGTCATTTGGCGTCCTAGAATCGTTATAATGCCATAGCTAGACCATTAATAGGTCAAACTATGTCACTATGATAAACACAACCTGCAAAATAATGTATACATAATACAGCCCACTCTGCACTTGAGACATTATACTTTTAGACCAATGTCCATAAAAGGTATACTTCAGAAGACACCAGATTTCCTTTTATAGCGCAGTGTAAACATGTATCTTACAGTGTAGGCGCATGCAAAAACGTGACATTTCTTCAAAAAGGATATGATAATAATTATATTTGTCCGTGACTATTTTCAATACCGTTACCCACAAGTCATAGTTCTTCTAGTCAGCAACAGAGATCTCGACGTACCGCAAGTACTCTCAACCGAGCTAGCAGTCTACCCACCCTCCATGTTCCATCCAGATGGGAGCATGAGAGTTGCGACCGGCAAAGCAACGCTCAAGAACAACTTTGCTGTGGAAGTCACTTTGAGGGCTTGGGGCTGGCTCTCCGACTGGTGTGGTCATTGATGTGTCCGCTGCTCTCTGAACAACTGATTGGCCTGCAAAGAGCTCAGTCCAGACGAATGTTCAAGGCATCAAAGTCTGTTTGGCCTCTAAACTCTGTGAAAGCGACGTATACATGGCGTTTGACAGCTACCTGGACTACTCAACCAAGAGCAGCACCCGAGCAGCTCGAGCCACGACGTCTTCAAGGGTCCATAAACCACTTCCAGCTCGTGATTCAGTGCTGAACTATATGCACAACAAAGTGCAGTTTAACCACTTGCTATGTGGACAAATCCTGAACGAGAATGACTTCCTCAACAATGCCACACAGGACCATCACCTTGTGGTGACAGGAGAAGATGCAGTTCCGACTGAAGTGTTCAAAAGGGCGAAAACAACCTCATTTGCAGCTAGCTTCTAAACATGAGGAGGCAGACTTCATCATGGCCCAGCAGGCCATTTTCATTGGCCAGGATCCACAAGCATGGGTCTTCGTCGTTGCTGATAACACGGATGTTCCTACGCTACTTCTTCACCATTATGCAGCCCAAAACCTGCAGTGTCCCATGATCATGCAGTTACCCATCCTTGGCCGAACATGTGTTGACATCCCAGCAACTGTGAAGAAGCACTCCGTTATCATCTCTCAGGTTCTTGCACTGCATGCCATAAGTGGATGTGATATTTTGGCGACCACTTACGGAGTTGGAAAGGTAACTGCCATATCAGTAACAAAGAGGGGATTGAAACTCGACACTATCGGTAAAGTTGATTGTAATATGGAGCAGATCGAGAGGGAGGCAACTGCATTTATGGTTGCATGTTATGGTAGCAAGCTGATGTATGACTCCATGACAGAGTGCCAATAACGCATGTGGGCACAGAAAACTGGAACGTGTACTGCCTCTGTCCCCAAACTATGCTCTCTCTCTCTCTCTGTCTCTCTCTCTCTCTCTCTCTCTCTCTCTCTCTCTCTCTCTCTCTCTCTCTCTCTCTCTCTCTCTCTCTCTCTCTCTCTCTCTCCCCCACAAACAACTGAAGCATTTGTTCAGAATGTGCTCAGATGCCATTTCCAGGTTGCACAGTGGTATGGAGCCTTAGAATCGGACACCCCTCCCCTCGAACCAGTAGAGTTGGAATGTGAGGCAGACCATGCCAACAAACCCCTATATCCTTGCACTGTTATTGGGGAAGTACCCCTAGCTCCTGAGTCTCTACTCAAGCTCATACGATGCGGTTGAGAGTCAGAGCGACCCTGTAAAGGCAACAACTGCGGATGTACTGGACGTCAAGTCGCATGCACCGTCTTTTGTGCCTGTGGGGGAGGACTTGAATGCAACAACCCATTCAATAGGAAGGCGTCTACTGAGGATGAAGATGACGAGGATGTGTCGGATATGAATCAGTATGTCATTGATGAGTTTAACGGGGATCAGGAGTGACTATGCCATAGTGTTAATGAGGCACATAAGGAAGGCTTTTTGGTATATTTTTTGGTATAATTGTGTCCAGTTGATCATCCAATAGTTGTACTGTATTTATATAGTGTTGCTACCTGCTTTATCATGAAGTCGAAGTAATATTATGTAATAATAAGTAATCCTAAAATCGTTATGAAAACACTAGAAAGTATGACATTTTAAAGCATTTTTAGCATTTCAGCAGTCATTTTGGCAGCCATATTGGATTGTTCTGCAATAAGAACTCAACCAGTCTTGATGAAAACCTCAGAAATAGATCCCTTGCCCCCAAAAAACTATGTCTAGTCCCAAGATCACCTTTATAAGTCAATATGATCAGAACTTATTTCATTTCTAGCATTTCGGCGGCCATCTTGTCGGCCATCTTGGATTCTGAAAAATGTAATCGGGTGTGAAGTCCACTCCCAGTGGATTTTGTTACTAGATGACATGGACTAATCAAAAATGCAGACATTGTTTTAGGGAGACATGACAAGGTCGTGTGGTTGAGCCACTGGACTATAACCTATTTTTTAATTCGTTCTTTGCGGTTGCTCAAGAAACTAAGGGATTGCATAACGGCTCAGTGTAATGATGTAATGAGCAACGCCCCCCGGCGCGCGAGGATGGGTCAATCGGTTGACATTGTTTGTCGCTAAGCGGTCGTAGCGACGGGGTGTATATTATACACTACTGACATGTATTGTGTACTACATGTGGAATCGCGTGCCTTAAAGATAAAAGGTGAATTCTTACATAGCGCGGTATCCAGCAGTTAGGATTGCTCGAAGAGCGTTGCACTTTAGTCTCTGGCAGATCTTTTCAACCACACACTGTCGCGATTTATTTGTGAAGAAGGGCCGTTTGACGGCATACGCGTTCTCGTCTTACCAACATTAATAACAACCAATTCAGCAACATCTTGTCATTAATTACCGCATTGGCTGATTCCGGGTCACGGAAATGACAACCTATATTTAAAACAGCAAATTACTGGTATTGTTGTCGTCGTCACGCGATATATGATCGATTTAATCGTTCTCCGAATATTTATTTCTACAGATTTAATAAAAATATAAA
Source organism: Paraescarpia echinospica (assembly GCA_020002185.1). Classification (NCBI taxonomy): domain Eukaryota; kingdom Metazoa; phylum Annelida; class Polychaeta; order Sabellida; family Siboglinidae; genus Paraescarpia; species Paraescarpia echinospica. Next base: position 21,001,023 of record CM034543.1, on the reverse strand, counting down.
GACGCACGTGCCGAGCGTACGAATGTTGGTTACGACGAGAACTGAATTACGTTGTAATGTCTTCTTTTTTACACTACATATCATTACATCGCTGCCGTTACTAATTCATGTGTGACTTCTAGGCTCTTAATTAAATATTTTGAGCATCCCTCTCCACTACCACCCCACACGTTGAGCTAAATATGAATTGTGGAGGAACATACGAATATATATATATATGTGTGTATGTGTGCGTGTGTGTGTGTGTGTGTGTGTGTGTGAGTGTGTGTGTGTGTGTGTGTGTGTGTGTGTGTGTGTGTGTGTGTGTGTGTGTGTGTGTGTGTGTGTGTGTGTGTGTGTGTGTGTGTGTGTGTGTATGTGTTCCTCCACAATTCATATTTAGCCCACCGTATGTGGGGAGTGGAGAGGGAGAGGGATACGTCAGTGTATGTATTTATCATCTTCACAAGTGTGCCTTTTTACAGTTGAAAATGTACTTTTGGAACATTCCTCCGGTGGACATTTAATAAACCAGACCTGTCTTAGGGGTTTGATTGTTCATTTTGGGAAGGAATCGACAAATTTGGCACAGGTGACCTTTGATAGATGCTAATCAAATCCTGATATAGGACACACGTTTTGGGATTCGTTAACACCCCCTAATTAGCATCAATCAAAAATGGCCGCCGCCGATATAGAATATAACCCGATATGGTCATATCTTAGCTAATAATAGGCCAATTTCGATGAGTGTTGTATGCATTATGATAGTTTTTGGTATGCCCGATCGATCGGTCGAAGAGGATGTTGACTGGTGCTGACTTCTCGGGGTGTTTCACCTCTGCCAGAGAGACTGTTCTCCATCGGGAGGGCATAGCTTGTATGATCATAGATGGTTAGCCAATGCATAATTGCAGCGAAAGGTTCTATATAGTTGTCAATCTTCTCAGCCCTGGTGATGTCCATCATATCTCCATAGTTTCCACTTATGTAAATCAGATCCTGAAATTTGAATTCCTCCATGAGATATTGAATTGTCTCGTTCCTCAAAACATCTGACAGTTAGTCAACACCGTGTTGCGAGAAGAGTTCTAATCTGTGATTGCCACCTCTCTTCTTCAACATTCTAACTACATTTTAGGCATGTTCTTTGACTTTCATGTCATGTTAATGACCAAATGCATGTGTGGTAATAAATAATATGTACATGATGTCAACAGGAATATATACAAACAGACTTAGACAGAATAATTGGGTGTGTAAACAACGTTGGTGTACGCAATAAACACATTTGAGAAAATCACGTGTTTATGTTAGATTATCCCATATATTTATTAGTAAATTCAAAGTTCAACACCTGATGTCACAGACAATATATATATATATACAAATCATAAAATATTTGGTTTTATGCAATGGTGTGTACAAGAAGATGTCAATTAATTAATAAAACTATTTTGACACAAGTTTGAGTTTGTGACCCTTGTAAGTGTAGAACTTTTGTGGAGTGGCGTAGTTTTGAACATTCATCGTTTGATGGTGACATTGTTTAACCTTCACTCCGCACCTACTGCACCTCTTGACAGCTCTCCATCGTATCCCATATTTACGGGGAGACAGTTGGCTTTCTAAGAGTATACGACATTGCCATAAATAGATAGGTAACGTAGATGTACGCAACCATTAATATTGTATGACATTTGAGGGATGACGCATTTTTTTTATCACTTGACGGTGACTCTGTTTGATCGCCGCTCCACATCTACTCCACCAACTGACAGCTCCATATCATATCACATTTTGACGGGAAGAAATGGATCTTTCACGCAGTATATGACACGTATATATAAATTAAGTAGTTGCAGAAATGTGTAGCATTCTCTATTTGTAGGCGATGTTTATTTCAAAAATCGGACGACATAATGACAGCTCTGAGCGTACGACCTTGGAATTGTTCGTGAGCGTTGCCAAGACGATGGATATCCGACACACGTGTTTCGCTGTTGAACAGAAGAGAATGAGTGTACCAACAACTATAATGTAACCCGTAGGCGCAGAGCGACAAACTACGGACAGCAACTGCCACTTTTAAAGTATTTTGAACGTAATCTCATGACCATTTAATTTCTGCTGTCGCCAGTTACGGCACTGTGTGCAACATATCATAGTTTTAATAATACTCCACAGTGGCGTCACCTAGTGAATGGCTGACAACTCAATATGTTCACTGACAAAGAAAATAACTACAAATAATTACCTTTGTGCTTTTCAAACACACTTATAATTGGAGGCGGCTGGTCGAGCAAAGTGAATGGCCATAGAAAGAGGCGACTGAACCTCGGCACCTGGCAGGTGATGATACACTTACAATGGCCATAGAAAAAGGCGACTGAACCTCGACACCTGGCAGGTGATGATACACTTACAATGACCATAGAAAGAGGCGACTGAACATCGGCACCTAGCAGGTGATACACTCACAATGACCATAGAAAGAGGCGACTGAACCTCGGCACCTGGCAGGTGATACACTTACAATGACCATAGAAAGAGGCGACTGAACCTCGGCACCTGGCAGGTGATACACTCACAATGACCATAGAAAGAGGCGACTGAACCTCGGCACCTGGCAGGTGATACACTCACAATGACCATAGAAAGAGGCGACTGAACCTCGGCACCTGGCAGGTGATACACTTACAATGACCATAGAAAGAGGCGACTGAACCTCGACACCTGGCAGGTGATACACTTACAATGACCATAGAAAGAGGCGACTGAACCTCGACACCTGGCAGGTGATACACTTACAACAATGACCATAGAAAGAGGCGACTGAACCACGGCACCTGGCAGGTGATACACTTACAATGACCACAGAAAGAGGCGACTGAACATCGGCACCTGGCAGGTGATACACTTACAATGACCATAGAAAGAGGCGACTGAACCTCGACACCTGGCAGGTGATACACTTACAATGACCATAGAAAAAGGCGACTGAACATCGACACCTGGCAGGTGATACACTTACAACAATGACCATAGAAAGAGGCGACAGAACCTCGGCACCTGGCAGGTGATACACTTACAATGACCATAGAAAGAGGCGACTGAACATCGGCACCTGGCAGGTGATACACTTACAATGACCATAGAAAGAGGCGACTGAACCTCGGCACCTGGCCGGTGATACACTTACAACAACCATAGAAAGAGGCGAAAAAACCTCGGCACCTGGCAGGTGATACACTTACAATGACTATAGAAAGAGGCGACTGAACCTCGGCACCTGGCAAAGTGATACACTTACAATGACCATAAAAAGAGGCGACTAAACATCAGCACCTGGCAGGTGATACACTTACAATGACCATAGAAAGAGGCGACTGAACCTCGGCGCCTGGCAGGTGATACACTTACAATGACCATAAAAAGAGGCGACTGAACATCAGCACCTGGCAGGTGATACACTTACAATGACCATAGAAAGAGGCGACTGAACCTCGGCGCCTGGCAAGTGATACACTTACAATGACCATAGAAAGAGGCGACTGAACATCGGCACCTGGCAAGTGATACACTTACAATGACCATAGAAAGAGGCGACTGAACATCGGCACCTGGCAGGTGATACACTTACAATGACCATAGAAAGAGGCGACTGAACATCGGCACCTGGCAGGTGATACACTCACAATGACCATAGAAAGAGGCGACTGAACCTCGGCACCTGGCAGGTGATACACTCACAATGACCATAGAAAGAGGCGACTGAACCTCGGCACCTGGCAGGTGATACACTCACAATGACCATAGAAAGAGGCGACTGAACCTCGGCACGGCAGGTGATACACTCACAATGACCATAGAAAGAGGCGACTGAACCTCGGCACCTGGCAGGTGATACACTTACAATGACCATAGAAAGAGGCGACTGAACCTCGACACCTGGCAGGTGATACACTTACAACAATGACCATAGAAAGAGGCGACTGAACCACGGCACCTGGCAGGTGATACACTTACAATGACCACAGAAAGAGGCGACTGAACATCGGCACCTGGCAGGTGATACACTTACAATGACCATAGAAAGAGGCGACTGAACCTCGACACCTGGCAGGTGATACACTTACAATGACCATAGAAAAAGGCGACTGAACATCGACACCTGGCAGGTGATACACTTACAACAATGACCATAGAAAGAGGCGACAGAACCTCGGCACCTGGCAGGTGATACACTTACAATGACCATAGAAAGAGGCGACTGAACATCGGCACCTGGCAGGTGATACACTTACAATGACCATAGAAAGAGGCGACTGAACCTCGGCACCTGGCCGGTGATACACTTACAACAACCATAGAAAGAGGCGAAAAAACCTCGGCACCTGGCAGGTGATACACTTACAATGACTATAGAAAGAGGCGACTGAACCTCGGCACCTGGCAAGTGATACACTTACAATGACCATAAAAAGAGGCGACTAAACATCAGCACCTGGCAGGTGATACACTTACAATGACCATAGAAAGAGGCGACTGAACCTCGGCGCCTGGCAGGTGATACACTTACAATGACCATAAAAAGAGGCGACTGAACATCAGCACCTGGCAGGTGATACACTTACAATGACCATAGAAAGAGGCGACTGAACCTCGGCGCCTGGCAAGTGATACACTTACAATGACCATAGAAAGAGGCGACTGAACATCGGCACCTGGCAAGTGATACACTTACAATGACCATAGAAAGAGGCGACTGAACATCGGCACCTGGCAGGTGATACACTTACAATGACCATAGAAAGAGGCGACTGAACATCGGCACCTGGCAGGTGATACACTCACAATGACCATAGAAAGAGGCGACTGAACCTCGGCACCTGGCAGGTGATACACTCACAATGACCATAGAAAGAGGCGACTGAACCTCGGCACCTGGCAGGTGATACACTCACAATGACCATAGAAAGAGGCGACTGAACCTCGGCACCTGGCAGGTGATACACTCACAATGACCATAGAAAGAGGCGACTGAACCTCGGCACCTGGCAGGTGATACACTTACAATTACCATAGACGGAGGCAACTGAACCTCGGCACCTGGCAGGTGATACACTTACAATGACCATAGAAAGAGGCGACTGAACATCGGCACCTGGCAAGTGATACACTTACAATGACCATAGAAAGAGGCGACTGAACATCGGCACCTGGCAAGTGATACACTTACAATGACCATAGAAAGAGGCGACTGAATATCGGCACCTGGCAGGTGATACACTTACAATGACCATAGAAAGAGGCGACTGAACATCGGCACCTGGCAGGTGATACACTCACAATGACCATAGAAAGAGGCGACTGAACCTCGGCACCTGGCAAGTGTTACACTTACAATGACATACGTTGAATATTCGCATCGATGTTCGCTATGGGAAAGATTGTTTCCCGAGTTGCGTCGTTTGTCATTGCTATCTCTGTTAACATTGTCATCAGAAGCTCACACAAGTGTGTGTGTGTGTGTGTGAGTGTATGTGTGTGTGAGTGTGTGTGTGTGTGAGTGTGTGTGTGTGTGTGTGAGTGTGTGTGTATGCGTGTGTGTGAGAGAGAGAGAGAGAGAGAGAGAGAGAGAGAAAGAGAGAGAGAATGTGTATGTGTGTTGAGTGTGTGAGTGTGCGCGCACGTGTGTGTGTGCGCACGTGTGTGTGTGTGCGCGAGCGCGCGCGTGTGTGTGTGTTTTCCCCACACTCATCTCTGTCCACGGAGCGCTAAACAGTCACTTAATAAAACAAAACAATTATACAAAAACAGCTACAATCTTGTAGTCACATTTTGATCACTGTGTACGCTTACACGTTAGCCAGTTACTGGTTTATAAACATTTCTCGTATTTTAGTAATAAGAATTAAACTTACATTAGAGCTATATTTGAAACTTGCAACGTTTCGATCCATCTACAGCGGATGTTGTTCACGCACTGATGTAATGTAACGCAGCTCAGATTTTGGCGGAATGATCTGGTTGTAGATGGCTGGCAGGTGGTATCCATGAGTTCGGTTCATTGTCGGAGGTAGATGGCCTGCTTTACTTTTCTCTTGTGCCAGATCTGTTCTCGGGCCAAGTCGTTGGTGATGTCCATGGATACTGAGTGTCCTGTGGCCAGACAATGGTCTCCTACTCCTGTAGGCTATTCCAAGTCTGTGTGTTCTTTAAACCTCTGGCTGTTGTTATCACAGGTAATGTGATTGATAGTTCCACACTGGTGTTCTTTGGGGGTTTTGTCTTTAGGGTGCACTAGGTGTTGGTGGGTTTATGGTACAAGTGCACATTGTGTGACTTGTAAACTCGTCCGAGTTGTTCTGATAGCCCTGCTACATATGGTAGTCCCAACACGGGCCGGTTCGAGTTCATTGTTTTTGTACTGTTGTTGTTAGTAGGCCTAGGTGGTCTGTTCTCACTTGTCGGCGGGACTTCAAGCGCCCACTCCGGATAGTCATTGGCTCTCAGGGCACTGTGGTTATGTGCAAGTTCTGTTTTTTCTGTCTTCAGCTGTGGTGACGTATTGCCGTGCCCTGTTGGTGAGGTGCGTACAACTGATCTTTTGTGAGTTAGTGGGTGGTGAAATTTGAAGTTGATGTATTGCTCAATGTGTGTAGGCTTCCTATATATCGTTAAATTGGTGGATCCATCGTCTTGTATATGCATGCAGAGGTCCAGGAAAGGGAGTTTACTGTCTTTATCTTTAAAGGATTTAAAGGTAACTCACTGCAATCACGAAGAGACCGGCACACCGTCACATGGGTTGCAAATGACTCTCGTGTGTATTTGCCTCGTTCGTTCCACATTTCGTTTATGTTGCGTGAACCATCACCTGCACTATGGAGCATGCAAACCAGAGGTAGAGGTTGCTATAAATGGCGTAAATAGAGTTAATGTGCCTGACAAAACACAGCCATTGCCGGTATGATCGCCTACCAACCACCAACTACTGACAATTGACACCAAATTCGGCCACGCTTGACTGTCCGTGGTGCAACAGATTGACAAAGCGCGACCGTTTGAACAATTGCATCGTTGCATCGCTGCCAACCACTTGGTTGTCAACAATGCCGAGAACAAGGCAATCTCAATCAAACGATCGTTGCCTCTTTGCCTAGTCGTATTTTCAATTCCTTGTCAAGTGTCAGCATGTCACGCATGTTGTCGCCTAACTTTGCGACGTATTCCGCGGTTTGGAAACATTTTTGTCGCTGATACTGACGCATATTGTTTGTTGGACTGCTGCTTATTGTTGGAATACTGATAGGAAACAACGTCATCTGAAAAGAATTCCTGGTACACACTCACCTCTGTTGTTCAGGTTTTTTCTTTAAGCGCGATACAGAGTGTATGTTAGCGTCCAGTGTAGTTCAGTCTAGTTCGTTTGTGCAGCTCAGAAGTTAGGATTAGAATAGGCTTTCATCATCTGTCGTGTTTTGTAATCATCGCATGAGAGTGTTACATCTCATTTTATACGCTAACTTGGAGGCAGATTCTTGTATCCCCACCCAAGTGCCGAGGTCCACTCGCATCTTTCATTTCTCGTCTTTGAACAAATGGCCTCTGATGTATCATAAATTAAACAAATACAAAGGTAGATAATTAGCATTATTTACATAAGTGTAGCCGATATGCCTTTCTACCTGTGGTGAAAACGGAAAGATGTAAGCTCGAGTAAAATTAATAAGTATACTGTTCCCTACACCACCAAGCAAACATAGGTACCTGTGCACTAATTATAGTCACTTTTGCCACCTTTGATGTTGTTTTGTAGAGGGTGATTGCATGTGATTACCACAGTTGTTGTTGGATCATGTATTCCTGCACAACTTCATGGTTAGGCAGTTGACTGGAGGTAACAATTAAAGACTGACTACCAGCCTTGCTCAAATCTGCAGAAATGGTATATTTGCCGGAGGCATGAATTGCTGCCAGTCTGGCTAGAATTGCAATCTCTCAAACCCACAAACTTGATTTTTCGATTTTTCCACAATATCCGTGGACGGCACTTCATTAATTGCAGACACAGTGTAAAGTTTTTTCCGTTTCCGAGAACTTGACCATCAATCGATTCAGTTGTTGTGCTGTCTTTGTTCGTATAGGACATTTAGCTGTTTTATTATCTCGTAGTGGATGATGCATCGTTGTTGCAAACAAAAATTGTCTTCTGTCTGAAACAGATGTCGTGTCGATGACGTACATACTTGCGAATCTAAAAATTGCAAAAGTAATGTCACTTTATAAAAAGGCGACAGAACATTACTTGATAACTATCGTCCAATCTCCATATTATCATCAATCTTCAAAATCTTTGAAAGAGTAATGTTCAATCAAATTCATATGTACTTCTCATCTCATAATTTATATTACAATGGACAATATGATTTTAAAGAAAAACACTCCACCCAACTAGCTGCACTTGAACTCATTGACAGAATATCTCTGGAACTTGATCAAGGTATGATTCCAATCAAAAGGTCAATTCCATGGATTCATAATAATGCTTTCTTATTTGAAATATTCAGCCCCAACTCTTGCCACTGTTCAGTGACGACGTCGGCACGGCAACATAGCGTACGACTGATGCGTCGCAAGTCCTCGCTCAACGCCGTCGGCAGAGTCGTTCGCGGTCGACCCTTGAATGTTGAGACACCTGTCTCCACGGCGAAATGGTTGTTGATCGCTCGCTGAGCGGGTGCATCGGGTGGCATACGAAGCACTTGCCCGAATAGACTCCTAGACTTGCAATTATGAAAGCGTTACTGATGGGACGGCATCGGCAACGGCGGTACAGTGCCTCGTTAGAAATGCGATGTGGCCAACAGATGCCGATGATCTGGCGTAGATGACGACGGTGGTATGTATTTCCAGACGATCTAGTTCTGATTTCGTAAGTCCCCATGTACCCATGTTGTACGTCAACACGGGCACGACGAAAGATGCGTATAGCCGTAGCCGCATATGTAGAGAGATCTGTGATCGACTAAACCACGGTGTCCACAGCTTGCGGAAGGCGACGTTGGCCAGCTGCTTTCGGCGAGCGACGTCTTCGTCTTCACCTAAGAGCGACCCAAGCTTGCGTATCATACGCCACTCTTCCTGTATGCGGCCAGCGTGTCGGCTGATACTTGTTCGTTCTGTTTTCAACGCGTTGATCGTTGGATACCACTCCGCCAAGCAAATTGGGGCGATGCGCTCGATCTCGTCGAGGAACGAACAAGAAGAGCTGACGAAGTCCGTGTCATCAGCGTACTCGTCAGCGGTAGGGTGGCATTGGCTTCGAGGTACTGTGTATGCCTCGAAGAGTGCCGCTTCGAGGTACACAGTGAATAACACCGGGCTGAGGCTGTCGCCTTGCGGCGTACCGATGGATGTCGCAAATGAATGACAATCGTCTGTTAAGAGACGCGGCTCGAACGACGTGGCAGCGAGTAGGATGCTAATCATCCGCAGTTCCGACTCGCCAAGGAATGTTTATGAAGGAATACTGCCCACCAAATTGCTTTTAATAAGGCCTGCAACTTTGTTTGCAATTTGACAGTTGCCGCGAAATTTTCAAATCGTAAATAACATATTTAGATTATAAGTATTAGTTAACAATATTGCCGGCCTGCTGGGTTAAACGCGTTGCCCGTTGATTGATGTTCGGCGCATTCGCGACGTTCCCACATTCACCACAACTGATTCACCTAATAATTAGCACCGAGTGGCAACAAGTGTAAAGCGTTTTGAGCAGTCCTAAGGACAGGAAACTGCGCTACATACAAACTTACCATTACCTTTTACTACCTGTGATTACTTACCTTGACCCAGCCGAACCAGACGACGAAGAGAGAGAAGAGGAAGCCGTTGTGGACGACGGCGAGGAAGCCGAGGTACACGGAGGTGCTCTGGCGTGTGAGATAGGGCGTGCACACGTACACGAGGAAGGTGGCCGTGTTACCGACGATGCCGACGACGATGATGACGGGTGTGACGTACTTGTTGATGCCGGCAATGAGCGCGTGTAGGATCACGTCGGTCGAGCTGAATAAGCACGACCAGGTTAATCTTACTGTAAGCGAGTTGTAGTTGTTGACGGACGTAAATTGATTGGACAAAACGTTGTAGTCAGGTTCACAATGTTAACAGTTGTATTTTTGTTAATTTTTTAGATTTGAAAAAAATCTATACTTTTTGGAAACGGTATGATATAGTGAATCTGAATACCAACGTTTACATTTTTAAAGGTATTTATGGCAGCTATCTTGGATTTTTAAAATGGTGGACACTGAAAACCTGTATTTCTCAATATATCAGCTGCTAAACCACCCAGCCTTTTGATTTGTGTGGCTAAACCGTATCAATTACAATCACCTAAGCATAATGAAATTACTAGTTTATAACAATTACACATGTAACGACTGAATAATATACATCTAGCATAGCGTATAAACACATGTGTGCATTGGAAACAAGTATTTGCCTATATTTGCATTTATTAACATTTTGTAACCACCATACCAGCATCAATACACAGTTGCGTGTATTTCACACATGTCTGGTTTGTTACAATACTGTTGTGACCAGGTATACTGCACATTAGTCATCACTATCGAACGATTTTCAAAGTGTGAATCATCGCCGTTCTCACACTGTGTGCTACACAAGCAGAGGTCTGTGCATTGCAAGTCCTTGCATCTGCAGGAACACCTCTGTGATGAACAGTCTCCTTAACAATGGCATCGTACCATCTCAATGGTGGCCTTGGGTGCTGGAAGGATGTCAGTTGTGGTTGGTGTCAGCTATCCATCAGCAATCTTGTGGTAGCCATTCTGCAGTGGGTCCAAAAACACATGAGCAGAGCTGGTCTGGCCCCACACTCTACTCTGCAAGTGTAATCCGTTTGGTGTAGATTATGGGCCGGACCAATAGCATGTCAAGTTGCATTATGCCTAGCGTGCGCTAATATAAATAAGCGCTATTTAAGAGGTTGCTTTGTTTAACAATCCGTGATTACTTATTGAATGCCGACCGGATGATTAACTCGTCTTACCCCGAGGACCCATTTCTCTTCCGTGTCTCATTAGCGCTTATGTAATGGCAGAAATACATTAAACGAACGATGTCTCCGCTGCACGACTAAACTATTCTCATTTCCATCATGCTTCATCTTTCTGATCATCTTTGTATCAACCGCAAATTTCAGTACCTTGCTTGTAATACCAACAACCAAATCATGGAAATGTATTAAACTAATCATAGGCCATTATTTTACTACATTTCCATGATTTAGTTGATGATGTTACAAGCAAGGTACCGAAATTTGCGGTTGATACAAAGATGATCAGAAAGATGAAGCATGATGGACACAAACGACATTTACAAGATGATCCAGACAAATCAGTTGTCATGAAAATGGCATATCTAATTATATTTGGGGAAATGGAAGTTCCTGCTAACATAACATGGTAATAAAGGTGTAAAATACTAATATTAAATGAGGGATGCTATTCTAAGTACTAACAAAAACGAAAATGTTGCAGCAACACTTTATGCGGACTTGAGTTACAGAGCAGTGCAGAATTGTGGCTTTGAGGACATATCACAAGATTCACACAAGTATGCTAGAAAAAGTATGGAGGAGAGTAATTGTATTGATTCAAAAACTGACAGACCTTAGTTACGAAATACGTCTAAACGAATGTGATGTAACAACATTACATACCAGGAGATTCAGAGGAGATCAAATAGAAGTTGTTAATATATTGAATAGTTAGGATATTTATAGAAGTAATGTTTTCTCAGTTAAGACAGACATAATGACAGTGTATAGGTTATATATCAGAAAATATTAATTCTCACAGAGGACTATAAATGACTGGAACAGTTGTTCTGTGGATTGTGTAAATGCTGGCAATGTGAACATGTTTAGAAACAAAATCGACAAAATATCTCAGATGGGCGGGATACACATGTATACACCTGCGTTGGTCTCTGGATACGCCAAAGGCGTCTGTGTCCAATTACTATCTGGGATAAACTCACAACCTAAGAAATGACGTAAAACACCCTTCTCTGAGCAATCATCGGGTGTAATTTAGCAAACAAAACAACAAAAAAGGACACGTCTACTAAGACAGATACAGCACCACTACCCGAAGCCATCTTTCGGAAGGTTGTGCCAGATACCAAAACAGAAACATAAATATGTTATATGGATGGAAATCTACTTAAATCTTGTTAAACGTTGCAAATCATATTAATGAGTATAACGATATAAACATATCATAAAACAACGATTATAGGTTCTACAGTTATATGTATATATATATATATATATATAATTATATATATACAGAAATCACATTTACACCGACCGACATCTTTGTGAAATTTCTTTGATTAATATGTATCACATCAGTCTTGTGTCAAGAGAATCACAAATCTGCTCAGAGTGATCTTTTCTCAACACCTGATATGTACTGTGATCCGTCTTAGAGTGAACCTTAAAGAAAACCTGATATTGTGTTCCATACTACAATAAAACAACCCATGGCCTCGGTGATAAATATCCAACAAAAGCTTTAATAACGATGCGTGATAAACATGAAACGAATCCAAATTTCACACCAGTAGAACACTACTGTAGATCATGCCAGACAACGGTACATATTATCCACTCAGCGGTTATATCTTAGGTGTTGAAACACCATTCTTGAGGCTCACTTAAATATCTAATTGCATCCCCCATGACGCTCATTAGAAAAGCATAACTACACCAAATTGACGCTCACGGAATACACAACACGTTTGACTTTTGATATTTCGCTGAATCACACGTTACGGACACGTCATTAGTCAGATATAGGTCAAAGGTAACAAAAGATGTCCGTTTCGTCTTGGCATACAGCTTTTGGTCAACATTCAGCAGAAATAGATGGTATCCGTTTGTCCGAAATGTTTTCCTATTTTCTATATTCGTTAGTACTTCACCAAAAATAACTTTTTCAAAAAGTTGTATGGACACAATTAATGTGTGTAAGGAGTGAGGGAGAGAGAGATATACAGTGAGGGAGAGAGAGGGTGAGAGAGAGAGAGAGAGAGAGAGAGAGAGAGAGAATGAGGGAGATAGAGAGATAGAGTGAGGAAGAGAGAGAGAATCAGGGAGAGAGAGATAGTGAGGGAGAGAGACAGAGAGAGTGAGGGAGAGAGAGACATAGAGTGAGGGAGAGTGAGAGAGTGAGGGAGAGAGAGAGATAGAGTGAGGGAGAGAGTCGGGTGAGAGACGGGAGAGACGGGAGACAGAGAGAGCAATATTATTATATTACCGCGACAGCAATGTAACGTCAGATAACAGATATGGTCAAGAAATTAAGCAAAGCATTGCAATACCAAAGAAAACGTTCAGACCTGCGAAGAATATTCATGTTTCAAATGAAACCAGGATAATAATTTTCAGACGTCAAGTATTATGCAAAACGTTATGTGGCATTGAAATTCAACATATACGATAAAGATAGGGATAATAAGTCTCTGAACCACCATAAAATCTGTTGTTCCTTAGGAGAAAAAAACAAATCTTCGACGCATCATATCACACATTGCAGCGCAACCGCCACAATTACTGGAACCGATAGGAAAACGGCTGATGCATTTTCAAGAACACAACGAGACAGTGACGAAGACAAATTTTATTTTTTATAGAATGACAATCTCAAGGACACGGAACCACAGGTCGAAAACAAATGCTTCGATGTGCAAAACAAATCACCCGGAGAAAAGGTTCAAAAAGTGAGAAAACGGCGACTGTAATTTCTTTTGAAAACTACAGCAAAAACAGTGCACACATTATTGAATGGTCCAGAGGATGCAGAACAATAGATGGAAACAAATACGTCAATACTCAAAACAAATCACTTATATATATCATATCTCCTAACTCCTATCTCCTAGCACCTATCTCCTATCTCCTAGCAACTAGCACCTATCTCCTAGCTCCTATCTCCTAGCACCAGCCAATGTCTCCAGCCGCTGCCAGCTGCTAATAACATATTTCTTATACAGCGCCCCATCCAAATAATTGTTAATATACTGTACCGTTATCTATTCACTAGAGATGTTTCGAGACGAACATCATATAATAACAATAATAACATATTTCTTATACAGCGCCCCATCCAAATAATTGTTAATATACTGTACCGTTATCTATTCACTAGAGATGTTTCGAGACGAACATCATATAATAACAATAATAACATATTTATTATACAGCGCCCCATCCAAATAATTGTTAATATACTGTACCGTTATCTATTCACTAGAGATGTTTCGAGACGAACATCATATAATAACAATAATAACATATTTCTTATACAGCGCCCCATCCAAATAATTGTTAATATACTGTACCGTTATCCATTCACTAGAGATGTTTCGAGACGAACATCATATATCTATTCATTATGATGTCTCGAGACGAACATCATATAATAACAATAATAACATATTTCTTATACAGCGCCCCATCCAAATAATTGTTAATATACTGTACCGTTATCTATTCACTAGAGATGTTTCGAGACGAACATCATGTAATAACAATAATAACATATTTCTTATACAGCGCCCCATCCAAATAATTGTTAATATACTGTACCGTTATCTATTCACTAGAGATGTTTCGAGACGAACATCATGTAATAACAATAATAACATATTTCTTATACAGCGCCCCATCCAAATAATTGTTAATATACTGTACCGTTGTCTATTTACTAGATATGTTTCGAGACGAACATCATATAATAACAATAATAACATATTTCTTATACAGCGCCCCATCCAAATAATTGTTAATATACTGTACCGTTATCCATTCACTAGAGATGTTTCGAGACGAACATCATGTAATAACAATAATAACATATTTCTTATACAGCGCCCCATCCAAATAATTGTTAATGTACTGTACCGTTATCTATTCATTATGATGTTTCGAGACGAACATTATATAATAACAATAATAACATATTTCTTATACAGCGTCCCATCCAAATAATTGTTAATATACTGTACCGTTGTCTATTCACTAGAGATGTTTCGAGACGAACATCATATAATAACAATAATAACATATTTCTTATACAGCGCCCCATCCAAATAATTGTTAATATACTGTACCGTTATCTATTCACTAGAGATGTTTCGAGACGAACATCATGTAATAACAATAATAACATATTTCTTATACAGCGCCCCATCCAAATAATTGTTAATGTACTGTACCGTTATCTATTCATTATGATGTTTCGAGACGAACATTATATAATAACAATAATAACATATTTCTTATACAGCGTCCCATCCAAATAATTGTTAATATACTGTACCGTTGTCTATTCACTAGAGATGTTTCGAGACGAACATCATATAATAACAATAATAACATATTTCTTATACAGCGCCCCATCCAAATAATTGTTAATATACTGTACCGTTATCTATTCACTAGAGATGTTTCGAGACGAACATCATGTAATAACAATAATAACATATTTCTTATACAGCGCCCCATCCAAATAATTGTTAATGTACTGTACCGTTATCTATTCATTATGATGTTTCGAGACGAACATTATATAATAACAATAATAACATATTTCTTATACAGCGTCCCATCCAAATAATTGTTAATATACTGTACCGTTGTCTATTCACTAGAGATGTTTCGAGACGAACATCATATAATAACAATAATAACATATTTCTTATACAGCGCCCCATCCAAATAATTGTTAATATACTGTACCGTTATCTATTCACTAGAGATGTTTCGAGACGAACATCATGTAATAACAATAATAACATATTTCTTATACAGCGCCCCATCCAAATAATTGTTAATGTACTGTACCGTTATCTATTCATTATGATGTCTCGAGACGAACATTATATAATAACAATAATAACATATTTCTTATACAGCGCCCCATCCAAATAATTGTTAATATACTGTACCGTTATCTATTCACTAGAGATGTTTCGAGACGAACATCATGTAATAACAATAATAACATATTTCTTATACAGCGCCCCATCCAAATAATTGTTAATGTACTGTACCGTTATCTATTCATTATGATGTCTCGAGACGAACATTATATAATAACAATAATAACATATTTCTTATACAGCGCCCCATCCAAATAATTGTTAATGTACTGTACCGTTATCTATTCATTATGATGTCTCGAGACGAACATCATATAATAACAATAATAACATATTTCTTATACAGCGCCCCATCCAAATAATTGTTAATATACTGTACCGTTGTCTACTCACTAGAGATGTTTCGAGACGAACATCATATAATAACAATAATAACATATTTCTTTTACAGCGCCCCATCCAAATAATTGTTAATATACTGTACCGTTATCTATTGATGGAAAGAACCACCTTTCAATGTCCAGGTTACTTTCCTCGACAAATAGTATAATAAAATAGAGGCGTTAACGCACCCATAAATTAAAAAAAAACAATAGACAAGCAGTATGATTTAAAATTACTTCATTTCTCAAAACGTTTTTTTTATGTTTGTTACAGTCTTAACATTAAATCAAAGACTAATGAAAATATTTCAACAAATGAGGTATAATTTTAAAAGTTATGAATTGTGGAATCCGGAAGGGTACAACATTCAATTTCACAATGTTGTGACTTAATGCTGTGGAAGGTCACACATTTTGTTGACAGCAATATTGTATTTACGATGACATCGACAAAATAACTAACCGTTTTCAATTTCAGATACATCGTTTTAAAATTGTGGACTGGGCCCTCCACCTCCAGGGCGAATTTCGGGAAAAACGTTATCCCCAGATGCACATCCGGCAGTAGACACCGAACGCGTGAGATGGGACCGTCTGAACAGTGGAGACGGATGACGGAGACGGTGGTGAATTGGTGTTAGTGACAGAATGAGAAGGGGACACAAATCGATGACAGGCATCGATATTGCCATCATCCCACCCTTCAGGGGCAAAGTGGAGAGAAACCAGGTTGGGATAAATGTATACCATAAAACATCAATTCATGTCAAATCGCAAAGAATAAATTAAAATAAGAAATAGTCTAAATAATTACACTGCTCCTAATTGGAAATACAAAGCAGACATATGCATATTTATTTTCAGTCACATATAAATCTCGGTGACATCTACAAAATACAAAGCACCTAATGTTGGTTAACCTATTTACTTTGTCGTGCGTTGTAATAATTATGATACGCCTGTTCGCTGACACGCGTAGCCGTCTCAATTACGTAATGTTGTGTGCGTTATCGGCTACAACGGTGTTTCGCGTTATATCGTGTCGCCGACGTTTTTATTATCCAGCGAGATCAGCTACAGTACTCAGAACATAAGCCATAAATAGTTGCCAGCCGCTGTGCTTTAGTGAAAATAGGTATCGATTCTCCATCACACTAATGGTGACTTATGCGCGTTTATGATATCATGCTTAAGGGAAACAAATGTCATTGTTTTTGTCTATGCATCTAAAATACTAACAAGAGTCTTAATTAACTCTAAAAGAGTTAATAAAGACCAACAATTAATTAATACAATCAATAATATTATGCCAGCAGTTTATTAGAATAAACTTGTTGAAAACACATAATTTAGACTACACGGGCTACGCCATTGAGATAGAAAGCCTAACATCATCAATGTCTACTCTTCCCAATTCGCCAGTCGCCGAACTGAACATATTATTACTTTAGTTTGCATCGCCGACATTGTTTTAGCGCTGTAAGTATTAAAAATATTACGTCCGCGTAATACACTGTAAGACATTCTAACACTTGTTACAAATGTAACTCTGATTTGAAGAGAATACGAGAAACCAATATATGAGCTGGATATATTATTTATACATGTCGAGGAAACAGGGACATTCAACGCGTCACCGCAGCGTCAGAGTCAAAGAAGCTTTAACAGACGCTTGTTGGTCAAGCCTAAATTCTGTGTAAACAACAGGCGTGATATTGTTGATTTTAGTTGCAAATTGTTAGATTGAGTTAACTCTTTTAGGTGTATGGGCCCACACAATTGTTTTTTGCCTCCCTTTAAACGATTATGGATTATTTGCGTCTCTGAGGTCGGCCTCCGGGGACTTACGCGTTATAGCATTTTGAATCACTGGTTCACACGAATGTTGGAGAATGACACAGTATTATAACGACCGGTCAAAAAATAAAACCAAAACTGACACATGACAAAAAACATAAAAGAGGAGACAGGAGCTAGGAGTTAGGATATAGGAGCTAGGAGATAGGAGACAGGAGCTAGGAGTTAGGAGACCGGAGCTAGGAGTTAGGAGACAGGAGCTAGGAGATAGGAGACAGGAGCAAGGAGACAGGAGCTAGGAGCTAGGAGACAGGAGCTATGAAACAGGAGCTAGGAGTTAGGAGCTAGGAGACAGGAGCTAGGAGACAGGAGCTATGAAACATGAGCTAGGAGCTAGGAAATATGAACTAGGAGATAGGAGCTAGGAGATAGGAGCTAGGAGATAGGAGCTAGGAGATAGGAGCTAGGAGCTAGGAGATAGGAGCTAGGAGATAGGAGATAGGTGCTAGGAGATAGGAGCTATGAGATAGGAGCTAGGAGATAGGTGCTGGGAGATAGGAGATAGGTGCTAGGAGGTATGAGCTAGGAGATAGGAGCTACGAAATAGGGGATAGGAGCTAGGAGATAGGAGCTAGGACATAGGTGCTAGGAGATAGTTGCTAGGAGATAGGTGATAGGACATAGGAGATAGGTGCTAGGAGATAGGAGCTAGGAGATAGCAGCTAGGAGATAGGAACTAGGAGATAGGAGATAGGTGCTAAGAGATAGGTGCTAGGAGATAGGAGCTAGGAGATAGGAGCTAGGAGATAGGAGATATGAGATAGGAGACAGGTGCTAGGAGATAGGTGCTAGGAGATAGGAGATATGCGCTAGGAGATAGGAGCTAAGAGATAGGAGCTAGGAGCTAACGTTTGAAGAATCACATACAGTTCTTGCAAAAGGAGAACAAGGTACATTAGGACAGCACTTCACCACTTGCAACTGTGTTCATTCGAACGCCACATAAGAATTATTCAGCCACGCTGTATTTACTGCGTAACGACGATTCATAGCTAAACATCCAGTCTGCAGTCAGGTATTCATTTGCACAACTGAGTGAACTGAAGCAACATGGAGTGAAACCCCGACATTCTAGACACTACGATACCACGCTCTAGGTGTTCAATTCGATATGGTTAGACCCCGACATTCTAGACACTACGATACCACGCTCTAGGTATTCAATTCGATACGGCTGAGACCCCGACGATCTAGACACTACGATACCACGCTCTAGGCGTTCATTTCGAAACGGTTGAGACCCCGACGTTCTACACACTACGATACCACGCTCTAGGTGTTCAATTCGATACAGTTGAGACTCCCGACGATTTAGATACTACACTGCCACGCTCTAGATGCTGAATTCGATACGGCTGAGACCCCGACGATCTAGATACTACGATACCACGCTCTAGGTGTTCAATTCGATACGGTTGAGACCCCGACGATCTAGAAACTACGATACCATGCACTAGGTGTTCAATTCGATACGGTTGAGATCCCGACGATCTAGACAATCAGCTGCCACGCTCTAGGTGTTGAATTCGATACGGTTGAGACTCCAACGTTCTATACACTACCATACCACGGTCTAGGTGTTCGGTTCGATACGGTTGTGACCCCGACGTTCTAGACACTACGATACCACGCTCTAGGTGTTCAATGCGATACGGTTGAGACCCCGACGATCTAGACACTACGCAGCCACGTTCTATGTGTTCAATTGCAGAAATTAATATTCATACAACACAATTGTTCATTACCGTAATTAAACACTTCCATTGGCAAATATCTCCCATTCAAACACGGACTTCATATTACGGTTTACACATGTACAGCATGTCACATTGTAGAATACTTTGTTAGATGAACTGAATGCATCTTACTAATTGTGAGTGTAACTTAACCATAATTTGTTAAATGTTTATTTTACTTCCCCTTCTCGAGCATTGCAAGCGAAGTCTGCGGCTTCGACCACCATGAAAAGACCAACGGTGTTGACATGAATTGCACTCAGCAACGGCGTTTGTTCGATCCCATGGGAGTAATGAAGGTAATTTGTTTAATGAATTTACTCTTGGAATAATTGGATTCATTTGTTAGGCACCCTGTAGCGATTGCGCCAGAAAAAACAATGGCGCAATGGTAAACACGCCTGTTGCTAAGCCATTGCGTAATCCAACGTCGGCGAGCACTTAGAGGCGGTCTAAGATTAGGTATTTATTATGACCGAAACCGTAGATAATGCATTATATATTAAATAACAAAACCATACGTTCTGGGCGACTTCCATTAAGACTTAGCATGTCGCTAGCGTAGCTGCCACATTAACTATAACGACGCGGTCATCGGCTGTTAATTGATTTACACAGATTCAGTGCTTGAACAAGTGTATGATCTGCCTAAGAGAAGACAAGCTGTTTGAAAGAGTTATTCCTGCACGAGGACACCCGATCAACCAGTAAACTATTGTGTGACGTTAATAGTAACGTAAAGCTGTCCAGATTTAATTATTTCTTCGTCGGTCCAGATTTAGGGCCTACAAGAAACGTATCCCTGGCGCCACATTTCCGTTATTTTACACATTATTGATTGCGCCACGAACTGCTTAGCTGTCTCGTTCGTGACGGCAGCTGGCATTTTTATCTGATCAACCTCGATCATGCCTTCTTTATCGTGCGTTTTGGTAAAGGTCCGATAAATAATGATGAACTGTGTCTATCAGTAACTAGTTGTATTTTATGTAGCTTCAACTGTTCGGTGGTTGATGGTCTATTAGGTGTTATGTGGTGAACGCCGACTGACTTTGTATTTATGTACTACTTCGTGTTTTGCCCATACACGTGGTCCTAATTACCGTTGTTCCATCGGCAATATTCTGGATACCGTTTCACAAATACAATGATCTAAAAAAAATCCACCAAACAAACAAAATTCGCTGTTAAAGGAACTTTTTCAAAATGCAAAAAACCGCGGCCGTATCACCGAGGACACTATTTCGTGACACAACTGCGAATGTGTCCCGGTGGTGCCTCCTGGTGGTGAAACAATATCAATGTTAAGGAGCGAAATTGGTTTTAAAGAGCAATATCGGGCTTATGAGCTCATACAGTTGTTGGTGGAACGGTCGCCTGTTTACTTGTACCTAGTTTGTGTAATGTTAATTGCTAGTAGAACTGTCGCCAGTTTACTTGTCTCCACTCTGTGACTGTGTAATGCTAATTTAGATTAATGACTGGTCGAGGTGGGTGAAGCCGCTCGTTTAAAATGTCTTCTTTCATTTTGATGTCCTGTTGCACTCATCCTGCCGTCCGACGTGGTAATAATGAACAAGAAGTTCGTTATTATGTCATGCAGTGACCATGTTGAGAACACTGATACCCCGCGCGGTTGCTGCAAATTTGACATATTGGCAATTTGACCGATAATTGAGTAATAATTTATAAACAAACCGTCGCAAGAATACTGACATTCGCTAGATGACAGAACCGTCGTGTAATGACTTTTGTATTGCTGACACTCACTAGATGGCAACACCATTATGTCATCCATCCACGACAATCAAACTTGTGAAGTGACGTTGTCGCGCTTACATTTATCCGGGCATTAAATAATATCCGGGTGACGTTTCTGTGCGTGCGCGTATCTAGTAGGGGAATGCATTTAGCACCAGCTACGACTGTCGCGTTTTCATTTATCCGGGCGTTATGTATGTTTATTTGTATATACATATTTACATATATGTCTATATATATATACATAAATTATGAAAAGTTTGCTTCCCACAGACATAACAATTTCTGTCGTAAAACAGTTTCCTCTCCACGCACACGTCACGTGACATACTCTTATACTTGGTCACAAATCTGAAACAGCAAATTATAATTATGTACTCTAACTATAACGCTCGTATTAGACAACAAACGAAACATATTTAACTACTGGATATTAGTTATCACTACGTGATCTACTGGTGGAAAATATTATGCCTTACATATGCACGGATAAAATTTAATGCCCGGATAAATGTAAGCGCGACAACGTACTGAACTGCTGATGCGTGATGGCATGTTCGATTCGAAACTGCGGCTCCGCAGACGATCCCTCCGTCCTAATCTTAAGTTCGTTCAACGTCAGAGGATTGAGTTCAACGACTA
Source organism: Paraescarpia echinospica (assembly GCA_020002185.1). NCBI lineage: Eukaryota > Metazoa > Annelida > Polychaeta > Sabellida > Siboglinidae > Paraescarpia > Paraescarpia echinospica. The sequence continues at coordinate 20,978,678 of CM034543.1, read as the reverse complement.
AACGCTGCCAGATGTCCGAAGATCTTAAACGTCTGAAGGTCGCTGTGTGTTGTCTTCAGGAAACCAAGTGTCCCAACGGTTTCGATGATCGCTTTGGAGAATACTGACGTCCAAGTCAAGACACTATGGAATGGGCTTTGGTGTGGCAGGTTGGCTCAAAAATACGATACTGGTTGGTATCTGACAGGGTCGCTGTGATCCAGATCCGCATGTCAAGTAGGTCCGTTATGACTGTAGTCAGCGCCTGCGGCCCAACATCACAGAGGTTCAGCCAGGATAACGAGGAGCAGGAAATGTTCTTCAACGAACTGGCCCGGATTACGACTCGGTGCATGTCAAATGTGTTGTTCTACATCGCGGGAGACTTCAACAGTAAGCTGGGTTGCCGTGAAGATAACGAAGAGTTCATGGGTAGATACTCTCGCAACATCAACGGTATGGCGCTGGCTGACTTCTTAGAAACTCACGGCCTGTTTGTTTGTAATACCGCCATCGCACACGCAGCCCGTCACAAAACTACACGGCACGGGCAGAGACTTGATAGATCCACTAGACGTGTAGTCCCCATATATAACATGATAGACTTTATCATATGTCGTAAGCCACACAGAAGTCTGCTCACATTTACGAGATCGTATGCGGGAACATTTCTAAATAGCGACCACCGCATAACTATAGCCAAGCTAAATATGCGTCGTGTGTTTGGGATGAGGGGGGAAATGTACAACTCAAGTTCTGAAAACGTGTGCGATACTGCACAGAAAAGCTATCGTGTGAAAATGTGAAAAAAAAGAATATTGCGCAGCCGTTGCCGTTTTCGCTTCGGGACTTAGACACTAAAATCAGCCCAAGCGATAGATGGGTTTCCGTTAAAAATGCAATCAAATCAGCTGCAACATGCTTCTTCATGCAATGCGCCTAAAAGCTCTAGAGAACGGGTCAGCTAGATTAGACGAGTTTGCAACCGAGGTCGAAAGGCTGCAAGATGGAGCAAAGACGTTGCGCGCAGTTAGGTTGTTTACTCGAAAACCTTACGTTCAGGCCACGATACACGACGAAGAATGTCGAACTGTTAGAGGCTGAGTTCGGTGCAAGGGTCAGTGAATACTTCGGCAAACAAGTCCGCGGTTCCATAACCGAAGAGATCCCAGCATATATAAACATTACGACATTACGATTTGGTTTTAATAAAAAGTGAACACGTTGTGCGCACTTATTAATAATAAGTGTACACGTCTTGCTACATAACTACAGTGATGTTTCCCCTAAAAACGTCTTTCGCTTCCTATTCTTGTGAATAACTCATAACAGAAATGTACGTAACAAAATGAGGGGGTCATCTTGATCACAACCGTTTTAACGATGCAACGATTCGTCATAGAAAATGCTCTCTTTCAAAAATTTCAAAGGTAAAACAGATAACATGTATGCGTATGATTAATACACATAATATACTGCACTGTTTAGGACCTACACTATATATATACACTACCATGCTTTGGCCGGGGACGATCGGGCTGCGGAAAATTGATTGCTCGTGACGGTATCATCTAATCGCGACAATGGTGTCACCTCGTGTCGGTTCAAACTGTCGTTGCCAGAGACAGTTGACTGATAGCACGAATGTATCAAACAAACTTGTTCGTCTCCAGAAATGATCGTCAGTTTACAACGTGTATTTTGTCTGGACGTGCTATGTATTTGTCAAAGCGTGTCACGTGTCTGTTCAATTTAAATGACCGTTGATCTACATTGAACCACAAATTGGTTGTGATAAATATGCATTGGTGATTATTGAATTACTGCTCCTGTATATTGGACTAACATACATCGTTCAACCACTGGTTCAATATAGCGGTTGACACAGGGTATGAATCCGGATATATATACCTACAAAAGCTAGTGAAAGTTTGCTCTTAAAACATGCTTCTTTCATTGTTGAAATGTCGTGTTCACCGTCCATGCCCCTCAGTTAGCTGAATGGTTATAAACTGCTGTCAAACAACACATTTTTACACATAGACGTTACACCAGAAGTTGAACAAACTAATATCTAGTTACCGTTTTGAAGTGTTTGCGCAGTCAGCAATTGTTTGCTCGCGATGCACTTTATTCCGTCGGGTGATGGAGCCACGTAACGCTCGGTACAGCGGTCAAAATTACCCCACTTTCCCCTACTATATCATGACATCTGTGTCTGCGTAATTCACACGTTAACTCAATTCGTGAATTACACTATGTCATCGAATAATGCATATTACACATGTTATAGGATATGTGCTTTACTTACATCATAAAATTTTACCGGAAATAATGTTCATAACATGTGCAATTATAATTTTATCCACGAAAAAGAGTTGGTATTTCAAAGGGCATCTTTTGACAGAAGTTTAAAACTTATTTCGGGGGTCAGCTAGACACATTATCAATTATGGTAAACTGGTAATGCATTGAATGGCCCCGGATGTAAGTATTCATGTTGAAATTGTTGAGAGGCCTGTCGGAAACACCCACTCAGACTTAGACACGAGTCACTATTGATACACCATCTGCCGAGTGAGTTTGTAGCGTAAAAACCAGAAGACAAAGTAGCGACGGAACAGCCTTGATGTACGTGTCACACCTGCATACCTTGATAATATCATCATTGACATTGAGTCCATGGAGTCTGATTAAATTTCATGTTTTATGTTAGATTCACTGTCAGTGTGCCTCCGTCTATCTAGTAGCGTCTCACGAACGACCAAGAGAACTTGATGTCATGAATTATTTTTAGAGGTACGATGTGCATCTATGATAATAGTGTGTGTGTGTGTGTCTGTCTGCGCGCGTGTGTGTGTGTCTGTTTGTGTGTCTATCTGTCTGTGTGTCAGTCTGTCTGTGTGTCAGACTGTCTGTCTGTATGTCTCTCTCTCTCTCTCTCTCTCTCTCTCTCTCTCTCTCTCTCTCTCTCTCCCTCTCTCCCTCTACCTGTCTCTCTGTCTCTCTGCCTGTGTCTCTTTTCGTTGTCTCTCTGTCTGTCTACGCGTCACAGTTGACTCCGTACAGGGGTCTGTGGCAGTACGACATGTGGACGACATGTTCATGAGCTACATGTGTATAAGCTATAAACGCAAATGAATAGTTGCATACCATTTTACGTGCGCCCTCTTTTTTTAACGTTCCATAACACGATTGGTGAATGATTGATGAAAACACATAATTGATGATCTTTACAAGGTCGTTGGAGGGTGATTTCATATTGTACTAACATTAATTGGAGGGGTACTGTCGAGTATATACTAAATGGCATGGGACACATCAGCTCAAAAGAACAAAAAATCAATGGAATTCGTTCAGCCATAAACAGTCTGCTATGCGAAAAAACTATCGCTGACGTCATAGCGCAGCAACATTGATCGAAAGCCCGCAATAGAAACCGCTGGGGAAAAAACGGTTAGATTCCTAACCGGTGCACAATGCTCTACCGGATCAAGAGCGCTATGTTCTACTAGCAATTATATCTCTACTAATAGATATTTACCGGCATCGGTGCATACAAATATTGAATTCGTCCAAACACCATCATAATATGATGGTGTTTGGACAATTATGTGTTAAATAGTAATACGCCAATGTACGCCACTGGGAATCTATGTCTCCGGTGTCCAGGTCCACTCTATTTTTTCTATAGTAATTCGCGTCCTTTTACCACTGTACTGTGATCAAATAATAAGCAGTGCATTTGAATGAATGTCTTTGGTTTGTTTCTCCAAGACTGTGGTTAAGCTAGTGTGTGATAAACGCAAACACAATTGCTAGCTTACCGCCCGTCAATACATTTAGAAAGTGCCGTCTTTCACCGACAGTGTACAAGTACTCATAATTATATTCCATCAAATGTACCAATGTATTCTTATTAATCTACTAAACTATTATACGCGACATATTCTAACCAATTTAGACACCTACACACACACACACACACACAGACAAACACACACACACACACACACATACACACAGAGACAAACACACACACACACACACACACACACACACACACACACACACACACACACACACACACACACACACACACACACACACACACACACACACAAACAAACAAACACAAGCATACACCAGTAGGCCGTCTTAAGCTACCCGCAGCACAAACATACTGTAGTCACGTTTCATATGTGGTTGATACTGAGTTACGAATTGTATTTAAGATAACACATTTCCTTATACAGCGAGGTTTACAGTGCCTAAGATTGCTCAGAGCGTTTTATACTTCACCCCCTGACAGATGGTGTTCATATGAACACCATCTCAAGTTCTCTATGAATGAACCATTCAGCTGAAAGTATATCACATACCCCCACATCGTAGGCGTAATTATGTTTCATTACAATACATACAACATTTTACGGTGAACGTTTATTACACAATCCGTCATTCCACAACGTGATGGTATTGCATCAAACCCTTTGACCTTTTGTAGCTGATTACGAATGTAATTAAAGCTTACTATGAAAGTAATACGCTTTAAAGGCACCGTTCTAACCCCCCCCCCCGAACACTTGACAAAGACACGACGAACCTGAATGTCAGTTGCGTAGCATTGAAGGGAGCTGAGATGTTCAGGAGGACATAGGTTAAGCCGTCGGTCACATTCCCGTAGCTTGTCTCCATCGCGTCTATCGAGCGACCGCAGCTCCCAGCGTGAAACCAATGAATTTGCTTTGCTGCAACTGCCGCCGCCTTCTGTTTGCAGGCTTGTGGTTGTGTTTAGTCGTTGCTAATTTCCTCGCGGTCTTTAGACCACAACCCTGTAGTGCCCGACGTTAGACGCTGGTGCAGCGAGCTTTGACTGACTTTGACTGAAACCAGACGACAGTTCTCCTTGCTGCGCTCCTGCGCTTGATGCAACGCCGCGCGAGAAAAGTGGTTTGTCACTCAGCCGTCCAGTCGTCAGCCAAGGTGTGTTCAAGTGTCGTCTGGTTTATCAACGCCATCGACGTAATGACGCTCCGGCGTTAAACCAATGACAAACACCGGAAGGCGTGGCTACGGATGAGGCGAGGCAATATAACTACGGTCCTCGCCTCACGCCAAATGCACGCTGCTATGTGCTAACATGGTCCTGACACATGCATATACCGTCGCCACATGAAGCTGTAAGAGTGGATTACTTTTGCTGGGGAGCGATTTCACTAACGTACAAACAAAGCATACGGCTTGTTAAGCGGCAGAAATGCCACAGAGTTTACCGAACGTCGGTATATAGACATAAACTTGCAAGAAAAACCAATGACAGCCCATAAACAAAAAATTTTATTCTTTGCGTCACACCAAAATGAAGCCTTCAACATTATGTATTCTAGTATTAAGGGCAATATATAAAGATATATTGCTAAATGAAGAACGGATAACACTCCTTTAATAAATATTATCATTTCGGGCTAAGACAATGTAAATGCATAAAGCAGGTTATTCCCTTATATGCGGTTTTGTTTTATTTGGGCCGGAGTATACTAACGTACACTTCCTCGCAATGCGTTAATATCATCCGAACTATAAATATGGACTAGCTGACTTGCTGAGAAAAGAAAATTGATTACATTGACAGAAGCTGCACGGTTGTGAGAAGAACTGCGTTCGAAGAACAACAAGTACAAAGAGGGAGGACAGAAGAAGAATGTCCCACCTGAGGGTAGAGTTGGGATGGAATGTAGCCTAACAGGAAGGCTGGTGAGAAAGCGTTGAGACGGGCAGGCTACTTGGCAAGGGCGGATGCAAGCAATCTTGCAAATAGAGCAGAGGTGGAACAACATCAAGGACGCAGGAGAAGGGGAAAGCCACGACTAAGATGGGAGGACTGTGTGAGATTTAACAAGATTGCCACCCAGAGAATTAACTCTAGGTGGCAGATGGACAAGGAAGCCCTTTGGCTTATCGAGAGTCCGACCCTTTTATCTATGTGTATCCCGCCCGTCTGAGGTATGTGTCGATTTTATTTTTAAACATATTCACGCTACTAGCACCCACAAAATCAGCAGATAATCTGTTCCATTCATTTACAGTCCTTTGTGAAAATGAAAACTTTCTTACATCTAATCTACACTGCTCCTTTGCTAATGTAACTTCATGTCCTGTAGTCCTTCTATCTTTCTTAATTGAAAAAAAAAAATATTTCTATCAATATTTTCATAACCATTCAATATTTTAAACACTTCTATCTGATCTCCTCTCAATCTCCTGGTCTCTAGTGTTGTTAAACCGCATTTTTTAGGCGTATTTCGTAACTAAGATCCCTCAGTTTTTGTATCATTTTAGTTGCTCTCCTCTGCACTCTTTCTAGCATATCTATGTCCTTCCTGCGATATTGCCTCCACGCATGAATACAATATTCTAAATGAGGCCTAACTATTGTTTTGTACAGCGGTATTATTAGCTCTTTTTCCTTATACGTTATGTTTCGCCTAATTAATCCAAGGATTTGATTTCCATTTGAAGCTGCAATTCCGCACTTCTCTGAAACCTTCATATCAGCACTAATGGTTAACCCTAAGTCCTTTTCTTTTACAGTAGTACTTAGTACAGTACCACCCATTGTATATTCTACCTCTTCGTTCCCATGTCCTGTGTGGAGGCATTTACATTTCCCAAAATTGAACAGCATTTGCCACTTTTCAGACCATTTGATCAACCTGTCAAGGTCATCTTGTAAATGATGTCTGTAAATGCTCCATCACTTTTAATCCTTCTAAACACTTTTGTATCATCCGCAAATTTCAACACCTTGCTTGTTATTTCATCATCCAAATCGTTGATATATATTAAGAATAATATAGGTCCTAATACTGATCCCTGTGGTACCCCAGTCAATACCGATTTCCAGTTTGAAGCCTCCCCATCAACTACTATGCGTTGTCTTCTGTCAATCAGCCATTGTTCTATCCAGTTTATTATACCATTTCCTATGCCATTGGCCTTTAGTTTAAGCAGTAATCTTTGATGTGGTACTTTGTCGAAAGCTTTTTGAAAATCTAAGTAGACGATATCTACTGGTGATCCCTCATCTACCCACTTAGTGATGTCTTCCAAAAAACATAACATATTTGTTAAGCATGCCCTCGCTTTAAAAAAAACATGTTGAGATGGGTTAATCAAGTTTTGTTTAACAAGAAAATCCACCATGTGATCTTTAATTAGTCTTTCTAATAATTTACAAGTCACTGATGTTAAACTCACTGGTCTATAGTTCTCTGACTTGTTTCTCGAACCTTTTTTGAATAACGGTATAATGTTTGCTTCTTTCCATTCTAAAGGAACCACTCCCTCTTCTAATGACAAGTTGAAAACTGTTGCAAGCGGTATGCTAATTTGTTCTACAATTTCCAATAGTAGTTTGGGTGGAATACCATCCACTCCAGGTGATTTATTATCCTTCATAGCCCTTATTTTCTTAGCTACCATTTCCGGGGTTACAATTAATTGTCCTAAATAGTCTGAATCTGCCCCCTTGAACTTAGCCTCTGGTACTGGCAGTGAACGAATATCTTCCCTGGTAAACACTGAACTAAAGTACGGTCTTCTGCCATTAAGAATCCCTCTGATATTATATTTCCAGCACTATCTTCTAGAGGACCGACCTTATCTCGAACTTTCTGTTTGCTTCGAACATACGCATAAAAACTCTTGCTGTCATGTTTAATATTACTAGCTAATTGTTGTTCATAGCTTCTTTTTGACTTTCTAATTTCAGCTGTAGCTTGGTTTAATGCTTCTTTATAACTGTTGTAGTCTTCATCATTTCCAGTACATCTATATGACTTCCACATCATTTGTTTATACTTAATTTTTCTAATGGCTTCTTTCGATAAGTGTTTCGTTTTGGACCGTTTTCCTTGTTTTTTGAAGGGTACAAATTTATCGACTATGCACTTAATTTCACTCTTTAATATATTCCAGCATTCTGTTGCCGTCTTATTTTTCAGTGTGTTATTCCAGTCTATTTTTGCTAAATATTTCCTCATGTCCTTATACCTTCCTTTGTGGAAATTTCTCCTATACTGCTTTTTACTATTCCTTTCTGATTTTACTTTGATGGTAAAATGTATCTGGTTGTGATCGCTACTCCCCAGTGGCTCACATATCTTGACATTGTCAACTAATTCATTCTGTGAGGACAAAACTATGTCTAACACATTCTCACCCATGGTTGGTTCTAGCACATGTTGAGAAAGGAATGTATCTTGAACTAAAATTAAAAACTTGTGGTCCTCACTCCCCATACTCTGTAGAGATTTCCATTGTATATGCCCGTGGTTAAAATCCCTCATAATAATACAGTCCCGTTTGCTTACTTCCCTTATAGCGTTTTGTATTTTTTCATTCTCTTCTATGCTTATGTTTGGACTTCGATAAACTAACCCAACTGTTAACGTTGAGTTTCCTGTAACTATGTTACACCAAACAGCTTCTTCGCAATCTGCTTCTCTTTCTAATTTTATTTCATAAGCCTGGATAGATTCTTTAATATATAAAATAACTCCACCTCCCTTTCTTCCTATTCTATCTTTTCTAAACATTACATATCCTGTCAATCCCAATTCGGCATCTGATATCGGTGGTGGTCCAGGATTCGGTTATACCTATTATATGAGGGTCAATATCTTCTACCATAATGTTTAGTTCATTTCTTTTGTTTACTATACTCCTTGCATTTAAACACACACATTTATATCCAGCTTCAGAAGAGTTTTCCAGACTATTATTTGCTGATTTATTTGTGCTGTCTTTATCTTTGCCTTCATTTTCAGGCTTTTCTGTGAGTCCCCCCTGCGAATCTAGTTTAAATAGATGCAACCTGTCCCACTGTCAGCAGATCGCAGCAGGTTCTCTGAGAAAACTGCTGCCCCCTTTCCACTAAGATGGAGGCCATCTCTCATGTACATATCTTCCCTCCCAACAAAGTATCCCCATAAATCTGTGAATCCCACCCCCTCTTCTTCACACATCTGCTGAACTAGTGCGTTGATCGCCATCCTCTTGCAGTTTCTATACGTTGCCCCCTTCCTCCCATTACTGGCAAAATTCCTGACAGAATAACCTGTTCAACTCTTGTCTTCTTTAGCTTCCTCACTAACTGTCTATACTTCTGTACTATCGCAGTTGTTCCCTCCCTGTCTGCATTATTTGTTCCTACATGTACCAGTATAGACCCCCCTTGCCATGTCCCAATACCTTCTCTACCCTGTCAGTGACATGTTCAATTCTAGCCCCCGGTAGACAAACAACGACGTCTTTCCCCTCGCTCAGTGTCTTGTCCGTCTTTCTCATAATGGAGTCGCCCATAAACACCCTCTCTTTCCTCATTGCCCCCTCAATCACTGCCTTAGAATAGCTCCTTCTTCTGTTTGCATCTGTCTGGTTGTTGTCTTTCCCCCCTGTCGTCTTCTCTCCTGTCCCATTCTCTTCCGATCCATTCTTTCCTGTCGCTTTTTCTCTTGTCACCTTTCCTCCTGTCAGCGTCCCTTTTATCGACTTCTCTTCTATCACATTTGCTCTCACTTCCTTTCGTCCCTTCATCTTTCGTCCCATCTCATTTTCTTCTTCCTCTCCCGTCCCATCTTCCCTCCCTCCTTCTCTACGGTCACTTTCTTCCCTGTCACCTTCACGCTTGTCACGTTTTCTGTTGTCGATTTTCCAATTTCTTCCCCTCCAATCACCTTCCCTCCTCTCAATCTCCTTTCATCAGTTTTCTTGCCACTGCTATTCTCCTTCAGTCTTGCAGTATTCTCACCTCTCTCCCTGTCGTCTCTCTCCATTCGACCTGCCTCCTTGCTAATTCCCATCTCCATTCCCTTCACAATATCTGTCAACCTAACTATCTCCTGCTGCAGACACTCCACCTTCCAACACCCAATGCACTGAAAGGTGAATCCTTCCTCCATGGTTTCTGCCCATGACTTCCCACAGCCGGACAATGCAAAATCTACCCAGCTGTGGCAGTGATCACACACCAAGTATCGCTTTGCCTTCACTTGCCGTTTGCAAGGCGCCATATCCCGATCAGAATTTATTTAAAAACTTAACTAACTTAGTCTTTATAAAGACTGTTTCCTGTGTACTACAGCACACTTTAGGTTACACATTTCAGTTACACAGCCGACTATTTATCCTGTCACGAACGCTAACATTACCGGTAGTGACCTAATTTAAATACAATCAATTACGTTACGTTACGCCGCCCGACTATCGCCCTTGCTTAGTTTTAACAACAATGCTACCTAATCAAAATATCTAGCGAGTGCTGGCTTACACAGATATTATCTTAGGTAAGAAGTTTGATGGTTGTTACTTTATCTCCTATATATTCTACCACATAATCAGGTTTGTTAAATCTTGTTTACAACTTACCGAAGGCTAAGTGAGTTACCCTATTATCACTCACTATACTAAGGTGTTCTAAAATACTTTAACTAACTAACTTTAAGCACAGCTGCTACTCAATATGTGTTTATTGCAACTTTATGAATGATATTAAGGCAAGAATTATACTTATCAATCTGTAATTCCACTTGTTTATCAACTTTTCTGCACCACCAATTTCTACGATCTATCTCCGCCAAATATAGCCTCGAACGTGAGACGTGGGACGAGCGGGTGAGGATGACAGATGAAGAGAGGAGGATGCTGACAGGAAGCAATGGAGAACGAACAGGACGAGTGGTTGAACAATACTACTCCTGACCTCACCCCTGTAGAGGGAGCAAGGAGGAAGAACAGGACGAGTGGTTCAACAATACTACACCTGACCTCACCCCTGTATGTAACCCTGGTGGATATTCTAGTACTATATATATGTTAATTCACCAGAGGCCACTAGGGGTTAGAGGCCACACCCTGCTAGTCGAGCTAAACCGGTCAGCTATTTTATCAGGCGCAGTTTGCCCTGGGCCAGTGACAGAGACACACCCACACTTGTAGAGTCTCTGGGCCCAGTAGTTCGTTTATATTTACGGCCTGGTAAGTTAGTCTTGTTATATGTATGCGTTATTTGTAGTGGGGGTTTAATCATTGCATTGTATTTGATTATTATTATATGATACATTAGAATAATACGTAACGTTAAATTTATTAATCGTGTTATGTTTCCAATTTAGACGGGGATTATAAAGGCGTGGCGGTTCTATATACTGGGTAGTTCAGTATTGTCATATAACTAATGCAACTGCATAGGCAGATGCTAGGTAATGTAGTAATACGAAGTACTATCTCGAATTCACTGGTGTGTATTACTATGTCTGTAAAAGGTTTGACATACATATGCGAATATTGTCCTATAATAATAGGTGTGTAATTACACAGTGCAGAAGGTGACGTGAATGTATTGGGATTGATTATGTATTGCTGTTACTTTGTTATTGTTGATATATACACGATAACTATCCAGTTGTAACATTATGTGATTATATGTTACAGAACGTTGAGTATCCCTCTGGGAGCTTAAACATTGACAATTCAATAAACTCTGTCGTGCCCAAAAACCCAGTCGTCTGACTTGTTTACATGTACATGGAACAAGGAGGAAGAACGGGACGAGTGGTTCAACAATACTACACCTGACCTCAACCCTGTACAGGGAACAAGGAGGAAGAACAGGGCGAGTGGTTCAACAATACTACATCTGACCTCACCCCTGCACAGGGAACAAGGAGGAAGAACAGGGCGAGTGGTTCAACAATACTACACCTGACCTCACCCCTGCACAGGGAACAAGGAGGAAGAACAGGGCGAGTGGTTCAACAATACTACATCTGACCTCACCCCTGTACAGGGAACAAGGAGGAACAGGACGAGTGGTTCAACAATACTACACCTGACCTCACCCCTGTACAGGGAACAAGGGGGAAGAACAGGACGAGTGGATCAACAATACTATACCTGACCTCACCCTGTACAGGGAACAAGGAGGAAGAACAGGACGAGTGGATCAACAATACTACACCTGACCTCACCCTGTACAGGGAACAAGGAGGAAGAACAGGGCGAGTGGTTCAATAATACTACATCTGACCTCACCCCTGTACAGGGAACAAGGAGGAAGAACAGGACGAGTGGTTCAACAATACTACACCTGACCTCACCCCTGTACAGGGAACAAGGGGGAAGAACAGGACGAGTGGATCAACAATACTATACCTGACCTCACCATGTTCAGGGAACAAGGAGGAAGAACAGGACGAGTGGATCAACAATACTACACCTGACCTCACCCCTGTACAGGGAACAAGGAGGAAGAACAGGGCGAGTGGTTCAACAATACTACACCTGACCTAACCCCTGTAGAGGGAGCAAGGAGGAAGAACAGGACGAGTGATTCAACAATACTACACCTGACCTCACCCCTGTACAGGGAACAAGGAGGAAGAACAGGGCGAGTGGTTCAACAATACTACACCTGACCTCACCCCTGTACAGGGAACAAGGAGGAACAGGACGAGTGGTTCAACAATACTATACCTGACCTCACCCCTGTACAGGGAACAAGGGAGAAGAACAAGACGAGTGGTTCAACAATACTATACCTGACCTCACCCCTGTACAGGGAACAAGGAGGAAGAACAGGACGAGTGGTTCAACAATACTACACCTGACCTCATCCCTGTACATGGAACAAGGGGGAAGAACAAGACGAGTGGTTCAACAATACTATACCTGACCTCACCCCTGTACAGGGAACAAGGGAGAAAAACAAGACGAGTGGTTCAACAATACTATACCTGACCTCACCCCTGTACAGGGAACAAGGAGGAAGAACAGGACGAGTGGTTCAACAACACTATACCTGACCTCACCCCTGTACAGGGAATAAGGGGGAAGAACAGGACGAGTGGATCAACAATACTACTCCTGACCTCACCCCTGTACAGGAAACAAGGGGGAAGAACAAGACGAGTGGTTCAACAATACTATATCTGACCTCACCCCTGTACAGGGAACAAGGGGGAAGAACAGGACGAGTGGATCAACAATACTATACCTGACCTCACCCTGTACAGGGAACAAGGGGGAAGAACAAGACGAGTGGTTCAACAATACTATACCTGACCTCACCCCTGTACAGGGAACAAGGGGGAAGAACAAGACGAGTGGTTCAACAATACTATACCTGACCTCACCCCTGTACAGGGAATAAGGAGGAAGAACAGGACGAGTGGCTCAATAATACTACACCTGACCCCACCCCTGTACAGGGAACAATGAGGAAGAACAGGACGAGTGGTTCAACAATACTACACCTGACCTCAACCCTGTACAGGGAACAAGGAGGAAGAACAGGACGAGTGGCTCAATGATACTACACCTGACCCCACCCCTGTACAGGGAACAAGGAGGAAGAACAGGACGAGTCGTTCAACAATACTACACCTGACCCCACCCCTGTACAGGGAACAAGGAGGAAGAACAGGGCGAGTGGTTCAACAATACTACACCTGACCTCAACCCTGTACAGGGAACAAGGAGGAAGAACAGAACGAGTGGTTCAACAATACTACACCTGACCTTACCCCTGTACAGGGAACAAGGAGGAAGAACAGGACGAGTGGTTCAACAATACTACACCTGACCTCAACCCTGTACAGGGAACAAGGAGGAAGAACAGAACGAGTGGTTCAACAATACTACACCTGACCTCAACCCTGTACAGGGAACAAGGAGAAAGAACAGGACGAGTGGTTCAACAATACTACACCTGAACTCACCCCTGTACAGGGAACAAGGAGGAAGAACAGGACGAGTGGTTCAACAATACTACACCTGACCTCAACCCTGTACAGGGAACAAGGAGGAAGAACAGAACGAGTGGTTCAACAATACTACACCTGACCTTACCCCTGTACAGGGAACAAGGAGGAAGAACAGGACGAGTGGTTCAACAATACTACACCTGACCTCTCCCCTGTACAGGGAACATGGAGGAAGAACAGGGCGAGTGGTTCAACAATACTACACCTGGCCTCACCCCTGTACAGGGAACAAGGAGGACGAACAGGACGAGTGGTTCAACAATACTACACCTGACCTCACCCACGTACAGGGAACAAGGGGGAAGAACAGGGCAAGTGGTTGAACAATACTACACCTGACCCCACCCCTGTACAGGGAACAAGGAGGACGAACAGGATCAGTGGTTCAACAATATTACACCTGACCTCACCCCTGTACAGGGAACAAGAAGGAAGAACAGGACAAGTGACTCAACAATACTACACCTGACCTCACCCACGTACAGGGAACAGGGAGGAAGAACAGGACGAGTGGTTCAACAATACTACACCTGACCTCACCCACGTACAGGGAACATGGAGGAAGAACAGGACGAGTGGTTCAACAATACTACACTTGACCTCACCCCTGTACAGGGAACAAGGAGGACGAACTCACATGTTCCGACAACTTAGCATAGACCTAAATACACAAATGTATTATATTCCCTGGCGATATACATATCATATCCAATTGTATGTATCTGGCAAGCAATTGTCCTGGACAAATGATGGTACACCGTCCTCAGTCAGTGAATTTATGTTGGTCCTGTTAGCTCAGTTATAGTAAAGGCGTTGGTTCCTTGGCATTTATTTTGCCATCGGGTGACGCCGGTTCAATCCCCACACCATACCATTGATTTTTTTTAACACTTTTTTGGTTTATTTTTTCACGAAGTGATATAAACCAAATCATTTTTATACTATGATGCACTTTTTGTAAATATTTTGGTAGTAATTATTTATTCGCTACAAAAATGAAAATATGGTATTTATATATAACGCGATGTTTCTAAATTTTATTTATCCAGACAGATCACCATTTGTTTTCACATATATAATTACAATATGTTACCGTACAATATATATATATATATATATACAATTAATAAATTATATATCCATTACATTATATTTGTTTGGATAAATAAAATTTAGAAACATCGTTATATAATGACCATATTTTTGTGGCGAATAAATAATTACTACAAAAATAAAAAAATATTTACAAACAGTGCATCATAGTATACTAAATGATTTGGTTTATATTACTTCGTGAAAACATAAACAAAAAAGTGTAAAGAAAATCAATGGTTTGCATGCTGTCAGTATTGAACCGGCGTCACCCGATTGTAAAATAAATGGCAAGATACCAATGTGTCTACCAACTGAGCTAGCGGCACCAAGCATAGATTCACTGACTGATTTAAGTTGTTATGATAAATTGTACAACTCCTGCTTCATATATCGATATTCTAGTGATATTATGAGATTATACATGTTACTTTCTGTAGCTGGATACAATATCTGTTTGCTATGTATGTTTATTGGTGTACATTATCTCCCGTTGGTTGCATTCGATATAATTATCCTGAAAACGAGCCCAAGCTCGGCGAAACCTAGTCGACTTGTAGGCCCATTCGCATTCATTGTTTTGATTAAAATTGGATTCATGTGGAGCCGTAAGATAACTGCTTGTTCCTCTATGATGACTAGTGTTTGTATTTCATCGGAATATTGCACAATAACTCATTCTGACGCTCGTTTCGACCCAAAAGCTAAACTTGTAAACGTGCTCTGAATGCATGGAAAGGGTCGCCCTGATGCGAGTGTGGGTCATAAGTGACGTCCCGATACCACGTGATTGCCTAGTTCATTAAATTCTAATTTTCCGCGAGAATCGCTACACAGACGGGTTTAAAATCGAATTTACGCTACAAATGTATTTTTCTGTATTTTTTAATGTTGTCAAATGTTACATACAAGGTTAAACTTTGTGTACACATGGAAAAAGGATTTTAGCTAATGCCTTATTTTTATTTCCGTTAACTGCGTTGGCTAATAATCTCTATTTATGATGTCTCGCGCTTAATTAATTTTGCCAATTCTAAGTTGTAGTAAACTGTCACACTTGCAAAGACTGCCGTCATCCCGAAGCGCGGCCTGCCGACATTCGCAAATGTTGGCCTATGTGAGCGATCTGCTAGTTGTATTGAGCCAATGTCCCCAAAATGTACAAATGGGATTTTGCATGTCCAAAAATAAATGTTTTATTCTAAGCGATTAAGTTATATTTATTTTCTTATTGTACATATAAAAACGCATATTTTCCACAAATAGTTCAATGTAATACGAGTTATTTTTGTTATGACAGCTACTTGAAGTCAACCTTGATTTTCATCGCGTGTCCAGCGTCATCGACGAAACATTACTATACTACAAACAATTTGAGCATTTTAAATTATATGTGAACGGACGAATCTTTTTGAATCATCTAATATGTGTGCCATTTAGTCAGAATCAAGAGGTATAACATAGCATTTGACTTATTATAGCACTGTGTTGTTTCTTGGGAAGGCCTATTTTGAATTACTGCAGCTTTTTCAGAAACGTGTTTGGAATTATAACTGACACATAATCAGTAACATTGATCAGTTATCTTTTGCTATGCTAACTGTCATAGTGTATCCGCGGAATGGAACTAGGCAAAGTGTGAGCTAATGGATGAACATACCTTGATGGCTCTGGACACGCAATATAGCTATTGTTAGATAGTGCCATTATTCGTCATCGAAAACAAATAAAATGACGAGAATGGTTTATAATGCTAATAAAAGTGCTACATGCAAGGACAGGATGGGCCTATCTCGTTTCATGCTTTTAAAGGCACGGTGCGTTATTCATCAGAATAACTTCGGTACGGCGTATGCATACTAGCGTTTGGTGGAACGTTCATCGTGGAAGTTATATAATTTGTTAATCTCCTGCGCCTTCTACCAGATTGCAAGTATTGCAACATAACTATTCTCTAAGGCCTATGCATGTTGTTGCAGCTTCCCCAAAACAGTGACCTGCGTGTAGCTGTAGATGACTTCATTTTTCCTGGGAATGTGTTCACCAGATGGTGTAATAACACAATTTGTTGCGCCAGCTCATAATCCTTGTGGCATATTTGCAGTATGTTTTTCTTCATAATTACATTTCACATGACGATGTAACTAATTGCTACGAATGCAACACGTAAGTTCTTAACGCATAAAGTATGAATGGTAAGCCGCATAACGTAATGTCCTTGATGTTACGGCCAATAAATGCATTGGCGTCGGAACGTGGAGAATATTCGGTGGATGAGGGTCACAAAAAATGTCAAATTGCACCCCCTTTGAGACTCTAAAAAATCTCCTGCGGCACCCTCTTTGAGGCTCTCCCAAACTCTCCAATTGCGTCTAGAAACATCCAATTGTACCTCCTAGGCTATCCAAAAATCTCTAATTCCACCCCGCCCTTGAATTGACGCTCACCAATTACTCAAACTGCAGTCGCCTTGACACTAAATAAAAACAAAATGCACCCTTTCCCGAAATATAGGGGGCTAGTCCCCCACCAAATTATTGGGGGTTCGCTCCCAACCCTCCCACAGGTTCCGTCGTCTTAGAAATAGTATGTTGTAGTTTTGTAATGTAAATGTAATGACTATTTGTTACAGTTATTAGTATTATTGCATGCAGGAACACGCCTTCCCATAACCGCGTGTCCAGCGTCATCGCGTGTCCAGCGTCATCGCGTGTCCAGCGTCATCACATGTCCAGCGTCATCGCGTGTCCAGCGTCATCGCGTGTCCAGCGTCATCGCGTGTCCAGCGTCATCGCGTGTCCAGCGTCATCACCAAGTGCAATGTCTGTATTTTTCCAAACACATCTATCAAGTTCGCATAAATTTTGTTCTACTGGTATTTTCCTAAAATTTAGATTTGTTTCATAATTGTTTTCAGAATTCCTTCGTTAACTTTGAGAGAAAATAATACATTTCGAAATGCCCTACAATAGCAATGATATATTATAATTTGGAAAACATTATTTTCTTTACGTGCTCTCCCAAAATATACCCCACTTGCACTGCTAAATCAGAAATAGAAAAATACAGCGCTGCTTTTGAGTGGTAGTGGTTCAACATTTGGAAAGGTCAATTGGACATGCCATTTTGGCCGTTTTTGGCTCCTTGTGCCCACATTTTGCCATTTTAATAACTAAAAAGGCGGGCAAATTATACGTGTCTTGAAAGCTCTTACTGAGTCCAATCTTTGGTGACATTTCCGTAAGCCTGATTTTATAATTCACGATGTGAAAGACAAAAGACACGCTTTTTACCAACTGTACAGTTTTAGGGACATTGGCCCATTATGTCTTCCAATTTGACGCACTCGTTCCCGCCTATCAACTAACTTTGGAACGTACATGGCACTATGGTCGTCTATGGTTGTGCACGAGGAGCTATTTGGAAACCGCAAACGCCCACAAATCTTCACCTGACATTTATTTGTAGATCGGGTCAAAACAGTGGTCTATTATAATAGTTCCATCGTAAAAGCAATCGCGTTCTATTACGAAATCATAAGTGCAATCGTGTTTTAGAATAGAGCTTGTGGTCTGCGTGTACTTAGCGTCTACAAGTTTTATCACCTATTTAAATTATCATATTAAAGTTTCTATATACTATATATATAGTTTTTGCTCACAACTTGTACAATACATTTTGCGAACATTTAAAGGCCGGAATACACTTGCAATTTTCGCCCGACCTGACCAGACCAGATCAAACCAGACCAGACCAGACCAGACTCACTTCGATTGCAGTGTATACGCTACACCGACTGATACCGATTGCGCTATACGCGAAGCCGCCAAGACGTCGTAATCATGTAAACCTGAACAGTTTCGAATACGTCAGAGTGATACTGACTAGCCGCGACATGGTCGAATGTTTTCAAATTTACATGATTTTGATGTCACATCGGCTTCAAGTATGACTCAGTCGGCGTCAGTCGGTGTAGTGTATACAGTGCAGTCGGGGGTAAATCCGGTTTGGTCCTGTTTGGTCTGGTCTGGGGCGGGCGAAAAGTGTGTCCCGGCCTTAAAAAAACAACCTAGTATTCACTATATAGGACAGGTAGAACGTTTACGCAACTTGTTTACGTTGTTTTGGTGAACTCGTCCTGCTAACTATCTGAAAACTATAATTTATTTTATGTTACGTGTACGCCTACACTTAAATAAAGGAATTATTGACTTTGCAGATGGTGTCTTCTTAAGGCCGGGATACACTGTCACTTTTCGCACGACCTGATCAGACCAGACCAGATCAGACTTACTCCTACAGCAGTGCATACACTATACCGACTGACACCGACTGAGCCATATTTGAAGCCGGCGTACATCATATTAACACGTCGAGGCTAGTCGGTGTCAGTCTAGCCTACTCTAATTTGTTCAAGTTTACGTGATTATGACGTCACATCGACTTCAAGATTGACTCAGTCGGTGTCAGTCGAGTATATACCGCAATCGGGTGAGTCTGGTTGGGTTTAGATGGATCGGGTCGGACGAAAAGTGCCAGTTTTTCCGGCCTTTAGTGCGATCTTATGACGTCTAGAAGGTAAAATTGCTGAGTTAAACGCGTTGGAACTGTACATGTCGGCCCCGCAAATGGTTTCTTAAAGAGACGGCGCACATTACGTAAACTATTCATACACTAACATTCGGATATAAAAGAACTGGACCCCGCCGGTAAAGCAGCATTAACCTATACTAGATCAAAACAAATTGCACCATAAAGGCGAATAGTTTTGTCCGTACTGTATTGCATTTCTGCGGAAAAAAAAGAAAAAGAAAGAAGGCTTGTTTTATCTGCGCTATTCGTAATATAACTTCATTATTGGTAACGCACTGACAGAAAGTATCAGCATGACGCTGTCTAATTATATTCGAGGAGACATATATACATATGTACGTATGCGTTATGTTAACGTTTTCCTCTTAGACGGCTTGAACATCGAGCGCCAAACTTTCAGCGGTTAGTCTATGATCCCACGAATAGGACGTAATACCTATATCTTTTCAAAATACCTCATATATGTCAAGATTCTCACCTCTTATGGTTTATCAGTTGTTCAAAACGTAAAGTGCGCGTGTGGCAAATACGTCGGGAAAACGGCCCCTGCGTCATAGACAACATGAAGTAGACGCTGACAACAATGCTTATGTCTACCCACATGCCAATAGCATGGCATTACGAATATCATATGACACTTCTAGAATATCACGACTAGGGCCTATCGTTGGACGTGAACTTCACATAATCGCCGACCATCGTCATTTTGAACACACAACGAGTATCTGCGAGCGCGTTATGGTGTTTATGTAACGATGCTGTGTGTTTCTGAATATTTGGTAAATATAACTCTCACAACTGTCATCTACAAAGGCATCCAGTCAGGTGAAGGACATTTTTGCTAGTTTATCTAACAACAGTTTATTTGTCTAAATATAACAACGCGTTTTGTCTTATCAATCGTTTTCTTTTGAAACAGGTTAGACAATGGGAGACATTGTAAACCGATTTGTTGCATTTATAAAACAACAGTTTTTATGCAATTCTATGCATGTTCCACCGTTTAATCAAGGCTCAGCCGCGTTGCTTGACGCTAAATTAGGCGGGGAACAAGTAACTGTAATTAGTTCTTAAACGAAACAATTCATTCAAATAACACCAGCGTTTGGGAAAAACACGGGCCCTCGTGGTTTAGGCGCTACGATAGTATTGTTATTGTTACTAATGTTAGGCCTATTATTAATAGCAAAGGCGTCGATTTGTCCAAGAATTCCTTGAGTCTAGGCCTACTGAGCAGATCCACAAGAGAGACAAGACATTATTAAACAGGTTGAATAACCGTACACAGTAATCAGTTTGATTATATCAGTCTAATATAATATAGGCGCATTTTTGTAGACAGCCGCGACTGACAGCGAGAGAGAGATTGAGAGAGAGAGAGAGAGAGAGAGAGAGAGAGAGAGAGAGAGAGAGAGAGAGAGAGAGAGAGAGAGAGAGAGAGAGAGAGAGAGAGAGAGAGATAGAAAGAGACAGAGAGAGAGATTCAGAGAGAGACAGAGATAGAGAGAGAGAGACAGTCAGAGAGAGAGAGAGACAGATAGAGAGAGAGAGAGAGAGAGAGAGAGAGAGAGAGAGAGAGAGAGAGAGAGAGAGAGAGAGAGAGAGAGAGAGAGAGAGAGAGAGAGAGAGAGAGAGAGAGAGAGAGAGAGAGAGAGACAGACAGACAGACAGACAGACAGACAGAGAGACAGAGAGACAGAGAGACAGAGAGACAGAGAGACAGAGAGACAGAGAGACAGAGAGACGCACAGACGCACAGACGCACAGACGCACAGACGCACTGACGCACAGACGCACAGACGCACAGACGCACAGACGCACAGACGCACAGACGCACAGACGCACAGACGCACAGACGCACAGACGCACAGACGCACAGACGCACAGACGCACAGACGCACAGACACAGACACAGACACAGACACAGACACAGACACAGACACAGACACAGACACAGACACAGACACAGAGAGGATTCATGGGTGATTCGCTAATCACAAAACCGCAGAAATTTCACGAACGCGTGAAATGCGTCAATTACACAAAATATGCACAAACCGACCGAGTTGGCGGCGATTTACATGTAGAGATCAATTGCGCATGACTGTGACAGGATCTTGTTTACTGCCTCCCATTAACTAGGATAGTTGTGTAGATGTGTGTATGGCGACTAATTGCAATCAGCAGGAGAGTTCTCTGTGGAAGACAGTGCCTATATATAGCGGCGCGGGTGGGTCTCGTCTGTTAGTGTCTGCCGTCTCGCTGACAATCAAACTGATTAGCAACGCAGACGATCAACATCTGTGTGTGTGTGTGTGTGTGTGTGTGTGTGTGTGTGTGTGTGTGTGTGTGTGTGTGTGTGTGTGTGTGTGTGTGTGTGTGTGTGTGTGTGTGTGTGTGAGTTTGTGCGGGCATGCGTGCGTGCGTGTGTGTGTCTGCGAACGTTTGCGTACGTGTGTGTGAGCATGAGCACGTGTCCGTACATGGATGCGTGCTTGTGGGCGTGTGTCCGTATGTGGTTATGTGCGTGTGCGTGCTGCTGACGACATACAACACAACGATCAGTGAAGCAAGAACCTTGCCATTTACCATCATCCTACAACGCGATTGGAATACTGAAAAATCAATCAATCGCCTTGTTGAAAAAATGTGCAACTGACAAGTAAGAGAAAACGCTTGGTGTTATTACTGTCTTCTGTTGCAGTTGACGAGACGTTATTGCCCTCACAATGTCATATTGGTGACACTTCCGTGTTTCACGTGTCACAACATGATGCGAGACGTTTAATGAGACGTTTATTGCCCTCACAATGTCATATTGGTGACACTTCCGTGTTTCACGTGTCACAACATGATGCGAGACGTTTAATGAGACGTTTATATATATATATATATATATGTATATATATATACACACATATTATATACATATATATATATACACATATATATATATATATATACATATATATATATATATATATATATATACATATATATATATACGTTACTTGTGTGTATGTCGGCCGACATATGATTACGAATATCATATCACTAGCTGAGTTACCCGGCGTTGCCCGGGGGAAAAAGCAGTCATATGTACCAGACACCCCAAACCCATCCCAAATATTTCCAGTCTACCAGCATTAATAAAGGGTAACTGGTCACTGGCCTAGTTGTTAGGACAACCTTTTGCCAGAAATCTCAAACTCAATCGCTATCCCGTCTAACTGACGTAACCAGCAAGAGCGGATGCTTGGTTGAAATTTCAGCCCGATACATACAAAACTAACGGAGATGTGGATGCACAAACAGACAGAGAACGAACTGTTTTATAATATAGACATGAGTGTAGAACGAGAGCAAAAGATAGAGGGGAATAGAGACAGTTGGTCGAGAAAATAGTGCAAGATAAGTGTGGAAAAAGAAGAGGAAGAAAAAGAAAACTGAAATCGTGGAACGGAACCAAGGCCAGCCCCATCCTGACGATAGGGAATCAAGAGGAGAACAACATGTTATCCAATATAACTTCTGGCATTCACTTTTTATAATACACTAACTTAACAGCGATAATTTCGACGCTAAATGACAAAATGACACATAGCTCCACTTGTAGGAAATCTATGAAATGCGAAAGAGGCCGCTATTTGTAAGCGTGCGGACGTGACCAACGACAGGCAGACCTGGTGCATGTTAAGAGCTGAGGATTTTCAAACGTTAATCATTTAAACACTATTCACAATTTCTGCATACATCCAGCGAAATATTTGTAGATGGCATAATTATCTTTATGATGTTATAAAAACATTAAATTAAGCGGCTGGAACTCCGTGTACAGCCTTTTGAAATATTGAGTCCCCCAAGTTCTCCACTCTCCGGAAGAATTTCGAAAATGTTTAAAATTAATCTACGAACCATATTAATGCGCCCGGTAGAGCACTTGCAAAATTTCAGCCCGATACATGCATAACTGACGGAGATGTGGGTGCAAAACCAAACAGAGAACGAACTGTTTTATAATAATAAAATTATAGACATCCATTCAGACACAACTTAACATCAACAAAATACTTAGGACCATTATAAATCATCGTTTTATTAATATATTGAAATACGCTCATTCATAATGCAATACCTTGTTGTAGGCAATTCTTCTTGTTTATGACGATTTAATATCGGATAAACATACCGTGAAATATTGGTCTGGCGGTAATTTTCTGCGCAAAAGCGGTAAACCGTGAGATTATCCCAAATATGAATAAAAAGCGTGAGTCTTAGCACCTCTGGTTGGGTGCGTTTGATGGGTGCACGTTTTGGGTCAAACGGCTTGTGCCACTAAATCTGTCTTTTATAATTAATCGATTTCGAAATGAAATTCCAATTATGTGCACTTGCTTCTGTGATGACTAAGTAACTATTATTAGAGCTGTCGCAAGCACACTTATCGATATTCGCTATGGGAAACGGGTTTCTGGAAGATGTCAATTCCTTTATGCATGTGTTAAAAAGAGCAACGTCCAACGTCTAGTGTGCCTACGTCGTGTTGTTATGCTCTGCCGTGGCAATGGCAGTTCACTTTAGGGACCGTTTCATTAACATTCTCATGAGCTCGTAAACCCTATTTTGCTCTGTAAAATCGATTTCGCTCCTTGGCAATGTTATTGAAAACTGACAACCATCAACACCAGAACGCGCTACCGCGACACTTTCGCCAGCGTTTCACGGATGTAACGGCCACGGCGATCCGGCGGTGGATTTTTGCAATTTGAAAACGCTTCTTAAATTTAACAAAGGATTTCTTTTAATGATGGAATTCCATATAAGCTCAGTATCTTATTGACACAGTCCCGTAACAGTGTGTCGATCATAGTGCATGCTTAAATGTCACATGCTACTGAATAGCTTCTGAATTGTTAAGCCTTCTAACAACCTGCGGGATGAAATGTTATCTAATTTGTTGCTAAATATATATAATACTGTGAACTATCTGGATTGCCGTTTGATAACTGCTTCTGTTGAATGACAGCTTTGTTTGTAGGCGTCATGCATTGACGTGATGAATAACATTGACCAGTTTGATGTATTAGGCAGAACACATGACGTCACCAGCTGCTCCCAGGAGGCACAATTGATTACTAGTTCTTTATAGAAAAAACCATCTAATCATGTTACCAAATTTACTCAGCATTGTCAACGTTGATCGTGTCTTACGACGCACATGAAGACTACAATTATATGGAAAAACGCATTTATTAATTACATAAAATAAAGACACCTAGACGACCCGCTGTAAGAATAGATTGAGCTGAACCTGACGCAATTGCTTTACAAAAGAAGACACGGACAATCTTGAATTTAATATGGAAATCGTCTTACTGTACATAGTATGAAGTACAACTATTATGTATAAAGCGCGGCGGCGCAGTGTCTAGAGAACCGGACTCTCGGATTCAAATAATGTTGCTGCCGTTTCGAACCTTGGGCAAGTTCGTTCACTTCACGTAATTCCAGGTCACTCAGCTGAATGAAACCTAACTATATACAGTGCTAGGTGTTTGTGTACGATTAGTTTTTGCGCAGTAATTAAAACGTGGCTATAGTGCTTCCCAGAGACGTCGAGATGGTGTTCGACTGGTCTACCAGGGAGTAATGTGTAAAGCGCTACGAGCAGGCGTATGCTATAAAAGAACTTTCCTCTTTATTAAACAGTATACAATAATTCATGTAAAAACCCAAACTACATGGAAGAACAAAAACGTACACGTGTATCATGATTATGATAATGTTAACAGTTCATTTGTTTGACAGTGCGAATATGTTCAAATAAACTATGCAAGTGCCTGTTAGCGTCGTGTCGTTGCAATAACAACATAATGATTTAGTTTAAGCGATAGAAATACATGGTATTAATGAATATGTCATTATTTACACCATGCGTGAGACGATGAAATGTTGCAAGCCAACACAAATGGACACCATTATTATATGTGGACAACTTGGAAAGACTTGGCACGATCAGTGACCGTCTCCCGAAGGTCATCCTCTATAGCGAGCAAACAGAAGAAACACGCCCAGCAGGCATGACTAAATAGCTATATAAGGACACGATCGATAACGGATCTTAAAATCGATCGCTGCACCGCAGTTGAAGGCAATATCCATTCCCTTAGAGCACGTAACACAATCACGGTATTCTTGCGGCCAAATATATTACCGAGAATAACGATATAATCTTTATATCAACACGCTAACTTTGTAAGTGCATCTTCTCAGGGACAGATGTCCACTCGCCTGCTTTATGTTCATTCTCTTCCTACAACCATTGGCATCCTTATCTACCATTTGTAATTACATTTAATTGAAAAAACAACGATAGTTATTTACAGTTATTTGCTTATGTAAGTTATGTGTTTTTCAGTACGTTACAGTACTTTACTATGGTGACGTCAACAATCTGAGCAGTATGGTGTTGAGACAAAGTGACAGAGTATGTAATACGACGACTGAAATAGTAGCTCACTTCTAGAACACATAAATCATCGTTCAATAATTTTGAAAAGAAACACTTTTATTTGAAAACCAACTCAATTAATTCATTTTTAATCAACATAGATGACATAAGTCTTAATACAAGACGTATATCTAGTGGCAACTGGGCACCATAGAAGAAGTAATGGACATCTTTAATGTCTACGCCACCACCTATGCCGTCAGACGTGTCAGATTACGGTTGTCGTAACCTGCCATTTTACGGTTGTTGTTTTCTCTTTGCTCTAACTCTAAGTATAATTATGAGTCTGGATCAAGGCCTTTAAGTCAACTGCCGTATCCTTCCCAACAGAGTGTGCTGGCGTTTCTTTCTTTTGACATTTTATTAGAATTTAGATATATAGAGGCGGAGAGACCTGTATATTTGAAAGTCTCGACGATTTTCACGAAGACATCATTACTTGGTTGATAGAATAGGTTTAATTATTTCTTTCAAAGTTACGACAATTTGTTAAATTCCTCATCAATTACATTTCCAAAAGGAACTGACGTGATCATCCATCATCATCGTCATCATCATCATCACCACCACCAACACGAAAAACAACAACAACAACCACACACACACACAGTCACGCACGCACGCACGCACGCACGCACGCACGCACGCACGCACAAACACACACACACGCACAGTCACACACGCACGCACGCAAGCACACACACACACACACACACATACAGGAGAAGGTGGATACTGTACGTTGCAGATATTACGCGGTAAATTTGTGTTTTACACACACACACACACACACACACACACACACACACACACACACACACACACACACACACACACACACACACACACACACACACACACACACACACACACACACACACACACACACACACACACACACACACACACACATATATATATATATATATATATATATGTATATACACACACACAAATTTACCGCATAATATCTCCAACAGTATCCATCTTCTCCTGTCACTGTGTGTGTGCGTGTGCGTGCGTGCGTGCGTGCATGCGTGCATGCATGCATGCGTGCGTGAGTGTGTGTGTGTATGGTTGTTGTTGTTGTTGTTTTGGTGGTGGTGGTGGTGGTGGTGACGATGATGATAGATGATCACGTTAGTTCCTTTTACAAGATGAGGTGAGCGAAATTGCCCAAATTCCGAAACGGGGACCGCTGATCGATAGTCCGGCTATCTACTGCTCCACCACCGTTTCCCACGGGAGCGCCACCAATCCTCCAAACAGTTGCACTTAACGCAGTGTCGAACAACGATTAGGTAATTTGTCGTGCAATCCAAGTTGTAGCTCGTTGACAAAATCGCTTTGCCGTAAACATCTGTTGCACGAATGAACGCCGGAAACGACTTCGTAGTTGCGCGTGTGCTTGTTATGGAACACGGTAATTTCATCGGTGATTGTTCGAAATGCGACTAATGGAAACGCGAATAAAACCGGGTTTGTACAAAGCGACAGTACTGCAATGAGGCGTTGGCTGCGTAATGAGAAACCGTAGCGATGGACAGCATTGAACGGTTACATTCTAATTGAGAACGAGGCTAGCATCCCAACAAATTGCGCTTTTAGTAATGCTCATATCGCACTATTGACGTCAGCATCTCATTCAAATGATCAGTTTTCACTGGAAACTATACTTCTAAACTTCATGTAATCAGAGCTTCCAAATGTCCCGATTTGGCGGGAGATCTCCCGAATTTTGACAGAATGTAGAACATCTCCCGATCTCCCGAATTTGAATACAAATATCCCGATTTTATTCGAAAACTTAAAAAAATGCACCACTGCAGTCCCTGGGTGCCTTGCTGGCGTGCAAAATCAATGTTTCCTCTGCATGCTAACAGTTGCAGATGTCGCCAGGTTTGCTGGAGTCGGTTGGAAAGGCGACTCACCTTTAGAACACTGTGTTGCAGAAGCAATAAAGGGACGATTGCAAGGCGAGTTTTGCACTATACAACATACTTGGCCTAGTACCATGTACCTTTCTGAAGAGGACTTCCCACAGGTGCTCAATAGGGTTTAAGTCCGGGCTCTGAGCCGGCCAGTCCATGACCTCTACACCAGAGCGCTCCAAGAAATCACATACTTTCCTCGCTTTATGGCAACGGGCGTGGTCTTGCTGGAAGGGAAAGGCCTGCCCCTCACCATAAAGTGCCCTCACGGAAGGAAGCATGTGATTCCGGAGCACTCTGATGTATTGGTCCTACCGCATGGTGCCCTCACACCGGTAGAGCTGGCCGACCCCGCGCCCCGACATGCACCCCCACACCATCAGGGATCCTCCTCCGTGCTTCACTGGTGTTCTGTGGCAGTTGCTCCCTGAAGCATGGGAAGCTATCCCTGCTGACACCGTCCAACACTTCGTACACTCTACGCCTCGCCGATGTGCCGCAGTAATCGCCGCGAAGGGGCAACACACACGTTATTAACATTATTTTGTAATTATTGTGTTATATTTACCTTTTACTTCAATGTTCTTTATTCCTAGAATGTAACATGTCACTAAGCAGTGATTTATTATGATATGCATTTTGATTGTGTAACTATTCCCTAAGAATGTTCCACTATATTTACTGTTTTTCAAAAGTTTTCATAATTTCATGTGAAATATGGAAAATAATAATGAAATCATCAAAATCAAATGCAGCGTGTATCGTATATTATTAGTATTACATGAGTGATACATTTCTTAAAATATCAAGGTTATTAAAATAAATTAATATGTACCTTTTCAAGATCAACTTTGTGCATTTTTTTGGTGTTTTTGAAGAAACATTTTTTTTTAAATATGAACAGAAACAATAATTTTATGTAATCAATATAGTCAGATAGGATGGCTGTAGCATCACGCAAAGAAACAATGTAGTCAGATAGGATGGCTGTAGCATCACGCAAAGAAACAATGTGTCTACATATACATGGTTATCTGAAAAGCTGGTCACAACACCAAATTGTCATATTTTGCTGCTGTTCCCATGACTTCAAGCCGGAACTGTATATAGAATCAATGAGCACCTAGGCCTACAGTATGGATTATCATCACAGGAATACAAATACCGTTGTACAATGCATGACATTTCGGCCAGGACATAGTTTTTATTAATGTGCTGGTCATTTAGGTGAAGCTACTCCAGGATAAGAAAGACAATAAAAACAATGAATTAGTGACAGCGATGAGCTCTCGTGTGTTTGTAACTGGAAAGGTCAAGTCATAAAAGGTGATATATGAAGACATATAGAAACATAGAACAAATGAAGACAACGATTAATAGTTGTGGTTGCAACAGGAAAGTCATAAAAGGGACAATTGAAAGAATTACGGAAAGCCATTAAGCAACATGTTAGCCAAGACTGAGCTACGGTAGCCTGTAATTCACAAATTGCGTGTGAACTGCATAAAGTGCAGAACGTGTAATCCATTACACGAGGCTAACAATGTTGCGTTCTTTTTGCCACCTCGGCTTAGCGAACGAATTGGGTATCAAAATGTGGGGGGAAATGTATACATATTTTTATTCTACCAGCAATTACCCTACAAACATTCACTTTAATAAAATATAGTAATAGTCCACGAACCTAATTTTCAAGTAATTAAATTGGGCAAGGTGTCCCTGCACATCAAGCCGAGCAAAACCAGTGGATCCGACTTAATATAATCTTTATAGTAGAGTTAAAATTTGGTGCTACTTCCGCTGTGTTAAAATGCGTCCCTTAATGTAATCACCTTCCACTACAGTCGTAGGTTTTAACGCGCAATTTAAGTAAAACCCGAGGTAAATCAATTTGGTCTGGTCTGCATAATAGTGACTATTAAGGGAATGCACTAGATTGTTGAGGTCAGTGCACTTGGATGCAATTAGGACATATTATCAAATGATAAAACAAAAGAACCTCTTAATCTACTAATAATCGAGCTTGCGTATATGAATGCGGGTAGGTTAACGTTTTCCTCTTAGACGACTTGAACCTCGAGCGCCAAACTTTCATGGATTAATCAACGACCTCCGAAATAGGATGTAAGACCTACATCTTTTTTTAAATACCCCCTATATGTCAAGATTGTCACCTTTTAGAGGGTAAATCAGTTGATCGGAACGTAAAACGCAATGTGCGCGTAATACGTAAAATGTAATCTAACAATCGCAGGAACAACGCGCGCGCGGCAAATACTTC
This sequence comes from Paraescarpia echinospica, assembly GCA_020002185.1. Classification (NCBI taxonomy): domain Eukaryota; kingdom Metazoa; phylum Annelida; class Polychaeta; order Sabellida; family Siboglinidae; genus Paraescarpia; species Paraescarpia echinospica. The sequence goes on along the minus strand of CM034543.1, from coordinate 20,948,465 downwards.
GGAAAAAATAGCCCCTGCGTCATGTACTTTACAACATGGAGTAGACGCTGACACAATAATGCTTATGTCTACCCTCATGACAATAGCATAGCAATGCGTATATTATCTGACAATACACTATCACGATTAAGGCCTATCGATGGATTATTTCCGACGTTCGTCATTTTGAACAAACAACGTGTATATGCGTGCGCCTTGTGGTGTTCATGGAACTACTGTATGTTATGTGTTTTCTAACATTTGTTAAATATTACGATCACGACTGTCAATGACCAAGGGCATTTTGTTAGTATGCTATTAAACAAGTGTTGGACTCTCGATAAGCCAAAGGGCTTCCTTGACCACCTGCCATCTAGAGTTAATTCTCTGGATGGCAATCTTGTTAAATCTTGTTAAATCTTGTAAAAGTGGTTTTCATCCATCAAAACAACACATGTCGTCCATCTTTCCGCGCAGACATTTAATTAAGCCGTTGTTTAATCGTGTGCCAGCGATAATAACGAACCATCACTGCTATTACTTTAATAAAAAACGGAATTATCCATGCAAGATATTTTATCATCAGGATTAGAAGACATTATTTGCAAAAATATAATTACATTTCTTTGGTCTGCATGACGTATCGAATGGCGGCGCAAATATTCGCCCAGTCTTCCATCACATTCTGGTCACTGACCTTCAGCGTGTGTGTGTGTGTGTGTGTGTGTGTGTGTGTGTGTGTGTGTGTGTGTGTGTGTGTGTGTGTGTGTGTGTGTGTGTGTGTGTGTGTGTGTGTGTGTGTGTGTGTGTGTGTGTGTGTGTGTGTGTGCATACGTGTGTACGTGCGTACGTGTGTACGTGTGTGCGTGCGTGTGTGTATGTAGTCAATCACACACACATATACATACACACAGATATATATATATATGTATATATATATATATATATATATATGTGTGGACATAGTGCAGTGTGTGTGTGTGTGTGCGTGTGTGTGTGTGTGTGTGTGTGTGTGTGTGTGTGTGTGTGTGTGTGTGTGTGTGTGCATACGTGTGTACGTGCGTACGTGTGTACGTGCGTACGTGCGTGTGTGTGCATGTGCATGTGCGTGCGTGCCTATGCATGCGTATGCGGGATATATATATATACGCACGCACGCACGCACATGCACACTGCACTATGCCCATTAGTCAACCTTGCGACAAAGCTACTTTTTTTTTTCCTTTTCTCGATGTATTCTTTCCATTTTCTTTTCCATGTTGGATTGTATGTGACGCCACCTAGTGTTAGCAGTAGAAACCACTAAATAAACAATCCTTATCGTCACAAAACGTTTTTCGATTATAAGCTGGCATATTGAGGAAGTAGATCTCGTGTCAGACTTGGCGTCCTAGATTCTCACAATGTGCATACGACTCGTTTCCAACATTACAAAACATTTCTTATCGCAGCAAAAAACCTGGTGTGTTCTCAGACAATACAAAGAACTGTAGACTATCGGGACACCTTAAGCGAAAATGACGTCAATGGGATTAAAGAAATGTGATGTTGTTGACGCGAAAACAGTTTCTTCTGTCAGTCAGCCATTTGTCTATCAGAACAGCGGTCTTTAATCTTTTCTGGTCGCGACCCAAATATCAATCGAAAGACTTGTTTGGCGACCCATGCCTTCAAACAGTTAATTTATGATGAAATACGTGATAACGAAATAAATGGACATTAAACACTCAATGATTACACATAAATTAAGCTTGCTTGCTTAACACGTAAGCATCACTAAATCAACGCCTCGTATAGGCTTATGAACGTAGGAAGTGGAAACTCTAACAAAAACGCAAAAATGGCGGACGAAGTTGGGAAGGTCGTAAGATTTCGGTGGAGTTTGAAGGATAGTTAATGGACTTCATACTGATGACAGTAAGAATACAGATAATCCGATGTACAATATAACGTCACTGGACGTGATGATTGATGCGACATTTGTCTGGGAAAGTGTAGTTTAAGGCTTCGATACAAATTTAATCGAAAACGGCAAACGATTGTACCTTGGTAGCTGTAGAGCCCATTTTCAGCAGCATCAAACAGAACATAATTAGCCCATACTAGACATATCCTTGACAAAAATATTACGCCATTTGTCGCGTGAATTTTAAATGTCGTGTGATATTATATCACACGACTCTTACGACATTTGAAATAAATAAAAGCGGGACAATAAAATAAAATTCGGCGTCACTGGAGACTCTTGGGCTTCCATTCAAATGGCTTGGTGACCCAATTATGGATCGCGACCCAGGGGTTAAGAACCGCCTGTCTGCTGGTTTGATCGTGTTGTTTCGTTTTTTTAGTAAAGTAACCCTGTTTGTTGAGCAACGTTAAATCGCCCAGTAATTCAAAATCAATGTTTGTTTCTTCTAGGTTTAGTTACGTTAGTATCGAGTTGGTGTAAGCTAGTGCTGTGCTCATTATTGTGAAAACAACTTCACCAGCTCTTTTCTCAATGTTATCCTTTGTAAGCATAATAACATTTTTAATTCAGTTGGCCTATTCGTTATTTACTTGCCGGCCTACGAGTCAGTCGTTATATCAACTGGGTCACTGTTTAACGTGTTCGTTAAGCGGTGTCTCCGTGCTTGTAAAGCTCACGCGGTACCCAATTGTGGTCCGATGATGACGATCCACACTTATGATGTTATATTTAGTTGACAATTATATCATTCATCAACTACTTCTGCCATAACGGTGGCGCCGTGTCTTTGTTTTTCAGACGTTGTACAGTTTTTTTGCAGGTAGACACGTTTGCATCATTACATTGAGCCGATAATGCGCGTGTCTCAGCGCCACATACAGATATGATGCATGTATGAATAATTGCTATTTATAACGTGTTGACATTGTCTACGACGAGCTTCTGTGTCACCTAGCTGATGAGGATGTTTTTATCAGATGTATATCAAACTTGGCGCTCAACTGAAACTTATAATAATAACATACTGGCGTATATGTATATGTGTGTGTGTGTGTGTGTGTGTGTGTGTGTGTGTGTGTGTGTGTGTGTGTGTGTGTGTGTGTGTGTGTGTGTGTGTGTGTGTGTGTGTGTGTGTGTGTGTGTGTGTGTGTGTGTGTGTGTGTGTGTGTGTGTGTGTGAGTGTGTGTGTGTGTGTGTGTGTGTGTGTGTGTGTGTGTGTGTGTGTGTGTGTGTGTGTGTGTGTGTGTGTGTGTGTGTGTGTGTGTGTGTGTGTGTGACAGAAAGAGAGATGTTACGTGTGTACGTGTATATGCATATATATATATATATATACATACGAACGCACACACGCACCATCCGTCTTTCTCTGGTATACACAAGCACGCACGCACGCACGCACACACACGCCCATACACACGCACGCACTCGAAATACGAGACGTATAGAATATATAATATTAAGTGATTTTTTGCGTTGCAGACGTGATGTAATTCACGTTTGTTTCGCCTATGCCATTCCACAAAATATACCATGGCAGTTTGTTTAAGTAAAACTAATAAATACATAAATAAATAAATAAAATAAATTAAAATGTCTATATCGTTAGAAAGTGTTTAAAACACTAAAAACATTGTAATCAAAATTACCAAAAATATTGTAAACAAACAGAAGTGCCCTTAACAAACCATTCGAGTTTGGATTTGGAAATATTGTAAATCTATTTTGAATATTTCGATCCAACGCTTATGGAAATTGGCGAACGTTTCCGGTTGTCAGAACTTCAACAACAAGTGGGCGACACCATTCAGTGTATGTGGCTAATTCTTAGAACACTGTCTGCGGGGGCATACGTGCTGTCTCACTTGATGTTTCCATCGCGAATCCAAATCTTTTATGTAGAAATGCGTAGTGTGTGAAGTTTCTCAGCAAACGCTCCAGCTGTTACTGTTGTAGATCCGGAAGGAAAACACGTCATATCCGGTTGAGAACAGCTACATAATTTTCTGTGGCTGGAATAATTGCTTCTACGATTGTGTGGATATTTCAAACGCAGAACTAAGCATATTGCTGAACGAGTATCAACACACCGCGTTTCGTATGGCAGAAAAGAATTATATCAAAAGCCTTCGGTCCAAAAGTTGAAGCTGAATTGGGTAAAGTCAACCAATCTGAAGTGGTTTCCAAAGTAGAGAATAGTGAATGGGTAACCCGCATCGAGCCCGTTGTGAAAATGGATGGTATTGTTCGTGTTTGCGGTTATTTAAAATGAATGTGTAACTGTAGTTCAATATGTCATATGTCCTCTCCCCACGATAAGGGTTATTTTCACAAAGTTAGCTGGCGAACAGTAACTAAAAATGCATACGTGTATCCTTCGTATCTATCCACAGAACAACAAAATGTCGGTAGAGTTTGTTGGCATTCTCTGTTAACCCTTTTCATAGTCTCGCTTAAACGACTCTCTCCTGGCTGTGTGACTTCGCCAGAACGATAGTCTGGCTCTGAATGGCCCTTCTGAATGTTATCCGCTAGATGACAACACTGGTATACTCATGAATTAAAGCATCATCAATTTTTGAAGTTATATGTGACGTGTTGTCAGGATTTGCCGTGTATTAATAATTATTAGTATCGTTTAACCGACTCTCGCCTGGTTGCGTGACTTCGCCAGGAAGATAGTCTGGCTCAGAATCGCGTTTTGACTGCTCACTGCCAGTTAGCATGTCTATCCCCCAGAATGTTGATATATTATGTATGTTTTCGATAACGAAATGAAATTACGAAATAGTGACCGAAATAGTAGTATATAAAATAAAATGAGTCTAAACAAAAGTTTCGAGTAATATGTGGCATTCGAACCGAGGACCCTAAAAGTAGCAGCTCGACACGCTATCAATTTAGCCACCACGATCAGCACATTTTGTTTGTACTTTGGCGACTACATATATTAATTAGCGGTCCGACCGTTGCGCGAGACATCGGTTGCATTTTGTTTAGTTAAATTTGTCCTTGTTTGGTATTTATATCATGCTTATTCACACTTAGTTTTTTATTTCTGCTCGAGCATGAGCAAAGAAAGTCAATACGGAATCTTCGACATGCAGCTAAGAGAGCTGCCACCTAGTGAATATGCATGTGATTAAATTGCACTAAACTACGAAAAAGTTTGATGACTGTTTATTTTGTGTGTGACATGTTGCAATATAAGTTTAATGTTGAATAGTTGTTATAGTATAGTATTATCTGATAAAAGTGTATCCCTATTTAATTTGTTATTTCATAGTTGGCCTGAGAGCCAATCATCGTCTTTACCCGAATCTGGGGTAAAGCCCCCTACCGGTAACATTGGCTGGAGCTTAATAATCCAGGCCTTAGTGATAGGCCAAGCCTCACGGCACCTGGATAATCGAGGCTACCCTTTTCATTGAATATTAACCTAGACATTATTCACATATCCGATGTGTCTACGTTATGACGGCGTCTCATAATATTACATTTTACCTTTTAACCCAGTGATCGAAAGGTCAAATGTTGCTGAAGGGTAGGACGCGGAGTGCTTAGGTGTAGGGTGCCGAGCTGTCAATCGAGAGGAGTATGTTTGACACAAACTTAGGAAAAAGGCACAGCACCTATGGATGCACAAACCAGATGGTATTGTATGCAAGCACGAACTAGATGACACTATATATACAAGCACGAACTAGATGACACTCTATACAAGCGCAAACTAAATGACCCTACATACAAGCATAGACTCTGGAGAAATGGCAGTATAGACAAGGTTTCCGAGCTCAATCATCAACGTTTTCTGGCGCAATCCCACCACCAACCGGGAACTAGACGGCTTCCTCTTACGGGATCCCTCTATCATGGGTCAACGTTGTCTTCGACCGGCAGGTAACGTGATGCGCCACAACGAGGTAGCAGGCAGTGTGTAACTCTGGACGCCCCCGGACTTTGGAGAAGACACAAAACTTAGAGAGGGCTTTGAGAAAGACACGATACTCAATGGGCTTAATATCTGAAACACCATTACTAACCGTAGCAGCTTAAAGGAAATCACCATACAACCGCGTTAAGTAAATAACTTGATTACCTACAGTGAAGCTTATGGAAAGTTCCATTTTTGCTCGTATGTTAAAAACGCTGTTACAATATAATTTTGAATCCTGGTTTATTATTGATTTTTTATAAGCTCCTTTAGCTTACAGAACGGTCCTGTGGACATCCTGTCATATTCCGTTCTTGTCACTGTACCGAACGAACTGAATGTAGAGTGGTATATTATCGATCGTGTTTGTTTCTTACAATACAGAATAATGCCACCGGTCCGTCTTATTCGTTGGCAGAATAACCCCAGACGACTATTTCAATAATGAATAATAATATTAAGCTAACCATTCATATACAACTCAATTCAGAATGTAACAAGACATATCAGAATGTATCACAAACACACTACTACCACCACCACCACCAACACCACCACAAACACACTAGTACCACCACCACCACCACCACCACCACCACAAACACACTACTACCACCACCACCACCAACACCACCACAAACACACTAGTACCACCACCACCACCACCACCACCACCACAAACACACTACTACCACCACCACCGCCACCACCACCACAAACACACTACTACCACCACCACGATATCTACGTACACGTAGCTCTGAGCAATGGCACATGACATGTTAAACACATACCGTCTGGCATCCTCTGTCACATCGTATCTTCATCCATGGTTCACTGAAGCGTCCATACAAGCGGCAGCAAAACATTCTACCCGTCGCTAAAACGCATGCTTTAACGAAGAGCTATTTCCAGGGTCATTATTTGTTGCAGGAATTCCTAGAATATGCATTTGTCATTGTCAATACAGGATTATTTTATCAGTTATAATTTCCCGGAACGAATCTGTGGTGGGAGTTTCCCTTCATACGCTAATATCAAAACTGATACTTTGTGTCAAAAGAAAATTCGTACAATGTTATATTATGCCCCAGGCAATACTGTTCCTAGAAAGCGACTTGATTCCTGGCGGGGCCAATATAGTTTCAATGTTGACGTTTAATTTATATATTCCCAGCAGGAAGACGGACGGCGCGCCATTAATATGTCAATCGTCAACGGAGTCTACTTGACAGAACGCAGTCGTCCAACTTTAGATAGCATTGATTTCAGCTTAATTAAAGTCAGACCAGTTCGTTGCGATTCCGAATGCCAACATATGCTGTCATCGCTATATCAATGCAATGACAGCTCGATCTATACGAATTCATGTCTGCAACAAACTGAGGCAAACTGTAATCTCCGTATCGCCTTCTTTCGATAACATGCATCACCGCATACTGTATGTGTGTGTGTGTGTGTGTGTGCGTGCGTGCGTGCGTGCGTGTGTATGCATGTATGCGTGTATGTATGTATGTATGAGTGTATAAGCGTATGTATGTATGCTTGTATTTATGCATGCATGTATGCATGCATGTATGTATGTATATATATATATGTATGTATGTTCATATGCGTATGTATGTGTATGAAAGTATGTATGTATGTATGTGTGTATGTATGTATGTATGTATGTGTGTATGTATGTATGTATATATGTATGTATGTATGTATGTATGTATGTATGTATGTATGTATGTATGTATGTATGTATGTATGTATGTATGTATGCATGTATGTATATATGTATGTATGTATGTATATATATATGTATGTATGTTCATATGCGTATGTATGTGTATGAAAGTATGTATGTATGTATGTATGTGTATGAAAGTATGTATGTATATATGTATGTATGTATGCATGTATGTATATATGTATGTATGTATATATATATATGTATGTATGTTCATATGCGTATGTATGTGTATGAAAGTATGTATGTATGTATGTATGTGTATGAAAGTATGTATGTATGTATGTATGTGTATGAAAGTATGTATGTATATATGTATGTATGTATCCATGTATGTATATATGTATGTATGTTCATATGCGTATGTATGTGTATGAAAGTATGAAAGTATGTATGTATGTATGTATGTGTATGAAAGTATGTATGTATATATGTATGTATGTATGCATGTATGTATATATGTATGTATGTATGTATATATATATGTATGTATGTTCATATACGTATGTATGTGTATGAAAGTATGTATGTATGTATGTATGTGTATGAAAGTATGTATGTATATATGTATGTATGTATGCATGTATGTATATATGTATGTATGTATATATATATGTATGTATGTTCATATGCGTATGTATGTGTATGAAAGTATGTATGTATGTATGTATGTGTATGAAAGTATGTATGTATATATGTATGTATGCATGTATGTATATATGTATGTATGTATGTATATATATATGTATGTATGTTCATATGCGTATGTATGTGTATGAAAGTATGTATGTATGTATGTATGTGTATGAAAGTATGTATGTATATATGTATGTATGTATGCATGTATGTATATATGTATGTATGTATATATATATGTATGTATGTTCATATGCGTATGTATGTGTATGAAAGTATGTATGTATGTATGTATGTATGTGTATGAAAGTATGTATGTATATATGTATGTATGTATGTATGTATGTATATATGTATGTATGTATGTATGTATGTATGTATGTATGTATGCATGTATGTATATATGTATGTATGTATATATATATGTATGTATGTTCATATGCGTATGTATGTGTATGAAAGTATGTATGTATGTATGTATGTATGTGTATGAAAGTATGTATGTATATATGTATGTATGTATGTATGTATGTATATATGTATGTATGTATGTATGTATGTATGTATGTATGTGTATGAAAGTATGTATGTATATATGTATGTATGTATGTATGTATATATGTATGTATGTATGTATGTATGCATGCATGCATGCGTGTATGTATGTATATATATGTATATACATGCATGATGTCACACTAACAATAACAAATATGACCAATGTACTGATGTGTTCGGCCAACCACTGGTTACTTTCAGCAATAACAGTTGACGTGTCGTCCTTGGAATTGATGGAAGTACGTGAGAATGAACCACCGACCATCGCAGATGGGGTCAGCTGTATCCTGTCAAACAATTAGGGCTCTGAGGTGATAATGAATCACAGTCCATAGGTGGACACACCTGTTGCTTTTCAACGAAATCAACAAGGACCCATGCAGAGATGCAATTTCAGACCGATCTGTACTCGTTGATAGTCAGTACTAGCTTTCGCCATTCAGTAACCTGTTCATGACGTGCTGATGAGACAGCTGAATCCCACAGGAAATTAAGGATTAAAATGTAATCGTCCAGTGTAACTGAGTAGGGATGGCATAAATGACTGTGGTAACATCGCGCAGTGTTGTAGAGTTTCAACAGCTTTATTTGAAGACGATCCTTAGCGTGGAATGATCGCAGAACAAAGTAATCGGTCTTGCAATTCTACAAAAATTAGCAAAACGGTCATATGTAGACTGCTGCGATTTGGGCACCTGGGACCGGTTTCATGAAGCGTACGTAAAGTTACGCAATTACTTAGCGTCACGTGTTTGCGTAAACTCCTATGTTCGCTTATATTTAAAAATTCACGTCATTTACTAAGACAATCATCTTAGCGTTAAGAACGTTCCTAGCCGCTTCATGAAACCGGCCCCTGCAACGTATGTCCAGTTGAACGCATTCCGACGGTTGTGGTATATGAAGAGTTGCTAAATGAAAGGATTCGCACATGTGTCGCCTATATTAATAAATAAGGGTCAGTGAAATAAAGGATCAAAGGAGTTAAATGATTAAAGTAGATAGATAATACGAGTGCACTGGTAATCAGTTACCGAATACACATCTATCTGGACCCCAGTGTCTTGTTGTCAGCATCACAGATCACAGTCCAGTAAAATCAGCCCATTTTTTTACCAAACCCGGGCTGTTTGGTTAAAAAGCCTATTTTTGTTTTAAGATGACCAGTAGTGTGTCCTGAACTTCCAGAAAAAAACAACAACCAAAATCCACCCTGGGAAACCTCGATTTTTTTCATGAACAATATACGTATCCTGTCAGTCGCTTTTTGTAACATTTACTTTTTATTGGCTGTCCATACATAGATGAAAGAGTTTTGGCGGCGCACTGACTTCCACTGGCCAGCAAGTTAACGGTTAGAATACTTGTGTTGATTTTTATTTGATGTATCCATTAACTCGCTAATATAAGAAATCAAGTGTTTGCCACAAGATTAGATCTTACCATTGTGTATCGAAAACCAATGTTTTAAAATCCAAACACGAGCGATAAACATTTTCTACCTCCACTTCTTCTTACACTCATGAAGAACAAGGGACGTGGCGGTAGTGCATCAAAAGAAAAACTCAGACTACTGTTAATCGCAATTTGCCATGCTATAATGGGAACAGTTTCACACCACTCTTATATGCTGTTATCTGTTGATCTTTTCATTCACCAGACAACCAGATCCAAAGTCTTGATAAATTTATTATCGTCTTTGGACTTCAGTGCTACATTTGAACATGTAATTTGAGAAAGCAGCTGTCTTGAGCGGATCAGTCGACGACTTGGCTCCTGGACTAGTACAGACTGATAACGGTGGCGGATTCCATCAGTGGGTAGCAGACAATTTTGATTACAATGAAGATACTCTGAACGGCCAAGAAACGACTCATGTTATGGGTATCATAGCTTGCCAAAAGAAACAAGGTAAAGATCCACGTACTGATGTCATCAAGCGCCGGAAATTTAGCACTGAAGACATTACACGTGCAGGAAACCTGGACGTGTTTCACCAGTTGATTTCATTCCTGTTTGCAGGTTGCAAATGCATGGAAGACAGTGGTTAGGACGAGCTTTGGGCAACTGTGTATGCACGGAAGTCAGTTCCCAAGATGTTCGAAGGCAAGTCGTACACAAAGACCCTCCGTGCTTGTTTTCTGACAAATGCAGCTATTCACGTGACTTCTATCAGTCACAACCCATTTTCCACCGACAATGACGAGCACCTCAAAATGTTGCTACAGGGGTCATAGCAGATGAGAGAATCGATCAATGTAAACCAAGCTATGGATAATGGAATGAAAATCCACCAGAAAATCACAGATCAGAAGTACGGAGACATCGTTCTCAGGAAGTTAGACCAAGTGAAAACCTTCGCAGTTATGAGGAAAACTGTCAAAATGAAAGATGGAAAAGAAGTGCGCAGGTCGTCGATGGAGCTGTACCAGAGACTATTGGCCAGCGCATATACTTCTGGACCACCAGATCGCTGGGTCTTCTCACATGAGCTAGCAGCCGTAGCCCTAGCTTTATTCCACGACAATGGCACAATGCGAAGGCCAGTGAAGTCTAAACTAGTTTCATACATCGCCACCCTCGAGCCCCATGTTGTCTGCAATAATGAAATTGACGTCAAAGCCACAGTTGTGGATGGATGTGCCGTTCTGCATCAGGTACCCTGGCCAAAGACAGGTACCTTTCATGAAGTGTGTTCATCTTATGTGATGTGTGTTCTACACTTGGCAGCACTGGCCTTGTTCGTATAGTGTCCGGCAGCTATGAAGTGCTCACGACCAAGGAACCCGAACACAAGCGACGAAAATTGGGAAAGATCCTTTCCGCTGATGTGTTGGTTGGACGTAACACTCCAGTGCCTTCAGACAAAAGTAATTTTCTTTCAAACGTACAACAAACAGCAACTCGTTAACCTCCTCTCTATGTACCTGCTGAAAGAAGGTATCGAGGTGCGTCACGCTGGCGAGGAAGGAGATGCGGATACTACAATTGCGAAGTGTACCCTAGATGTTGCAGAATCCCACAAGAACGTATGTGTCCGTTGTGATGATACAGATCTGCTTGTAATTCTGCTTTACCATGCGCCTGAGAAGTCCACTATTTACATGCAAACCAAGCAAAGACTAATCAATATTAGCGCTGGTCAACATGCTCTCGGAAAGGAGACGTAAGTGCTTGGCATTTGCACACGCTATGTCTGGCTGTGACACAACGTCAGCTATTTACGGTATTGGCAAAGTCAGACACGTGAAAGTTCTAGGTTTTTCAACAGAGCTGAGAACATCCGTTACCATATTCGGCAGTAACACTGCACCGAGAGCCGACATTGCAACAGCTGGGGAGCGGTATATGATTTCGCCTTACACTAAAAGCAACTCAAATGTCATAAATCTCGACGACATGCACATAATTTCATCCAAGTATGTCGCCATTGAACGAATGCCACCAACAAGTCGAGCATGCTACTTCCATTTATTCAGAGTGCACCTACAGGTTTCTACTTGGGTTAATCTGAAGATGGTATTGGATAGAAAGACGTGTGGCTTCCACAGTAACGCACACTCAGTTATCACAGACAAAGAACCAGCACCCAAACATCTTCTACAAGAAATCCTTTGCTCTTGCAAGCGCCAATACAACTTGTGTGTGTCTTGCAACTGCTCAATGAAGTGTCTTGCCTGTAGCGTCCACTCAAACTCTTGTACAGCTACCCAACAGTGACGACGATGACAATGCTGATGATGATATTTAACAAATGATGTATTAGAAGATTACGGGTAGGAAATTTATGATCTCTCCTATTTATATTCAAGTTTGAATGCTATACCATTCACTGTTTGGGGTATAAATGACATTTGTGCGATGTTCATTAAGATGTTAATTAAATCCCAGAACAACGTTTGGACGAAGTGCTATATAAGAAACATATTATTAATTAATTAATTACTTGTTTAATTACTTAATTGATTAATTAAACTCCATCATTAATATGTGGCTTAATAGACCAGCCAGTATACATATCATTACAAACGTATTAACCAATAAATGAAACAGTTAAAATATGATTAACAAACGCAAACAAAAAGTGTTATTTCGAAATTGGACCGAAACACCCAAAACAAAGGATTGGGGGTAAAAACAAAGTTCCCCAGGAGTTAATTTTGGTTGAGTTTTTTTGGAAGTTCAGGAAACTCTACTGGTCACCTTAAAATAAAAATTGGGTTTTTAACCAAAATGTCCGAGTCATCGTCAGTTTCTACTGGTCTACCAAGCGTGCGTCGGAAGGTTGTAAGTCATACTGGCAACTTACTGACATCGTGCAACTAACAGGTTTCGTTTCTTTTTCATTCATTTTATTTAATGTGCATTGAGCTTCAATGATATTGAGCTGTATAAAATGGAAATGTATCAATCGAGACAGCTACAACTTGGTATCAGAATTAGACAATGCGGGATGAAGTTACCGAAAGCACACACGAAGCCGTCGCCGCTGTAAGCGGACGGCCAGGAAAACAGCGGACTCGGTAAACAATCATAATTCTCTTCAAACAACTTAGCAGTGCAAATGAATCCATGCATTGATGACCTGGGAAGATCTAACAGACACATGCGGCACTTAGTCCACTACGAAGTAAGCATTGACAGTGAGGAAACGCTGACGACATCCAAGGGTGTTGACGTATTCTTGGCACGTTGTGCTTCTAGTGTCGCGGCAAGAGCGATTGTATTTTCTGGATAGTCGGGCGAACTATAATAACGTTTATATAACTACAGTATAATAACGTATTTTTATGAATACAACATATTTATGAACAGTCGAATAACTATGTTATTAATAATAATAATAAAAATTATTATTAAAATTTCAAAAAAATAATAATTATTATTATGCAGAATAATAAAGAGTGTAGAAAGTTGTATAACAAAGTTATCAGCCAATATATAATTGGAATGTTTACAAGTATAGTTTTCATATTTTGGGAGATAATACCACAATTATTAACATGGGCTATTGTGTGAGTGTGTGAGGTTGGGAGCTCTTCAGATTGAATGAATAGTTGTGATTGCGCTGTACGTTGTTTGAGTTTAGTTAATCAAACAGAATATTCATTTTCAAACAAATGTTTTCCAATAACAAAATGTTGTTGAAACATGGGCTTCTGGCACAAGCTTACCAAAAAAATGTTGTTGAAAAGGGGGCTTCTGGCACAAGCTTACCAACAAAATGTTGTTGAAACAGGGGCTTCTGGCACAAGCTTACCAACAAAAATGGCGCAGTCCATGAAACATAGGTGCCGTGCATGGGTTCAACAAACTTTTCCTAATAAACTATAGTCCAGGCACTGCCCTACATACCCGGACAAATTGTATGTAGACGGAGTTTTACTTTTGATTTTTATTCTACACACCCTTCAACACTTCAGAAGGTGCTTTTTGAAAATCAGTGGAATAAGGTCACTGGAGCGTGAAATCAGTGGCATAAGGTCAATGGAGTGTGAAATCAGTGGCATAAGGTCACTGGAGTGTGAAATCAGTGGCATAAGGTCACTGGAGCGTGAAATCCAAGAAATTCTTGGTATCAATTCCGCCTGAAATTGACATATCAGACACACCTGAGTCATCTGTTTTACATTTTGATGCCCCATTGGATGAAAAATACAATATGGCCGCAGATCGGGGACGATCGTCGACCGTAGACACATGATCAGCCAAAGCTTTCGATTGAGATGAGCTAGAAACTGGATTTTATGACCTTTCCAGTTGAACATCTACGTCAAAGGTCAAGTTAATGGGTTAAAATTGACCTTTTTTAACCATATATGGTTGCTAAACGGGACAAAATTGGATATAAATTATCTCAGTGGCTATCGTCATAGTTCTGCTGAGGTAAAATAAAATGGATGAGATTAGATTAAATTTTTAAGGTCATAACTAAACGTCATGCCGAGGTCAAAGATCAAAACTGACTAAAAATTTGTATATCGGGCCTATTTTTAATATAGAAAACCAAAAATTACAAATGATGTTCAATCCATGATATGTGACACCATTCACACTGTTTATTTTTAACATAACATGTCAAACACAAAATTCATGTAAACCACCAGGTGATTTATAATAATAATATTTAATATTTATATTTAATATTTAATAATAATAATATGCTTGACTTGACCGCCGCTTTCGACACCATTGACCACGGCATTCTATTGAGCAGACTCACTCACAGATTCGGTGTCACTGGCGCTGCGCTTGAGTGGTTCAGATCTTACTTGTCCGGTCGGCATCAAGTCGTTCGTGTTGGAAGTGTCAAATCCTCCCCAACTGCTGTGCCGTTTGCTGTATCGCAAGGCTCCGTACTCGGGCCATTGCTGTTCACTGCATATATTAACCACTTGGCGACATCATCAAGAAATTCGGCTTAGAATATCACCTATTTGCCGACCACACGCAACTTTATGTTTCGTTTTGTCCTGGTGGAGATGGCCAAATGAACTCAATGGATCGTTTGTGCTGTAGCCTAGAAGAAATTGGCGAATGGTCTCGCACCAATTTACTGAAATCAGAAGACGGATGTCATGGTGTTTGGCACTAAACAGAAGTTGCCACTGCTAAAGGAGATACGCATTTTTGACTCGACTTTGACTTCGTCTTCAAATGCGCGCAACCTGGGCGTTGTATTTGATCGATCCCTCGACATGACTAACCACATAAGTGCCATTTGCCGAACAGCGTATATGCACCTCCACAACACCAGTCGTATCAGGCGATACCTCACAATAGATGCGACTAAATCACTTGTGCATGCTTTCGTTATGTCTAGATTGGACTACAGGAAGGCGTTACTGGCTGGACTACCACGTGACCACATTCACAAACTCCAGCGAATCCAAAACATGGCAGCCAGAATCATGATGTTCACACCTCGCCGTAGACCACATAACTCCGGTTCTAAAAGAATTACACTGGCTGCCAATCAAATGCCCAACCGAGTTTAAAATACTCTTTTATGTGTTCAGATGTCTGAACGGGACGGCGCCGCTGTATCTTGCCAATCTGTTAACCAAGCACTGTCCGGGGCGCACACGTTCAGCTGAACAACTTTTGCTTGAAGTCCCACGAACGAACCTGGTCAGTTTCGGGGACAGGTCCTTTCGTGTGATTGGACCTCGACTATGGAATGCACTGACCATTGCTATCAAGTGCAGCAGAACTCTGTGGGCGTTCAGAAAGACACTAAAGACGCACATGTTCAAAGCTCAATACTGCTGACATTTTTAACATTTCATTTGAGGACATTTTAATGCATGTCTTACTTTTATACATATAGATATAATCATTTTGAGTGCATGTATCAGTATTTATTTATGTATGCGTGCGTGCGTGCATGTGTGTGGGTATGTATGTATAGCTATGCATATATGTAAATACAGTAATAACAGGTCTAATTTATAATTTATCTAATTTTATTTATTTATTTAATTAATAGTTTTAATATAACTAACTTAATTTGTTCTACATTTTATCTGAAGTTTCTTTTTTGCAGTTTTTATAAGTATACATTGAATCGCTTGATTGGATTTTATTGTACAGCGCTTTGAGCATATCATGGATATTGCGCTCTATAAATATTAAATATTATTATTATTATTTAGAACAATAGACACCTGTAATTTATATCTAGCAAGCCTATACATGTACATCAGACTTTGGCCTACAGTTAGCTAACCACGATTTTGGCAGTTTCCCCTTTGTGATTTGTGGCAATAGATGGCACACTTCACCCCATATTGTTTGCATGGGCCCCGCATGGTATCACACCTTCCACTACATGTGCACATGGAGAGCATATTAGTGGGCGGGGGTTCATGCATTTCGATGGTTTGAGGGTGTCTCCATCACTTTCCCACCGATACTGACAGCAGTGTAGGCGACTTCCTTCACTGACAACAACCCCACGAATCACAAAGAATGCTCGGGTGATGTGATCACGTAAAACAGTCGATGTGGGGG
Source organism: Paraescarpia echinospica (assembly GCA_020002185.1). NCBI lineage: Eukaryota > Metazoa > Annelida > Polychaeta > Sabellida > Siboglinidae > Paraescarpia > Paraescarpia echinospica. The sequence continues at coordinate 20,931,641 of CM034543.1, read as the reverse complement.
GAGCTCTGTAGGGCAGAGCCAGGACTACTACTAAAAAATGGCGTGATATTGTTGGCTATGTACGAAACAGGATTTAGATGGCGAGTTTTAATTAGTTCTACGGTGGGCGGACTACAGAAAGTCAGCTTGGTGGAACTTACACGACAAGTTGTTTTGAAGTGCAGTAAGCCAGGTGTGGTGGCTAAGACTAGGCTGGGCGTTACCGAAGCAGTAATAAGTTGGAACCCGACGTAGACCGTGGGGAGTTAGAGCGAAGTGGGATAGTGTAGCCAGAATGTATTAGTTGAATAAAAACGTGTCGTTGCCACACTCGGAATTGGAGTGGGCCACACTAGTGTTCTGCTGCGGCTTGATCGATTGGAACGAGAGGCGTTCGTTACAAAAGGTTAGTATGTATTAATGTATTAACCCTTTTCGGTACATAAACCTCAAAAGTACATTTTGGTTCCCTTTAAGATGACGGGTAGTTTCGAAGAAGAGTTCCTATTTTTATCGTCGTTTCTTCGTTCAACTTGTACTTGCATTCGTAATAATGGGACAACGTCTAGTGCCGTGTGTTTCGTTTAGGAGAATCAAAAATGGGTGTTAAAACAAATACAACGGGCACACGAGGTTGATGCTTCTGTCTACGGAAGCGTTATTTTTTTTGCTATCCTGATTGGCCGTCTACATTTCCAATTTCCGGAGCTCGCTCGCATATTGAAACACCAAGATGGGACTTGTAAACCAATATGGCTGGTGTGAGTAGTTGCGGTAATGGACAAAGTGTCGTGCTGGTACTGAATAACAAGACAGACAACTGTTTTGCAGCGTGGACAATCAGAAATGTACTTCATTTTTCGTCTAACACAGGTGTCAGATATGTGATTTATTATCAGGGTTTATGACATGTTTTATATATGCAATCAATGCCAATGCAGCAAGTTATGTCAAACGCCGCGAATCAAAGATATTGCAGCATGTGATGGGGATACAGTATAAAATAACAAACAATTTAGCAATGCATAGAAACTCTGACAACATATTGTGCTATTGTAGATACAGTTAAACAACTGGTAGAGAGAAAGAGGGGGAAAGAGAGACAGTGAGTAGGAGAGAGAGAGAGGAAAAAAAAGAGAAAGAGGGAGACAGGGAGGGGGAGGGAGGGAGGGAGGGAGGGAGGGAGGGAGGGAGGGAGGGAGGGAGGAGGGGAGGGAGGGAGGGAGGGAGGGAGGGGGGGAGGGGAGGGAGGGATTGAGGGACGGAGACAGAGAGAGAGAGGTGGAGGGAGAGAGAGGGAGGGAGAGAGAGGGAGGGAGAGAGAGGGAGGGAGAGACAGAGATATATAGAGAAAGAGAGGGGGAGGGATAGAGATAGAAAGAGAGTGAGTAAGTGAGTGAGTGAGTGAGTGAGTGGGTGGGTGAGTGAGTGAGTGAGTGGATGGGTGGATATGTGAGTGAGTGAGTGAGTGAATGAGTGAGTGAATGAGTGGATGTGTATATATGTGAGTGAGTGAGTGAGTGAGTGAATGAGTGGATGTGTAGATATGTGAATGAGTGAGTGAGTGAGTGAGTGGGACAGAAAGAGAGATAGGAAATGGAAGGAGAGAGAGAGGGAGAGAGAGGGGGAGGGAGAGAGAGGGGGGGGACATAGGAAAGGAGAGAGTATTTTAGTATATGACGTCAACTGCACCATTCCCTTCGATCTTTCCCGGAACCCAGGACTTAAGAGCCACTGATTTCCCTAAATCAGTCCTGGGATCCGACTCAAAATAAAGTCGCCAAGCCATTGGGAGTGAGTCGCCAAGAGTTTACAGTGACTGTCCAGCCGTTCTGCTATTGTTTCGCTTGCCCGTACTAAACATACAAAAAATGAATAATATGTGCCATATGTTTCATGAATTTGAAACGCCGTGTGATATTTTATTACACGGCATTTCAAATAACCGACATGTGACGTATATTGGTCGTCTCGCATACATCTGTTATTGGCTAATCATACTGGGCGAAAAATCTATGCCATTTTTTATTCATTCCATAGAGAAGCCTTCAAAGTGCACATTTTGCTTTAGTCACTATGTCAAGGCAGTTTACATTGTTTGTCGGAATGTCTGCCTTTTATTATTACTAGTATGAAGTGTGGTAGCGTAATATCCTTCAAACATGATCGAAATTGAACGATCTTCGAGATTCCGTGTCACCTCTGTACACATCGATATATGAACGGCGCTGATTTGTTGATTTCCTTTTCAACAATAAAGTTTAATCAATATTATTCTTAATCATTTATTGACGTCAATACTATTTAGACGAGTCTATGTTATCATTATTTATTTTATCATTGATAACTAGTTGCTCGTTTGATGGCATAGGTGGCCAAGCAAGTTTCGCGACTAGAATTTCGGTCGCAACCCCATAAAAAGATTAAGACCCTCTGCACTACATGTTTTTTATTTTGTTTTCTCATTATATGGTCTATACTTCCTACTTGTTGTTTATTAATTTAGCTCATGATCTTTATTTTAGTAATTGCTGATCTAAGGATTTATCGATGACTCTTACAGTATGCGGCTATAAGAACTGTTGCCAACAAAGACATGTTGTACATGCAGAGGTAATGTGTTTCCGTATACTGGTGTTTACTCCTGCATAGCCGACGAAGAGTAACAATACACTAGCCCCACCATCCAACAGAGTCGCTATGGGATGACGTAGAGGAGGGAGCATCGTGACCTCTGGAATGTCTGCGCTCTTGGATCATTCCCCGTCTTTTCAGGCGCAGCAACGCAGTATCACGCAGCACGAGAAGTCGAAAACGTCAATATGATGGCGTCGCTAGCACAACGTGAATGCCACGTCTAATACCGCTCTGTTTTATTCTTCAATGTGTTCATGTTACGTATTCATATTGCGTTCCTATCTTCGTCATATGGCTGGAATGTTGTTTGCGTTTGTCATTAAGATTTGTCATAGACTCGGGAACAAGGGGCATGCAGGGGGGCAACTGTCCCCTGAAATTTATCTGGGGGGGCAGACATATGGTTCTGCCCCCGCCCCATTAAATGTAAGCGTGAATGTTAGTTTTTGTGGCGAGCGTCAATGGCGGGTGGAATTGTAAATTTTATGAGACGATTAATGTGTATTTTTGTTGAATATGAAAGGTGTGTGCAATTGGAGGGAAGATATATTGTTTTTTGCCCCCCCCCCCCAGTAATAGGCGGCGTGGGGGCGAATTAGCAGAGGAGCGGAGAAAAGTTGGAGTAGGTAAATTGACAGCAGCGGCGCGACGTAAAAAATTTCAATTTGTCATGAGTTCACAGCTGACAGCCGAGAAGGTGAAGCTACAGCAGCGCAGCGGCGAAAAATATCCAAAGCACCTCCCCGTGCCGTCTTCCGATGTCACAGTCGAGCCAACCGAGACAGCTACAAGGTGAAGGAAGATGTGAAGATATGCGGCGGCGAAAATTCTTCAGTGGTGCTGAAACTCCGTTAGCCTCCCCCCTCCAAAATGAATTTCGTTCCCTCATCACTGGTACCCAACGACGAAACGTACCTTTATATATAGCCGTTATTGTCAGTAAACTCACGAATGACCATAAGTGTGGATGTACTGCATGATGGCCTGCCTTGCCAGACAATTTTATTATTGAATTTCCATTGTGGAAAATGTTCCAAAAGGACATTTTTAATGGCAAAAAGGGCACACTTATGAAGACAACCACACACACAGCACGCACTCGCGCGCACACGCACAAGCACGCACAAGCACGCACACACACACTCTCTCTTTCACACACACACACACATACACACACACTGACACACACACACACACACACACACACACACACACACACACACACACACACACACACACACACACACACACACACACACACACACACACACACACACATGTACAAGCAAGGCAGCCGCCACAAAGCACGTACAAAACACCTTATTCTGCGCTCAACCTGCATTAGTTCAATCGAATGTCACCTCCGTATCTGCAAAAATACGTTCTAAAATAAATCTTATACGATGCAAGTTTGTCTTCTAAATGGAAAAAAATGTTTTTGCTGCGATGTCTATGTTGTATGAAGGGAGGAGTGGGAATTGTTATAATAAAAAATAGGTTTGCCGGTCATTCACCGCCCGGGGGCCTCCACCATCCTGAATCCGGCACCAGATCTTACAATAAATATGCACGCTCGGTATCAGAGCCGTGCAGTATGAGTCGACTGCATTCGAACGTATGCCGCTAGCGTGTTTGTGAAAGAACTGTGAGATTTACTTCGGCTGAACGTATCAGGTGAGTTGTAACCTTGACTGGTTTAGAGGTACGAAGAAAATATTCAATTGCGCGCGTTGTTTCTACGTGCGCGTTGAAAACAAAGGTTACTGTGCGAATTAAGCCATCTATGTGCCCTCTGGTATGCGCATATTAGGTTTTAAGAACATGTAGCTTGTATTTAAAATGGACGATCAACCCGAGGCCGTGATGCGCTGCCAATATATATATATATATATATTTGTCTTCTTCTTGGCTTGGCTTGGCTTCGGGATTGAATTGGTGGGTGGTCCACGTCTGCCGCAGGCGCGCTGCAATGGTGGCTGACCTGGACAGACAAATTTAGTTACAACGGCTGTCTCGTTACTGGAGGGTGCTGGTTGGTTCTTTCTTTTCCACATCTTCTCTTATGTGTGTTCTCTCCGTTCGTTTTCGAAAGTGGATGCTCCTTGTCTCGCTTGCCGCCTTCAAACAACGCGATCTGCCGCCCGATCTTCCCATTGGTGATGGCTGATCTTGCATGCGGTAAATGACTTCCTCAATGAGTCCTTGTAGCGCATCCAAGGAGCCCCTCTGTCTCGTTTGCCAGCGGAAGTTTCTCCATATAGTGAACACTTTTCCTCCATTCTTGAAACATGGCCAGCGCAGCTATATCTGAAGGAGCGTAGCCTCCATGCTGGTGGTCTTTGCAGACTCCTGCACCTAGTCACTCCAATGGATACAGAGGATAGTGCGAAGACATCGCTAGTTCAAGGATGCGCACACGGCGACGGTAAGTCACCCATGATTCTGACGACAGCTCTGTGGACGCTCACGTTTGTGTCTATTCTTAGGCTGTCGTTGTTCCGCTTGTACACTCTGAAAAATGCGCTGTTTGTCTTGAACAACATGTTGTCGACTTCTTTGTCGATCTTCGAATCAGATGCTGAAGAAGATGGTGAACTGTGTGGGCGCAAGGACACAGCCCTGTTTCACCCCGTTGGTTATTAGGAAGGGCTTTGAAGGGTCGTCCTCGTGTTTAACTTGTCCGACCTGGCTTTCGTGGAGCTGAATGATTATGGTCAGAAACTTTCTTGTGGGAAACCTAGTTTTTAAGGATTTTCTACAGCCCTTCCCTACTCGCGTATCGAATGCTTCATTTCGGTGTCTCATAATCCACGAAGGCGATGATTAGACCGATGTTTTGCTCCCTGTACTTTTCCTGGATTTGTCTCAGGACGAACACCATGTCAGTTATACCCCGTTGACTCTGAAGCTACACTAGCTCTAGGGTATGTATGTTTTACTGCATTTGCATGTATCAGTCTGTTCAGTGTGACTCTTGCCAGAATTTCCCCAACGATTGAGATCAGTCTTATCCCACGATAACTTGAGCAATCTGACTTCTCGTCCTTATTCTTGTACATGGTGAAAATCGCAGCATCTTTGAGATCTCGAGGAACTTTGCCCTGCTCCCAGTAGCAAATAAACAGTTCATGGAGTTTGGCGTGCGGGTTGGGCCTCCATGTTTCCAGACATCTGGCAGGATGCAATCGAATCCTGCAGCTTTGTCACTCTTCAGTTTCTCTAAGGCCTTCACCGTCTCCTGTAGAGTTGGTGTTTCAAACAGTCCAGTTTTACGTGTTGTTACTGGATGTGATCGATGGCAGAATCTTGACCTACACGACTGAGAGTGCTGAAATGTTCAGATGATGGTCCAAGATGGCTTCTTTGTCAGTTCTATGCTCCATCAACAGCAGTACTATGTAGGGGACTCTGGGTCTGGTATGATGGACCATAAACAGCTTTCAGAGTTTCATAGAAGCCTTTGTAGTCACAAGTATCAGCATAAAACTGGGTTAACTCAGCTGCGGATGTCCACCACTCATTCTGAATATATTGTAGTTTACGCTGAAGAATGCTGCGTGCTTGACGAAAGGCCGCCTTTCACTACTGACATGATTGAGCCAAGTGGACTTGATTCGCTGATTGTTTCTTCGCCAACAGATTTAGAATTTCACTGTTATTTTCGTCGAACTAATCCTTGTTTTTCTCTGTGGATAAGCCAAGTATATCGGCAGATGTCTCAAAGAGATAAGGCATCAGTCAAGTTGTATATCCCCAAACCATGCCAGCGATGAAACCCCCAAGCGATTGGCTTGTCTATACAGAAGGGAGGCGAACCAACAAGGCGAAAGTAACAGAGTGGTTACACGCATCATCCCGCTCAGCCCATTTACAAACGTCATATTCGATTGAGAACAGAAATCTGACAAACATCCTACTACGAAGGAGCCACGATTAGAACTACACGGGGAAGGAAGAAATCGTTCGCTGTGCCGTTGCGATGTCTCGAAGCTTCGAAAACAAGCAAGACAACTGCTTGAATTAAGAAACAAATCATCAAACGAACTTTTGTTGAAGAGCAAGGACGGGGAAGATATGATGAAAAGTGAATAATGTGCGGCGCGCATGGACACGCAAAACTGGTCAGGGTCCGAATGTGTACAATGTGTTTGCGAAATGTGATGATGGCAACATAATGTAAGTGGGTGTTAACGGGAACGCACCCTCTTAGAGAGACAAAAACAGGGTAGTAATCTGAAACACCCTTTAGATAAAATAATTTTTAATAGAAATGCGCCTTAATTTTGCACAGACGTAGTTCGACATGTGGAGAAGATGATTCCCTAGAGAAAAATAAATTGTACTAAAACTGGTAACTTTATGACAAACCTTGTTTTGTTAAGGGGCCCGTTTTGCGTATTGTTGCCTTATAACATTTATATAACCTTCACTGTTTCCATCGTTTTACACCGTAACTCGTATTTTGCTAGGTTGGCGCCCTGTGTCATATCAGTGTTGCATGCATCACGATATCGCCAAGGTGGCATAACCAAACTAAACCCAATATTTAGACCGTTTCCGTGCTGTTGCCTAGATGTCCAGCCATGCATGCGGTAAGCGGAAAATCAAATCATTTGCTGCGTGGAGCGATTCGATTCCTGAATAATACCTATCAGTTTCAACAAATATAATGTGTAGCCACATACCACATCACTTGTTCGTATATGGAATCGCTGTTCTACGGTAGGCCTGCGGTGAAAACATGGGGACGTAAGATGTTTTTCTCATAGGTGAACATTGTCATGTTATTTAAGTCTTGCATGCAAAATACCGATTCAGATTTATTTCAATAGCGCATATGTTACACGCCGAAAATATAAAATGAAGCTTACAATATATTAACTACAAAGCAGCACCTACAAGCCTACTTCCGTGTTCAAAATTATTTCAGGAACAAAATTATGTACTTGAACGGGGGTTATACCGTGTCAAAAACGTTGTGAATTTATCCGAACGAGGAGGTGCATTAATGGTCTGTCCACATATCACTGCTTGTGCACGTGAGTGTATACGTGCGTGCGTGCGTGCGCGCTGGTGTGCATGGCAGAGACTGGTACGACACATAACGCTCATCTGCCAGTTTTTAAGGGCAAGAGACACTGCGAGGTGCGGAAAAGTCGATGTTCGTTCAGTGTGTCTGCCTCATGAACATTTCATAGTGTGATGCTACAAAACAGATTTTACATACAGTTTGCGTTCATTTATTCGAAAAATATAAAAGTATAGTAAAAGTAAAGGTAAGTTCTTATATAGCGCAGTATCTAGTCGTTAGGACTGTTCATTGCGCTTTACATTTTACTTTCTCGCAGACCTGTTCAATCGATCACCACCTCGACTTATTTGGGAAGCATTCAGCCAGGCAGCAATTAATGCGCGAAGAATATTCGTACACAAATATCCACCACAGTCTACAGCCAGGTACTCATTCATACAGATGAGTTAACTGAAGCAACGTAGAGTGAACGAACTTGCCCGAGTTTCGACACTGCAGCATAGGATTAATACCTGGGTTTTCCCGATTGGGAGTTCGGTGCTCTATCCACTGCGCCACTGGGCTCCACTTATTTGTCTTATATCTGGGTGATTGTGAAGGTAAATAAGACATAGATTTCTAGTTCAACAGGTACCAAAGATATGCATAATCTGTCAGTCGTGATTCATGAAGATGGCTTATGTCAGTCATGCGTTTATTCCTGTAAAATCCTTGAAATCACGGAGAGGACGGTGTCAGCAGTTAAATGCCGTGAAGTATTGGTGACAACTGGTAATTATGTAGCTTGTATTTTATTATCTTGACATAAATCTTTGTCATTCGCTAGTTTCTGTTGAGTTAGTTATTTTTATGAGAACATTTTATTAGGTTTGCATGCAGTGACCGCTTTATATTGCGTCTACACGCACTCTCGTATGCACGTCTGCACGGTATGAATGGTGCTAATTATTTTTTCTTAGAAATCATGCAAACGGAAGGCGAGTGTTGTATCAACATCTAGTCCTAGCAGCCGTCTGTCTCTTAATGTACATTTCTTATGGATGTGTTCCACAAATATTTTTTCTAAATGACTGACGTCGTGAAACGGCTTCGGAAACAAAGCTAGTGTACACGCATTAGATGGGATGTGGTATCATTGTCCTTGGACCATTGCGTTTCACACTATGCACAGCTCCACGCAGCATAGGAATCCACAGTGACAACTTGCGTCACCACAGATATTCCAATGACACGCTTAGTTATAGTTCGATGACCAATTCGTATATTACAGTGAAACCTCACTGGGTAATATTCACCTGAATGACGAGGTGACCGTATTAGAGGGACTAATTTCATATACTGTTACAAAAATAATTTGACACTGTTCCAGTGTGACCTTATTTTGGAGGTGGCCGTATTACTGGGGTGACCGTATATCGAGGTCCGACTGTATTTGCTTCCTATTCTTACTCAGACTAGGTGTCGACTAGATTTTCTTCTGGATGACTGACAGCAGATCAACGCTAGTAGCTGATAAAACAGTTCCGTTATGTATACACAAAAACACAGTGAGTGTTTGTTCCTGTACATGTCGTAAACCTGGATGCCTTTCCACCAGTCTCAGAATCATGGAGTTATTGTTGAAAACAACTTCTAATGTAAGGGTAAGGAAATGTCGAAGAAAATGATCCGCGCCGCTTCTTAGACGATGACACATCTGAATCTGCATTGACTAAAAACGTACCGATGGCAAAATACTGCAAGTCAACGCATTCCGAGTGCTAAGTGTCCTATGGTTATTGCGAGTACCGTCAAGAACACACTAAATGACTTTGGCACCGATCTGCCTGTGAGGAGGTTCTGTTATAAGGTCGATCGCCATTGCGTCATTTCATACAAGCTGTTTGTGTGGAATTGCAATTCGTCTCGTCAAAAGAGGAAATGACAACTGAAATTCCATTCGGCGGCGGCGTCTGCAATTACACCTTATCTTATTTTCTCAGTGTCACAATTTGATTTACAACATTCACATTCCCTACTCATATCCATGGGCATTGGCTCGACTTGTTTAACACTAGGTCAAACTGCAATAACACCAAGGCGGTTTCTTTTTACTTTCCGACCGATACATGACATTAATATAGACATTCTTCGTGAGGACCTTGCAAAATCAGATCTCTTAATTCAGCCAAAAACTACACTGTATGAGCTAGTAAACCAGTACTACGTTACACTAAGTAAAATTCTCGATAATCATGCCCCCAAACAAACAAACAAAAGTTAAAGTTCGTCCACCGTCACCACGGATGTCGCTAGACATAGCACAAGCAAAACGTCGCCGTCGATATCTTGACAGAATTTGGCGGACAAGATTGGTTACATTGAATCACGTTTTGTTATTACTGACGTTGTTTACAAGTTTACTGAACAGTCGATTGTTGATAATACACTGCAATGTTTTACACCTGCAACTGCAAGTGAAGGTCGCACTATATCACACAAAACTGTCCTAACAAATCGTTTGGTCTTGACCCTTTTCCAACATTTCTGCTGAAGAGTTGCATTGATCAACTGGTTTATCTTATTACAAATATTATAAATATGTCAATGCAGGATGGTGTTGTTCCACACGAATTCAAGCAAGCTCTAGTCAATCCTCTTAATAAAAAACAAAGTCTGTGCAAAAATGACCTTAACAATGACCGTCCTATCTCAAATCTTAGTTTTCTGTCAAAGGTTGAAGAAGGTTGTTACAAATCGACTCCATGAACATACTGATTCACAACATTAATTTTATCAAATGATCTACAATCTGCATGTAAGCGATTTCATTCAACCGAGACAGCTCTTCTTAGAATACACGATGACATTGTATGCAATATGGATAATAATAAATTGACTGCTCTTACCTTACTAGATCTATCAGCTGCTTTTGATACAATAGGTCACGACATTCTTTTACATCGCCTTAATAGACATTTTGGTATATCTGGCACGGCTCTTCATATTTTTCAGACCGATACCAAAGCATTAACATATCTGGCTCACTGTCTTGTCCAGAATATCTTCCATTTGGGGTCCCGCAAGGTTCTGTCCGTGGCCCTGTTCTGTTCAGCTTATACACTACATCCCCTAGTAGAGTCATAACTAATCATAATAATATAAATCATCATTTGTATGCTGACGACACACAGGTGTATATCACTTTCAACAACTGATCCACATACATCTCTGTGAACTTTAAATGAATGTCTCACCGACATCTTGCTGAGGATGCATGGAAGCAAGTAAATTGAAGCTAAATCCAGATAAAATTGAACTAATTATTATTGGCACAAAACAACAACGCAACAAGGTTGTTAACTACTTTCCAGTTAAATTACTTGGTAATGATACATCACAATCAGATACTGTTCGTAATCTAGGTGTTATCTTTGACAGTAATTTCAGCTTTAAGCAGAACATTTCTCAAGTATGTAAATCCTGTTTCTATCGTATACGTGATTTCCACCGAATTCGGCGTTATTTGTCTTTATCTACTGCTAAAACAATATCAGTATCTCTAATTAGCAGTCGCCTTGACCAGTGCAACTAACTTCTAAACGATATTGCTAAAAAGGACTTAGCTAAACTCCAACGTGTACATAATTGTTTAGCATGTGTAAACGCACCTCGTTTCTCACCATCTCTTCTCCTACTTAGACAGTTGCATTGGCTTCCAGTTACATATCGAATACAATTCAAATTAGCCACTATCACATATCGTATCCTTTCTACGCAACACCCATCCTATTTGTTTAGTCTCCTCAGATCATCTGTTTCACGACTTTTTGTTCCGAAAACCAATCTTAATATCGGCAAATGTGCTTTTTCTGTAGCTGCAACCAAAATCTGGAATCAAGTCCCTATCGCTTTAAAATCGTCTGAGACTATAAATACCTTCCGTTAAAAACTAGACTTATTTATTTCAAATTGCATTCCCACCCTAACCTTCGGCGGCCCCTTGCTCTAATGACGACTCTTGCTTGTCCCTGTTAACGATTTTGCCCAATGATTGTTGTATGTTGCGCCTCTGAGCTCAGATTCCTGGGGATTTAGGCGCTATAAAAGTTTGTCATTATTATTATTATTAACAATCCACTGAAAGATCATCCTTGCTACGAGGGATCGCTGAAGGTGGTTGTGAGCAAGGTCCCAGTTTTCAACACCTAGTGATATTTTTTCTCGTGTATTTCTATACATCCTAGACTAGCAGTGTGTTGTCGAGCAGCCACTCGCGGTTTGTTTATATTTGATTCCTTCTCATAGTCGACTGCATTTTACCCCGGCATCAAACTGCTATGCTAGTTACACAACTTTAATGCTTATTGAGTGTAATATGTGTGAGGTAAGCGACTGCGTTACCGACACTGACAGTTCTAACGAAGCCCATCGGCGTCGAACTCGACGAAGGTCGACAATATTAATATAATTCACGATCAACAAATCCCATGGTCCTTCTGGAATAACATCATTCTAGAACGAGCTCGTATCGATTCATGTTCGACATTTTTATTCATATATCAATATTATTCTTGGAAAATTGTCAATGGCATATTTATATATATATTGTAGGCTACTGCCCTTAGAACACTCACTAGTAGGAGTCGGACACACGATTTTTGAAGTAGGCGTCTTTTTCGGCGATTTGGATTTTGTTGGTCTATTTTTGTAAGTACTCCACTCAGAACAACAGTTTGCACAACTTTGACGGATTAGTTATTCAATATTTAGCACATAGAAAACCTTACGGACGAAATGGTCCAGGTTTTTGTTAAAACTGCATAACACAAATTAGGACGCACGATTCAATACCATACATTACTCATGGGTGAGGGGTTACACTGCTTTATATGACAAATTGGAGCACCCAAACAAGCACTACTTGACTCTAATCCTAAGTTTGTATATGTTCTACTGATCTTTACGTGTTGAATAAAATGAAAATTATAATCAAAGATATACACAATTGACTAATTGTTATAGGATATATTAATAAACTGTCATCAACATTTAAATGTTTGCTTCGATTTGCTTAAAATCAGGCCACAAAAATGTGATTAACAAATAATTTGATTAATATTAAGTCAGATTTCATTGCCATATTGTATTGCTCGTGGACTATGTGTGTTATATAAAAACAGTCAACATAAACACTTTTTGTATGTAAATCAATTTATTAAGATACAAAATAATATACATGCATACATCTCATTTATTCAGAACACAACTGCACACAAAAATTAAAGTATTTGTCCCAGTAAAACATGTGTATACATGGCTATATTTAACACACCGGTATGTTTGGCCATGCAGTCTAGAAGACCAAAATGTAATGGCTACTGCAGTATGCATATGAAACAATCTATTGCAACTAGCACCATTTTAATAAAATAACAAAGACACCTTTACAAAGACATCAAAGACAAACGGAACAGACTTCATTTGGGGGAGGGCCTGTCTGTTTCATGAATGCCGGGGGGGGGGGGTGATGCATGCATCAATTTGTGTCTGTAATATATTTATTATGTTCTGTGTGTTTCACTGTTATCTATCAGTTTCCGGTCAATGATACTGTTGTTTTGCTATATTTAAAAAAATGTTTTTGTTGTTGAAATCCTTTCATTGCTCAATCGTTTAGGGGGTGTCCGTCTCGTACACATATGATCATTATCTTTGAACTGTTAAACTTTATTTGTAGAGCAGGACCCCAAAGGGTAATGTGACTGACATGTATAAAATACATAGTTCCAAAATGCAAACAATCAACACAAAACGTGTAACTTACATAATATATAACTACCACCCTAAATAGTTAAATTATTAATTGCATATGTTATCAGATGGTAACAACATAGATCTACTACACAATTGCATTTGTTTGCATCAGCGTGGAAACGATGACAGTAGTATGCTACATACAGTCACAGTAACATGCTTATTGCAGATCACTTGCTGAACCAATTGACATTAACAGTTGTATGCCTGTTGCTTTTTACATAGTATTCTGGTATGAATCTATGCCTATTTTCTGCAAAGAAGGTATGGTCAAACATGTAGTGAAGTTCGCGTCAGGTGCAATACTAATTACATGTTGTGCACTTTACGTTCTATCACTCATCTAG
>CM034543.1:20821957-20916850 GCA_020002185.1 Paraescarpia echinospica | reverse complement strand
ATTTTCTTAGCTACCCTTTCTGGGGTTACAATTAACTGTCTTAAATAGTCTGATTCTGCCCCCTTGAACTTAGCCTCTGGTACTGGCAGTGAACTAGTGTCTTCTCTGGTAAACACTGAACTAAAATACTCATTTTAGGTCTTCAGCCATTAAGAATCCTTCTGATATTATATTTCCAGCACTATCTTCTAGAGGACCGACCTTATCCTGAACTTTCTGTTTGCTTCGAACATACGCATAAAAACTCTTGCTGTCATGTTTTATATTACAAGCTAATTTATGTTCATAGCTTCTTTTTAAATTTCTAATTTCAGCTGTAGCTTGGTTTAGTGCTTCTTTATAAATGTTGTAGTCTTCGTCATTGCCAGTACGTCTATATGACTTCCACATCATTTGTTTATACTTAATTTTTCTAATGGCTTCTTTCGATAAGTATTTCTTTCTGGTCCGTTTCCCTTGTTTTTTGAAGGGAACAAATTTATCTAAGATGCACTCTATTTCATTCTTTAAGATATTCCAGCATTCTGTTGCTGTCTTATTCTTCAGTGTATTATTCCAGTCTATCTTTGCTAAATATTTCCTCATTTCCTTATATCTTCCTTTGTGGAAATTTCTCCTGAACTGCTTTTATTATTTCTTTCTGATTTTACTTTGATGGTAAAATGTATCTGGTTGTGATCACTACTTCCCAGAGGCTCACATAATTTAACATTGTCAACTAATTCATTCTGTGAGGACAAAACTAAGTCTAACACATTATCTCCCCTGGTTGGTTCTAGCACATGTTGAGAAAGGAAACTATCTTGTACTAAAACTAAAAACTTGTGGTCCTCACTACCCATACTCTGTAGAGATTTCCATTTTATATGCCCATGGTTAAAATCCCCCATAATAACACAGTCCCGTTTGCTCACTTCCCTTATAGCGTTTTGTATTTTTCATTCTCTTCTATGCTTATGTTTGGACTTCGATAAACTAATCCAACCGTTAACGTTGAGTTTCCTGTAACTATGTTACACCAAACAGCTTCTTCGCAATCTGCTTCTCTGTCTAATTTTATTTCATAAGCCTGGATAGATTCTTTAATATATAAAATAACTCCACCTCCCCTTCTTCCTATTCTATCTTTCCTAAACATTACATATCCTGTCAGTCCCAATTCGGCATCTGATATATCGGTGGTTGCCCATGATTCGGTTATACCTATTATGTGAGGGTCAATATCTTCTACCATAATGTTTAGTTCATTTTTTTTGTTTACTATACTCCTTGCATTTAAACAAACACATTTATACCCAGCTTCAGAACAGTTTTCCAGACTGTTCTTTGCTGAATTATTTTTGCTGCCTTTATCTATGCCTCCAGTTTCAGGCTTCTCTGCGAGTCCCCCCTGCGAATTTAGTTTAAATAGATGCAACCTGTCCCACTGTCAACAGATCGCAGCAGATTCTCTGAGAATACTGCTGCCCCCTTTCCACTTAGATGGAGGCCATCTCTCATGTACATATCTTCTCTCCCAACAAAGTACCCCCATAAATCTATGAATCCCACGCCCTCTTCCTCACACATCTGCTCAACTAGTGCGTTGATCGCCATCCTCTTACAGTTTCTGTATCTTGCCCCCCTTCCTCCCATTACTGGCAAAATTCCTGAGAGAATAACCTGTTCCACTCTTGTCTTCTTTAGCTTCCTCACTAGATGTCTGTACTTCTGAACTATACCAGTTGTTCCGTCCTTGTCTGCATTGTTTGTCCCAACGTGTACTAGTATAGACCCTCCCTTGCCATGCCCTAATACCTTCTCTACCCTTTCGGTCACATGCTCTATCCTAGCCCCCGGTAGACATACAACAACGTCCTTCCCCTCGCATATAGTCTTGTCTGTTTTTCTCAGAATTGAATCGCCCATAAACACTCTCTCTTTTCTCTTTGCCCCCTCAATCACTGCCTCGGAGTAGCTCCTCCGGTTTGCATATGTCTGGTTGTTGTCTTTTCCTCTTGTCGTCTTCTCTCCTGTCACATTCTCTTCCATTCCCTTCTTTCCTGTCGCGTTTTCTCTTGTCCCCTTTCCTCCTGTCATCTTCTCTTCTAGCACATTTACTCTCACTTCCTTTCGTCCCTTCTTCTTTCCTCCCATCACATTTTCTTCTCTCCTCTCCCGTCCCTTTTCCCCGGCTACCTCCTTCACTACGGTCACTTTCTCCCCTGTCACCTTCACGCCTGTCATGTTTTCTGTTTTTTGCTGAACACTCTGTCTTCTTCCATCAGTCTTCTGTCTCACAGTCTTACCAACTGCCTCTGTGGTATCTACCTCTTCACCACCTGTATCGCTGTCGTGTCTCTCCTCGTTCTCTACAGTCTGACTACCTGCTGATCTATCCCCACTGGCCCGTTTTCTCTTCCTCTGCCGAACACTTTTCCTCCGTCCCTCTGTTTTCTCAATGTCTTGTTCCTTCACACCGGTCACCTTCCTTCCTCTCAGTCTCCTTTCTTCAGTCTCCGTGTCACAACTCTGCTCCTTCTGCGTTGTAGAATTCTCAACTCTCTCCGCGTCATCCCTCTCTGCTCCATCTATTTCTGTGTTGAGTCTCGCCTCCATCTCCTTCACTATATCCGTCAACTTACACACCTCCTTCATCAGACATTCCACCCTCAAACACCCCATACACCGAAAGGTGAATCCGTCATCTTTGGTCTCTGCCCATGATTTTGGACAACCAGACAACGCAAAATACACCCAGCTCTGGCAGTAGTTGCAAAATAGGTGTCGTTTTGCCCTGAGTTGCCGCTTGCAAGGTGCCATATCAGAATTTATTTATGTTCAAAGTAGTTTTATGTAGTCTTTGAAAAGACTTTTCTGTGTACAATTTACACCAGATTGTTTAGGTTATAGTTAGTTATATTTGTTAACACACAGTGACACACCGTGCCTTACCTAGTTACGATGTCGATGACAATGTATTCAAGTTAGGCTTAGATACAAGGTAGTCTTTACAAAGACTGTTTCCTGTGTACTATTATACACTTTAAAAGATTGCTATTTCAGGTTTTAATTACTCATCTAACTACATCGATTATCTCAAATAACGCTATTCTATTGTCGTTCATGGTACGCTAACTTCGCCAGTGACCTACTTTGTAAACAACGTTCCGATTACATTAACGTCCCCAATTATCGCTCGCAAATCGCCTACTTTTAATCTACCCTAGATTACTCCCTCTAGCTAACTTTTAACAAAAAATATTGCTTAATATATATCTATAATTACGTTATGTATCCTATACGCTCAATAATATCACTTATCTTGATCAAATATCCTTATATTTTCGCAAGTTTGCTGCACCAAATTCAAATCAATTCACCACCGGAAGTCCCCCAAATGCTCTGTTCTATTTTGGTAAATATTGATGGGCACCGAGTATGGATGTGTTGTAAAAGAGCTGGTGGTATTTGACATTGATGAAATTTGGTCAGCATATCATTTCTGAAATTTCAGATTTTTGAATAGTAGTTTCCTTATAATCTAACAAAACATTAACAAGGCTGTCAGTGGAAAAGTTAACAGTGGTCTGTGCCCTTCTTTGTTGTATACAAGTACAATAACTAACCAGGTAATCGTCCTTCATCAGTCATACTATTTTCAATGTATGATGAGGTTAACATTAAATGTTATGTGCACACATTCAAACACGATTGACATTTATACATTTTATACAATACAAAGTTACCTTATTATTTAGATTCTACTGCACAGAAAAATGTACATAGATTAAAGGTGCCCGGGAAAAGACACTTGAAAAGTAAATTTACAAAATATTATCAAAATGTGTGCCTTCACATTGATTTGTTGAAGTAAAATATAAAAGTATGCATTGACATTTGTTCAATTTATTGTTGCTGCTATCTTTTCGGGTTCATATTTTAGTGGCTTGAACAGAAGCAGCTATGTGGCCATGGGGAATCCGGAAAATCCAATAAACAAAACAGACAAAATCCCACAATGTTAAAAGTGCACAAATCCTACGACAAAATGAAATGTGTGCAGGTCTGGGATCAATTACATTACAATGCAATATATTGCAATTACATAGCTTCCTTCCTATTATTATTACATGCTGAAGAAAATGCATTGTGTATTGAAGACTTCCCTTCCAGCTTCGGCCATACACATGGTGGAGTTAGGAGGAGACCATGCTAACCACATCATACATTGAAAATAGTTATGATTGATTTTAATGCAACATTCTACAATGAACTATTAATTTTGGTGCAAGCCAACTTACTCTAAAATAAGGCAGAACACAAGAAATGCAGCCTATAACACTGCATAACTAAATTAAATATGATTATAGCATGTAATGTTACAACAGTTCCCTGAGTAAACCACTGGTGCAATTCTCTTGACTGTAGTTGTAAATCACTGTGTTGTATTTGCTTTAAAAGGTGTATGCCTACCAATGTGGTTTAATACTTCAATAAACACTTAATTTCAGTATGGTTGTATGAATAAGCAGCTGGAATAGATAGTGAATGATGTACAATAAATACCAACCATGTTTTGTAGACATGGTCTTAAAGTTGTCGTTATCAGCCCCCAACTGACACCACCAAAGCGTATCTTCAAGTTCAATGGGAGATTTCTTCTGAAATGTCAGGAGCACCAATCATAATGATGTTTATACGGTATTATATCAAGCAGAGAACACCAGTCATAGTGGTGTTTATAAGATATTATATTAAGCAGACAACATTGTTTTTATAAAATGCATATACTCATAGGTTGCTCTTGCCTTATGACAGACAATAGCTGCTGAATAGCAGGTGTTACAAATAGTCTGATATTAATAAATTTGATAAAACTTTACTTTATTTTTTAGATTCTGCAAACAGAAAAATGTACGTAGGTTACAGATGCCCGAGAAAAGACACAAAGCAAATTTATAAAATGTTATCAACACCTTATTAAACAATACCTGTGTATACAAATTGATTTATTGACATAAAATATAACAATATTCATATTTTTTTATGTTTTCAATCTACAGTGGCTGCTATCTTTTTTAATTACTTCTGTAAAATTTTAGTGGCATGAATAGAGGCTATGTAGCCATGGGGAATCTGGGACAAAATCCAATTTAGGATAAATTCTTATGGACGAAACACCACACGAGAGTTGAGAATTCTACAACACAGAAGGAGCAGAGTTGTGACAAGGAGACTGAAGAAAGGAGACTGAGAGGAAGGAAGGTGACCGGTGTGAAGGAACAAGACATTGAGAAAACAGAGGGACGGAGGAAAAGTGTTCGGCAGAGGAAAAGAAAATGGGCCAGTGGGGATAGATCAGCAGGTAGTCAGACTGTAGAGAACGAGGAGAGACACGACAGCGATACAGGTGGTGAAGAGGTAGATACCACAGAGGCAGTTGGTAAGACTGTGAGACAGAAGACTGATGGAAGACAGTGTTCAGCAAAAAACAGAAAACATGACAGGCGTGAAGGTGACAGGGGAGAAAGTGACCGTAGGGAAGGAGGTAGCCGGGGAAAAGGGACGGGAGAGGAGAGAAGAAAATGTGATGGGAGGAAAGAAGAAGGGACGAAAGGAAGTGAGAGTAAATGTGCTAGAAGAGAAGATGACAGGAGGAAAGGGGACAAGAGAAAACGCGACAGGAAAGAAGGGAATGGAAGAGAATGTGACAGGAGAGAAGACGACAAGAGGAAAAGACAACAACCAGACATATGCAAACCGGAGGAGCTACTCCGAGGCAGTGATTGAGGGGGCAAGGAGAAAAGAGAGAGTGTTTATGGGCGAAGACAAGACTATATGCGAGGGGAAGGACGTTGTTGTATGTCTACCGGGGGCTAGGATAGAGCATGTGACCGAAAGGGTAGAGAAGGTATTGGGGCATGGCAAGGGAGGGTCTATACTAGTACACGTTGGGACAAACAATGCAGACAAGGAGGGAACAACTGGTATAGTTCAGAAGTACAGACATCTAGTGAGGAAGCTAAAGAAGACAAGAGTGGAACAGGTTATTCTCTCAGGAATTTTGCCAGTAATGGGAGGAAGGGGGGCAAGATACAGAAACTGTAAGAGGATGGCGATCAACGCACTAGTTGAGCAGATGTGTGAGGAAGAGGGCGTGGGATTCATAGATTTATGGGGGTACTTTGTTGGGAGAGAAGATATGTACATGAGAGATGGCCTCCATCTAAGTGGAAAGGGGGCAGCAGTATTCTCAGAGAATCTGCTGCGATCTGTTGACAGTGGGACAGGTTGCATCTATTTAAACTAAATTCGCAGGGGGGACTCGCAGAGAAGCCTGAAACTGGAGGCATAGATAAAGGCAGCAAAAATAATTCAGCAAAGAACAGTCTGGAAAACTGTTCTGAAGCTGGGTATAAATGTGTTTGTTTAAATGCAAGGGGTATAGTAAACAAAAGAAATGAACTAAACATTATGGTAGAAGATATTGACCCTCACATAATAGGTATAACCGAATCATGGGCAACCACCGATATATCAGATGCCGAATTGGGACTGACAGGATATGTAATGTTTAGGAAAGATAGAATAGGAAGAAGGGGAGGTGGAGTTATTTTATATATTAAAGAATCTATCCAGGCTTATGAAATAAAATTAGAAAGAGAAGCAGATTGCGAAGAAGCTGTTTGGTGTAACATAGTTACAGGAAACTCAGCGTTAACAGTTGGGTTAGTTTATCGAAGTCCAAACATAAGCATAGGAGAATGAAAAAATACAAAACGCTATAAGGGAAGTGAGCAAACGGGACAGTGTTATTATGGGGGATTTTAACCATGGGCATATAAAATGGAAATCTCTACAGAGTATGGGTAGTGAGGACCACAAGTTTTTAGTTTTAGTACAAGATAGTTTCCTTTCTCAACATGTGCTAGAACCAACCAGGGGAGAGAATGTGTTAGACTTAGTTTTGTCCTCACAGAATGAATTAGTTGACAATGTTAAATTATGTGAACCTCTGGGAAGTAGTGATCACAACCAGATACATTTTACCATCAAAGTAAAATCAGAAAGAAATAATAAAAAGCAGCTCAGGAGAAATTTCCACAAAGGAAGATATAAGGAAATGAGGAAATATTTAGCAAAGATAGACTGGAATAATACACTGAAGAGTAAGACAGCAACAGAATGCTGGAATATCTTAAAGAATGAAATAGAGTGCATCGTAGATAAATTTGTTCCCTTCAAAAAACAAGGGAAACGGACCAGAAAGAAATACTTATCGAAAGAAGCCATTAGAAAAATTAAGTATAAACAAATGATGTGGAAGTCACATAGACGTACTGGAAATGACGAAGACTACAACATTTATAAAGAAGCATTAAACCAAGCTACAGCTGAAATTAGAAATTCAAAGAGAAGCTATGAACATAAATTAGCTTGTAATATAAAACATGACAGCAAGAGTTTTTATGCGTATGTTCGAAGCAAACAGAAAGTTCAGGATAAGGTCGGTCCTCTAGAAGATAGTGCTGGAAATATAATATCAGAAGGATTCTTAATGGCAGAAGACCTAAATGAGTATTTTAGTTCAGTGTTTACCAGAGAAGACACTAGTTCACTGCCAGTACCAGAGGCTAAGTTCAAGGGGGCAGAATCAGACTATTTAAGACAGTTAATTGTAACCCCAGAAATGGTAGCTAAGAAAATTAGGGCTATAAAGGAAAATAAATCACCTTGAGTGGATGGTATTCCACCCAAACTACTAGTGGAAATTGTAGAACAAATTAGCATACCGCTTGCAACAGTTTTCAACTTATAATTAGAAGAGGGAGTGGTTCTTTTAGAATGGAAAGAAGCAAACATTATACCGTTATTTAAAAAAGGTTCGAGAAACAAGTCAAATAATTATAGACCAGTTAGTTTAACATCGGTGATTTGTAAATTATTAGAAAGACTAATTAAAGATCACATGGTGGATTTTCTTGTTAAACATAAACATAGGGTTTCTAAAAGCGAGGTCATGCTTAACAAATATGTTATGTTTTTTGGAAGATATCACTAAGTGGGTAGATGATGGATCACCAGTAGATATCATCTACTTAGATTTTCAAAAAGCTTTCGACAAAGTGCCGCATCAGAGATTACTGCTTAAACTAAAAGCCCATGGCATAGGAAATGGTATAATTAACTGGATAGAAAAATGGCTGATTGACAGAAGACAACGGGTAGTTGTTGATGGGGAGGCTTCAAACTGGAAATCAATTTTGAGTGGGGTTCCACAAGGATCAGTACTGGGACCTATATTATTCTTAATATATATAAACGATTTGGACGATGATATAGCTAGCAAGGTGTTGAAATTTGCAGATGATACAAAAGTGTTTAGAAGGATTAAAAGTGGTGGGGATAGACAGCATTTACAAGATGATCTTGACAGGTTGATCAAATGGTCTGAAAAGTGGCAAATGTTGTTCAATTTTGGGAAATGTAAATGCCTTCACACAGGACATAGGAACGAATATGTAGAATATACAATGGGGGGAACTGTACTAAGTACTACTGTAAAAGAAAAAGACTTAGGGCTGACAATTAGTGCTGACATGAAGGTTTCAGAGCAGTGTGGAATTGCAGCTTCAAAGGGAAATCAAATCCTTGGATTGATTAGGCGAAATATAGCATATAAAGAAAAAGAACTAATAATACCACTGTACAAAACAATAGTTAAGCCTCATTTAGAATATTGTATACAAGCATGGAGGCCATACCGCAAGAAGGACATAGATATGCTAGAAAGAGTAGAGGAGAACGACTAAAATTATACCAAAACTGAGGGATCTTAGTTATGAAAAACGCCTAAAAGAATGTGGTTTAACAACACTAGAGACCAGGAGATTGAGAGGAGATCAGATAGAAGTGTTTAAAATATTGAATGGTTATAAAAATATTGATAGAAATGTTTTTTTCAGTTAAGAAAGATAGAAAGACTAGAGGACATGAAGTTACATTAGTAAAGGAGCAGTGTAGATTAGACGTGAGAAAGTTCTCATTTTCACAAAGGACTGTGAATGAATGGAACAGATTATCTGATGATTGTGTGAGTGCTAGTAGTGTGAATATGTTTAAAAATAAAATCGACACATACCTCAGAAGGGCTGGATATATGTAGATAAAAGGGTTGGACTCTCGATAAGCCAAAGGGCTTCCTTGTCCACCTGCCATCTAGAGTTAATTCTTGTTAAATTATTGCACAAATCCTGCAACAAAATTAAATTAGTGAACATAATTTTCTTTAATTCATATAAGTAGATATTTTGAGGTGGGAACTATTTACAAAACATAATAAATTTGTCTTGCCATTGTCTGTATTAATGTACAGTTAATATATCATTTGTCCAGATACCGGCCATGGGCACTGAATCTGTAGAGTAAATTGTAATTTACCAGAGCATTTTGTTTTCTTTCCGTCAGCTGCAATAAAACAAGATTGTCAATTGCAAAATATATTGAGAATTGAAAAAGATACAGTTTGCTTTTAAGTCAAGTTTCATATAACGTACAGGTTCATATGTAGGGTCGTTCCTACATTAGTATAATGACCCCCTGTATCTCAACACATTTGTTTTTTCATGTGTGTACACAAATAATAATTCTATAACTCAATGATACTTCAGAAAAAGTATATTAGTTATGCTACAGGAGCTTATCTACCAATATATAAACACATTCATACTAGTTATACATTCCTGCAGCTGATATTAATTATATTGCAAGCTAACTTACTTTAAGAATAATGTTGGAACATAAGAAAAAGCAGCCTAAGACAGGCTAGAGATTTCTTATGTCAATAGTCCTGTGCCCAAAGTTATGATTATTCTCTAAACATAATATATCTACTGTCTGTATCACATGGTGTCGTGTATAAGACTATAGTTAGTATAAATCATGCAGGCAGGTCCAATAGCCATACAAATAGGACACAGGCCTAGGTTTCGCAAGAGAGGTAACTTCTGTATGATATAGCCATAGACCTGTCATGGCAATTTCCTTTGCCAACTTTAGAGGAAAGGGCAAATTAAAAAAAAATACAGTACAATGTATACAGATAGGTGCCTACGGATATGAGCCACATAGCCATAAGGGGATGGGGCATGTCCATGGCATGAACATTAGTCATGCCTGGTCAGTCATGGATCAGGGCATGAGCATGGATGATATTATTAGGATTATGTTTGTATGTCTATGAGGTGTAAAGTAAAGAATAGGCCTAGCCGAGATTTTGTGTTTTCACGCCGTCTTTACCTTTGCCCGCTATGCCCACGGCCCCACGCTACGGCTTTACCTATGGCTTATAGATACGAATCTGCCCAACAACCCTCTACTAGAGTAGACTACAGTCTATGCTTTGACTACAGACAACAGTCATCACTGCCAGTAACAGTGACAACTGACAGTCATTCACTGATTCAGATGAGCATGCCTTGAGTGAGACAACACAACTTATACAGAGAAGGTTAGGCCCTCACAAGAGTCGCCAAAACCCAACTGCTAAACTCACAATGACAGTTAGTTGTTGTGGACTGTGGCCTTTGAACTTTTATAGCTATAGTTTGTCCGTCAATTTTGGTCTTAATGTTGATGAGCGGTGAAGTCTAGTGAATGGTGAAGGGAGAGCTCTGCAGATGTTGCGAACAAAAAATTGTTTTGGCAAACTCAGCTATGGATAATCATGTTAAAATATATGTGATTCAAAATATAACATGGAACATTTTCATGATAAATTACATAAATAAAAACCAATATTTATAATAATTAAAGTGATAAATTAAACACTACAAATACAACAGGAATAAATCATGTCAGCTTGCACAAGCGACCGGACCTTCATCTTCGACCTAAGTTTAACGTTTCCCAATAAATGTCTATGTTAGATTTTATGAAGTAGCATATATATATATATACATAATCACTGAAATGCAGTCCATCATCATTTCAAAAAAATTGAACGGTTAACTTACATGGCCTCAATAAACAGTTACCCAGACAGGTTGACTGTTGTCATCTTACCCAGCTTACTGGCTTTCTGTAAAATTTGAACTCTGAATTGCTCTAAAATTAGAGAACATTTAAATAATTATGAAGATGATCCCTCATGTGGGTAAGATGACAACAGCCAACCTAACCTGTCTGGGTAAATGTTTATTGAGGCTATGTAAGTTAGCCATTTAATTTTTCAGAAATAAAAATTGTATCTACTCAAAGAAGCATAAATTGTATTTTTTACAATAATCAAACACTTTAAATATAGCATGAATAGTGACCAATATTTGACATGTCAGCTTTTAAGCTAACACGTAGTCGCTGTCAAAGGAGCCACCTTCCTTTTATATGCTATTTATTAGTTTGACCAGCAGTAATCTTGAACACTGATATTAACATATATATAAAAAACAAAATGTACATTTTAAAAATATTCCATACTATAAGCAGGTCTCAATAAGTTCAGATAGCACAGTAACGCTACTCACTAGATACCTTCTTTGTCTTTTGCTCGGAGGGATGTTACAATCATCGGCCTTACCTAAAACACGAGAGAGGCATAAATAGAGGAAGCAATCTACATGTACAGTTAATGTACTAACTAAGCAATGCCGTTTGTTTTCCAGAATCCAACTTAATGCTTTGAACATTCAGAAGTCCAAAAAATAAATTTACCAGACACACCATTGTTTTGGACTTGGAGACATCACACAGTTCAGTTAATTACAAATAACACAATGTTTTAATTGATTTTATCACCTTGAATTAGACTTGATAAAAAAGTTCGATGACGATGCAGGATTAATATATCTTAAAGGGAATAAAAACATATATTGCTTGAATTCATGTTATATTACATCCTGCTATTTATTTCCACGTCCACCAAGCAAAAAAAATTCAATGAATTAGAAATTCCACATTTTATGCTGTACATCCGGACATTTTCGAATATGCATATTTTTGGCACGCTTTTCGGGATGCCGAGATGTGACGTCACTTATGACTCAAACTCGCATCAGGCCGACCCTTTCCATGCATTCAGAGCATGTTTACAAGTATAGTTTTTGGGTCGAAACGAGCGTCATAATGAGTTATTGTGCAATTTTCCGACGTAATACAAACACTAGTCATCATAGAGGAACAAGCAGTTATCTTACGGTTCCACATGAATCCAATTTTATTCAAAACAACGTATGCGAATGGGCCTATAAGTCGACTAGGTTTCGCCGAGCGTGGGCTCGTTTTCAGAATAATTATATCGAATGCAACCAACGGGAGAAAATGTACACCAATATACATACATAGCAAACATATATCGTATCCAGCTACAGAAAGTAACGTGTAAAATCTCATAATATCACTAGAATATCGATGTGTGAAGGAGTTGTACAATTTATCATAACAACTGAAATCAGTCAGCGAATTTCTGCCTGCCCTGACAGCTCACTTGGTAAACGCGTTGGTTGCTTGGCATTTGTTTTACAATCGGGCGACGCCGGTTCAATCCTGACAGCATGCAAACTATTGATTTTCTTTACACTTTTTATGTTTATGTTTTCACGAAGTAATATAAACCAAATTATTTAGTATACTATGATGCACAGTTTGTAAAAAAAAAAAATTTTTTGTAATTATTTATTCGCCACAAAAATGAAAATATGGTCATTATATATAACGATGTTTCTAAATTGTATTTAATCCAGACAGATCACAATCTTTTTCACATATATAATTACAATATATTACTGTACAATATATTTACAATTAATAAATTATATATCCATTACATTATATTTGTTTGGATAAATAAAATTTAGAAACATCGTTATATAATGACCATATTTTCATTTTTGTGGCGAATAAATAATTACTACAAAAATAAAAATTATTTACAAACTGCATCATACTATATACTAAATGATTTGGTTTATATTACTTCGTGAAAACATAAACAAAAAAGTGTAAAGAAAATCAATAGTTTGCATGCTGTCAGGATTGAACCGGCGTCGCCCGATTGTAAAACAAATGCCAAGCAACCAACGCGTTTACCAAGTGAGCTGTCAGGGCAGGCAGAAATTCGCTGACTGATTTCAGTTGTTATGATAAATTGTACAACTCCTTCACACATCGATATTCTAGTGATATTATGAGATTTTACACGTTACTTTCTGTAGCTGGATACGATATATGTTTGCTATGTATGTATATTGGTGTACATTTTCTCCCGTTGGTTGCATTCGATATAATTATTCTGAAAACGAGCCCAAGCTCGGCGAAACCTAGTCAACTTGTACTACAAGTTGTAGTCTCATTCGCATTCATTGTTTTGAATAAAATTTAATTCATGTGGAACCGTAAATAACTGCTTGTTCCTCTATGATGACTAGTGTTTGTATTACATCGAATTATTGCATAACAACTCATTCTGACGCTCGTTTCGACCCCAACATTATCCATGTAAACATGCTCTGAACGCATAGAAAGGGTCGGCCTGTTGCGAGTGTGAGTCATGTGTGACGTTGAGATACCACGTGATCGCCTAGCTCATTAAATTTGTATTTTCCGCGGGAATCGTTACACAGACGGGTTTAAAATCGAATTTATGCTACAAATGTATTTTTCTGTATTTTTTTAATGTTCTCGAATGTTACATGCAATATCAAACTTTCTGTACACATGGAAAACGGATTTTAGCTAATGCCTTGTTTTTATTTCCTTTAAAGTTAATTTAATAGACAATACTCAATAGTACTATAAGTGATACATTTTGAACAAAGTCAAAGCAGCTATTATTCCTAACAGGGATTACTTATTTAAATTGTAGGTACGTGGATATCTGTCGATCAGTGTCCGCCATCTTTGTTCCAAATACGTGCTTCCGGGGTCTCACTTGGTGTTGAGGGCATCACCACAAAGAGCGCTCTGTGACTGGCTGTTGGAACAGAAAATCCCAGTGATTCACTAGATATGACGTAGTTGGGATATTCCTTGACTGCCGCGTTTTTGATTTGTTCAAATCCGACAATTTTTTAGCCTTGGACGCTTTTCCGAAAACCAGTCCCCATTTCAACACAAAATAAAATTGTAATAAACTCTATAGGCGGTAATGAAAGGTATATAGACATAAAATATAGGTTTTCATCTCATAACTGGCGAAGTTTTAAAACGATCTTAAGTTGCGAAGTGGTTTGTCAGCTTGCGGAATCTTGAGATGCAGCAGCGTCGATGCGTCATGGCAAATGAAAATGTTTGCACAATCTCTGCTGATTTAAACATGTTTATATTGTAGAAATCATATATTTTATGTTTTGTGCAGCTGTAGTTATGATTTAGGACATTAGAAATATGTGTTTAATTGCCAGATGATTTATCATAAAGCAGATGATTGTAGATATATGACCGGTTCTTTTCGTCGCTAAAATACGCATTCAGGTCATGTGACCAATTTCTCTCAATCTGATTGGCTCTGGTTCAATGTTTACAAACAAATCACCATGTGCTCTTAGGGGTGTGATGCAGAGGAAGTGTTTTTACTTTCAGGAAAGGGAATTATTTTGCATTTCAGGTGGAATTTCATTTAAGCCAAACTTGTTAGCTCTGCATATCTATTGAATTGTTATATATTTCTGAAAAATATTGTTTCATTTTCATGATGTATAGATGCCTCCAAAGAAGAAGTTCTGTGGAGGGCCACCTGGTAGTAGTACCCATGGTGGTATTGAAAAAGCAGCATATTCTGGATAATTTCTCAACTCTTCCAAAGGTTGATGATCTTTGTAATGGACACATACTATACTTGTATATTACCCCGGGGGTGTATAGCAGAGCCAAGACAGAGAGACAATTGCGAGCACATTTTCCATCAATCTATGCTGAACAAGACTCAAATACGTTAACTAATGCAATTCAGAGAACTGTATCACAAATTATAGACAATAAGTTAAAAAAACTTAGTGATTCAAATGAATTAATCACATTTTCGTCCATATGCAATCAGAAGTTTGACTTGCACGTTGACATTTCTCAGGAAATCCAACCAAATACCAGCCATACTAGCACCTAACAGCCCACTGCTCATTGTTGTCATCAAATACTCTGTTCATTCAAAACAACTAAGCAAGAACAGGTATTTAGCTTTGAAAGGTAAAAACAACTGCATTTTGTATATTACTGATTCATTTTTAGGATAGTTTCTATAATTTCAGGTGTGGACTGGGAAGAACTTTGGAAACAACACCTCAAAAGCAGCACTGTTATTGGATTTCTTTCAGATTTTAGCTATGAAAGTGACTAACTTAACCCTGGACGGCTGTAATTAATATTATTAACACTAATTAATTAATACTTGTATCTTATATAGCAGTTTTGATTAGATCGTTTGAAAGAACTAATTACCCTATATCTTCATTCCAAATTTTATGAAGATATCTTTGTTATTAAGGAAGTTACGTGCTTTTTTGAGGAAAAAGTCACATTTTCGGTCACACCGCTATAATGCAAATGTATGTATTTAGTAGGACTAAAACAAAGGCCGATTCCTGAAACAAAAAACCAATAACTCCATTAATATTCAACATAATTAAGTGATTTTGGTATCATTGTTTATGTCTTTTAAAGCTCTTTTCATCAGTGTTATTTGTTTAGACATTGGTCAAGCTTGAAATTGTTGTCCACATACCTATAAATTGTTCTAATTTACATGATATTCAGAACAAGTGAAATATTTAAATTCATACAATATCCAACACCATACTCCGTACAAGGTACAGCAAAAATGCTTCCAAAAAGATGCCTCTGCAGCGTCAACATTTCACACATCCTTTCATAAAGTTAAACACAATATATATGCCGAATGTCAGTGTCGCGAGTGTTGTATTTTAAACAACGTATATTAGTGCCGCTAGTTCGTGCATCGGAAAATTTCGTAAAACTGCCACAATACCGCATTGTTACGGAATTTCGCTATGCACGAACTTGACACTCGAGTCTAGTATGTAAATTACAAGCTGTACCTGTGCCACTGTGACGTCTGTGTCTGTGCCTGTGGGTGGTTTTCTCGGCACGCGCCACTTCTTTGATAAAATCCGCAACTTTCTCAACTCTACTTCTTCGCTCGGGTGCATATTCTGTCGCGCTACCATTTTTGCTATCTGTCTATAGTAGTTTGGTCAAATTCTACAGAGAATCATCCACGATAAAGCTAAATCAATATTTGAAGTGAGAGCTTTGACAGCAAGACGCTTCCGCCATTTTCCTCACGCGTGACCTAGATTCTGACGCGGTAATTTTTAACCAAAACACAAAATACGTAATATTCTCTGTTTTATTTGCGCAACGTTTCATTGATAGTAGTAGTTTGCAAACCATGCGATCTAATCTCAAATATACACTCGATTAAAGCTAGCATAACACCATATATGATAAACGTATATGTACAGGCAATGTTCGACACAAAAGGTATACGCTCACAAATTTCCAGTTCGTGTAAATATAAAATTGTACGCTACAACACACAATAAACTGCAGAATTCCCCAAAATAACACGCACTTAATGTATGTGACTAACAAAAAGTCAGTATCTGCACCACAGAAATGTGTGTGGAAGGTTAAAATATTGCCTGTACACGTATATGTACAGGTAATATAAATGTACAGGCAATGCGGTGATTTTTGGCACTGAATGTACAGGTAATGCGGTATATAGACTTATATAATATATATATATAATATATATATATAATATCACTCGGCGTTCGAAATTCATGCGACATTTGGCAAAAATTATTCGTGCTCATTTTTCGACACCACCTTTCCCTTTCTGTTTTTGAAAGTGTTTGCGATCACAATAAAACAGCCGAAGTGCCGGAAGTCCTGTCTCGCTCAACCAAACACAGACATGAATGAAACTAATTTGAGGGTTTCGGCTTATGATAGATGTATACGTAGAAACGCAAGAAATCAGGGCAGGTTAAATCAGCCATACGACAGCTGTTGACGGTATTACAAAGGCAATATATTCATTTTTCATAAATTTTCCATTTGGTGTCCCACGTGTACTTACGTGTACTTACAGCTCCTCCTTTCTCACCGTCACTGCCCCTACTTAAACAGTTGCACTGGCTTCCGGTTGCGTATCGAATCAGATTCAAATTAGCCACCATTACATAACGTGCCCTTTCTACACAACAGCCATCCTATTTGGTTAGTCTCCGATGTCCCCGGGAACCTCAGATCATCTGATTCACAACAACTTGTTATTCCTAAAACCATGTTTAACAATGGCAAACGTGCTTTCTCTGTATAGATGCGCCCAAAATATGGAATCCCTATAAATTAAAAATCATCTGAAACAATAGCTACCTTTAGTAAAAAACAAGACTTATTTGTTTGAAATCGCTTTCCCACCTTAGCCTCCGGCGGTCCCTTGCACTAACGACAACTCTTGCTCGTCTCTGTTCACGATTTTTGCGTAATGATTTTTGCTGTTTTGTATGGATTGAATATAGGCGCTAGATAGAAGTGTATTGTTATTATTAATCAAGCTCACTTGTCAATGGCCGCGACTGGCGAGTGCAGTGTAATGTGAAACCATTACATAACATAAAACTAGGAGGCCTAAAACACTATAATTTCGTAAGCCATCCCAGTTTCGCGTATGTTGTTGGTTTTAAAGTATAGGAAAATGTGTCTTTTTCATTTCTGCCTTTCACCCTCCGCAGTTACCCTGAGACATGTTCAATTTTATCAAATCTGGATCTACCCGAGTGTCCTCAATCACCGACACCCCTGTCGGGTAAAAAGGGGGGTAACTTAATTTTTGCCGGATAAAGTTTTCTTGTTGTTGAATGTTAATATATATGGCATATATGCTATGCAATTACAAATGTATGTAGGGGAGATCGGGGCAAAGCGGCCACTGGGGCAAAATTAACAATAACATTTTAAGCTCAGACTAATTGCATCATCTAACGTTGATGTGATAAAAACATTAGTTGACATCACTACCGCTTTGGTGCACCACCTTCGCTTGCCAAATCCGTCACCATTTTTCTGTTCAAGCGGTAAGTCGCGTTTAGTGTATTTTCTTGCGATTTTCTCGTTTTTGGAATGCTTTTCCTAGTCTTAGATATCTAAAATATTAAACGCTTGTAAGTGTGTGATCGGCTACATGTATGTGTAGGTAAATCTAAGTTATGAACAATGTTGGCGGAATCTCGTATGGGAATGGCTCACATTTGTTACGACAGCGAATGTGGGGCAAAGTGGATGGGGGGCATAGTGGACAGGCGGGAAAAAGTGGGCATATTTGTGTTCACTTAGCCCCAGTTTTTTTACGTTACATGGAGTAGTGAGTACTTAAAAATACGTTACACGGAGTAGTGAGTAATTAACAAATACGCAAAAATGGACATCAGAAGTGGATACATGACGAAATACCCCCGCCCGATACATCACCTTTATAAACCCAGTCCACCACATTTGACGGAATTTGCAGTATTTGTTAAATTGAGTTTCTTTTATAACTAATGGATTGTTCATTAGTTGTTATTATTTAGTGTACTTGTAATCATATACAATAATAATTACAGCATTACATTATAGTGTGCATTCAGTAAATTTAAAGATGTATAGTCGAATTAAATTAGATTGCGGATGTTATCGCTTAGGTAATTATTCCCCGTCCTCCCATTAATGTATTTTGCTCTACACATGACTGTTCTATTCTGCGTACACTTAGCACCCTACGTATGTCTATCATTGCAGTATAAAATGGTGAGAACTTACAAACAAATAAGTACGCAACAAGCGTGGAGCGGTGCATCTATGATAAAAGCCGTCGGTGCGGTTACATCTGGTAGCAAAGTGAAAACCGCAGCGGCTACCTTCAACGAAGAGTAACGTGGGCGACTTTGATAACGGTAAAGTTGCATTAAGAAAGGGCCTTTGATGCGCCAAACCCGTGTTTTCTGAGGAAGAGGAACAACAACTGCGTAATCATATTCTTGAACTTGAATCCAGGGTGTTTGGATTGTCGATAATTGACCTGAGACGATTAGCCTTTCGGTTTGCAGAGAAGAATGGTATTCCGCATCCATTTAATATGGAAAGTGACTGGCTTGTGAGGGATGGGCAGCAGCATCCAGGAAAAGACACACCCTAGATAACCATTCGGGCTCCAGAGAATGTTTAGTTAATGCAAGTATACGTTGTTTGCCCTGCAATTTGTAGCCCTAAGGACCAAGCACCGGCATTGATGACGAATGTGCATTTTTACGTGATCTGTGCAAAACAGTTTAAAGTCAACAACAACCAAATTACACGTTCATGTCTGCTGAGTTATTTAAGGACACATAAGTACATATGATTTGCTTTTAGTTACATTAAGAATGTTTATCATATTAGTTAACGCAGTTAATAAAACTCAAATGCAACACGATCTATGTATGT
This sequence comes from Paraescarpia echinospica, assembly GCA_020002185.1. Classification (NCBI taxonomy): domain Eukaryota; kingdom Metazoa; phylum Annelida; class Polychaeta; order Sabellida; family Siboglinidae; genus Paraescarpia; species Paraescarpia echinospica. The sequence goes on along the minus strand of CM034543.1, from coordinate 20,897,383 downwards.
ATCCGTTGAAAAGTACTACTTGATTCACGTGATGTTTAAGAAGTGCTGTGATTGGCGATCACAATTTCGTCTTTGTTCCGTTTTCGTTCGTTTTCTACCTTTGTTGGGTTGTCTTTTGATGTCACATAAAGAGTGTCCACTTTGCCCAAGGGGTGGCCAAAGTGGACATATTGCAGAGGGTGCACTTTCTGCGTTGCAGGACCTAAACATATCAACTCGGTGGAACAAAACTGGTTTCATTTTTAGACCAGTTTTAGTGGTGAGTCTCAGTGTCAAGTGTTTCAAACATATTAAAAATCTGAACACAATAAGAATTGTTTGCTTAGCCCTGATCTTCCCTAGATTTTCACGCGTGAAAATTTCGAAAAACGTGCAAAATCCAAGATGGCCGCCGATAATTATTCTTTTTCCATTTAGATTTAATTACTTTTGATATAGGACACAGGCAAGAATAAAATGTATTTGTTTGTTTATTTTCGTAAAAGGTAAAGTAAAGGTAGGCCTAAGTTCTTATATAGCCCAGTATCCAGTCCTCGGGACTCCTCAAAGCGCCTTACACTTTATTCCCTGGCAAACCTGTTCAGTTGAACACCATCTCGACTTCTCTGGGAAGCATTCAGCCACGCTGCAATTAATGTGCGAAGATTATACGTACACAACTATCCACCACTGATTACAGCCATATACTCATTCATACAACCTAGTAAACTGTAGAGCAACGTAGCGTGAACCAACTTGCCCTGCACAACAACAATAATTCGTACATGGCAATTCGACACCAACATTGTTGTTTTGAAAAAATGTGCACAGTTTATAAGATATCGGCCATTTTAGTACAACCAAGGCAGCATATACACAAAAACCGTACAACACAACTGATTCTGAATTGTTTGCCTCCATATTTATGTGTATATCTATCGTGACCGCCATCTGGTGTAACACGAGACGACGCTTACTGTAATGACGGCTCTAGCTTCGACACGACATAATACAGTTAGTGTGTTTCAACGCTGCCAAGGACACGTTTTTTAAATGTTGAGTTATATTTCGGTTTCGCAAGTTCGTAGGTTCTATGATCGGTTTCTTGTGCTGTTTTATGAAATGCCTGTCGCGGTCCCGATAGTTATGTTGAAGTAAATTGGTACTTGGTAGTCCGCCCTCCTTTTGAATTGCATTTGTATGCACACGTGCACGAACACATTCCCTCTCTCCCCTCTATCTCTTTCCCTCCCTCCCTTTCTCTCCCCCCCCCTCCCCTCTCTCTCTCGCCCCTACTAGCAACTCAACTACCTAACGACTGTCAGTCCCTATTCAGTATCTGCAGTCTACTTTTCCGTGTCTCTGCGGTATATAATTACTACATAGAGATCAATAATGTATTATTCGCTGCCATAATGTTTAACTCTATACAGGCATACGAATGTTAGTTATCCATTTGTTACATACATATTACAATACACACACGCACGCACGCAAACACACACAACTTCCGTGTATATGTTGGTACTACGTGTATATTGTCTAGTCATGTTTGTGCGTCCTGTGTGTGGACACGGTTTGGCATTGTGAAACTCTTTGGCCTGGTACCTTAAAACGCCACACGAACGAACGGAATCAAAGCCAGCTGAACGTAACTATTTAATGGCATAAAATGACAAGTTCATGCAGTTACATCAATCTGGTGACAGGGCTGGGTCACGTACAGTACAACAAACAGTAATCACGTACTTTGGTATGTATCAACTACATTAGGTGAAGTATGCGTCAGTCGTAAATATAAACAAGATATCCTGTATAAAAGGAAAACTATTAAATAAGAAGAGTTGTTCCACATAATGTGGAAGAAGTATTTCACATAATGAAACTGTTACACGTACGTTATAGTAATTCATATATTATATTTTTTAAACAAAAATAAAACTAATCTGATATGTTAAATACTGAATTTGAAGACACGAATCTACTACGTGAGTGATCAGTTGTAAGACAATTACAATGTAGCAGCATTAGGTGTTATCCGAATATTGTCCATCAATGTTCATAATGTTAATCAATATGACTAAACAAATGTTGTAGTTGGTGCAATGTACATGTATTATATGCATACCTGTTGATGTACTTTTATTTCAATACATTTATGTGTATTTTTTCACCAACCCCGACTCCAAATGTCATTCACGGGGGACATATTCCTCCCTCTATGCAAACTGTCACAAAACAGATTGAGAAATGAAACGAATGTAAACATTCATTATCGTATAGCAAAGAAGGCTAAAGAATCTAGAAGATAATCGCATGTTGAAAAAAGAAAAAAAAGAACACCGAAGAACATCGGATTTGCGTCGTAAAAAATTGCTTGAATATACAGTGTAGAAAATAAATATATCACACGATGATGTATGTATGTCGGCACAATGAGACACTCTAATGAGAATGGACTTGACTATCAGGAGCAGTGTCCGTTCTTGTACATGTCCGGCGTTGTCTTGTGGCCGTGGAGCTTCACGTCGATCAACTCGACGTGTTCTTCGTATGCTGCCGTCGGCACGCTGACGTAGTTTCCGTTGCACAGCGGCGTCACCGTTGTCTCCTTCTTCACTCTTGGTAGACTGCTCAGCGAGATGCTCATGTCCTTGAAGGCCTGCAGCAAGAAGATACCGCTGACGACTGTGAAGAATCCGCACAAGACACCGGCGATGTCATCCGCCGGCAACCCGCCCCACTCCTTGAAGAGAATGGCCGACGCGAGGATGACGCACGACGTGAAGACGACGTACAGTATCGGCGTAACGACAGACGTGTTGAAGACATCCAACGCCTTGTTCAGGTAGATCATCTGCACGCTGATGCAGAGGGCGACGCTGACGAGGAGAAGCCACGACAGCCAGTTGGTCAGCTGGTTGTCTCCCTGCAGCGTCTGCTTGATGACGACGCCCAGCCCCTTGCAAGCCATCACGGTGAGAGAGCCGATGGCGCCGGTCACCGTCACGTACACGAGCGGGTTCTTCTGGCCATAGCGCGGCTCCAGGTAGAAGATCAACACGACGACAGTCACGACGACAACGAAGGCGTAGATCACAAAACCTGCACAATAATAATAAAAGACGTTCTTTTTTCAGGATAACGTTACAAAATAGACATTTTATCTTCGTAAAAGTTTTGAGTTTAAAACATAAACGTACTGGTAAAAATTATATAAAACTGCTAAAAATGTAATTGCATAATAGAATATTGTATAATGTGGTAAAGATGTATTTAAACATAATAAATAGACAGACCGCCAGACAGCCAGATACGGCACACAATACGACATACTACGACAATGTTCAATCACTATGTCAAGATTACAACGTTGGGAATGTTTATTACGAAACTCGTGCACGCATACGATGACAATGCACAAGTTCAAGCAGAAGATCTCCATCACAACCTCGCCATGTTATTACGGATGAATTAATGAATTTATTAGATATCACAAAGTAGGTGTGAGTAAAAAATAACAGACTTCGACAGACTGGATACTGGGCTATATAATAACAATAATGACAAACTTCTATAGCGCCTAAATCCCCAGGAATATGAGCTCAGAGGCGCAACATGCAAGAAGCGTTGGGCGAAATCGTTAACATGGACAAGCAAGAATATCATTAGAGCAAGGGACCGCCGAAGGTTAGGGTGGGAATGCAATTTCAAATAAATGCCTTCAGTTTTTTTACGAAAGGTATCTGTAGTCTCATACAATAACATATCTTTACTTTTTTACTAACGACAAAAGTGGGTAGCACATCAAATACCACTGACATGTCATTTGTGAACCACAAACACAGAAGTAACATAGTATCCAGTACAAACCTGGGTCGTGAAGTTTTTCGCCTAGCTCTGCCAGTGTGTTTAGGTTCTGTTCTTTAGGGGCGTGTAGCACGACAATGGTGGACCCAAGAATAGACACCAGACACCCAATCTTGCCCAAGATGTTCAGTTTCTCCCCCAGCATCCGAGAGGCAAGCACTGCGCTAGATAACACGTAATAGTAACTACCATTATTTTACAATGCAACATGCAAATAACACAAACAACATGTCTTAATACTGTGGATATGATGGAAAAACGTACTGAAAAAATGACAAATGCCTGTCCTAAAAAGATTGGAATTTTAAATAAATTAAAACGTGATACCTCTACAAGTTAAAATATTGTTATATAATTCATTCATTAATGTTGTTGCATAAACGGTGCCTAAACCACAAAGTTGAAACTACGTTAATACTTGGGCATGTTCACACACGCATGCACGCACGCACATGCATGCAGGTACACACCCATGTATGCATGCATGCACGCACATACACAGTTATACCTTTTTTATGTATGTCTACATACATAATCATATATTGTTATTAGTTTTTTTTTTTTTAAGAATTTGATTATGGTCATGGCAGGGCTTTATGCAGGATCAACATTTTTCCAGTTCAAAAAATTTTGCAGTGGACATTTGTTCACTAAAAACCCTCCAACTGCACCCCCCCTGAGGCTCACAAAACTCCAACTGCACCCTCCTCGAGGCTCACCATACATATAATATATACATGTATATATATATATATATATATAATAAATAATTATATATACATAGAAATATATATTATACGTGTGCCTCGCCAAAAATGGAAGGAAATCAGCAAATGGTTATATATTATATTAGGTATAACATGGTAAAACATCATGACATAAATAATAGTTACATTTATATCAGCAACCATATTTATTTTCACATAGTTATACATTACTTACATTTACAGCCCCGGCAAATAAAAACTCAAACAAGGTATAAACACATTTAAAAAACAAATGATGTATACAAATGTAACAATGTTTATAACAAAATTATCATTACACTTACTGATTTGCTCCTGCAAGACAGCTACACAATAAATGTAAATGATGCACTGATGCATATGTGATCTAGTGCATATAAACGTAATTATTATTTCAAATGAATACTACAAAAATACTATCAACCAATGTTAAATGTGTGCGTTATGGGTGAACTTTAGAAAAGTTAATTTTCATCAATTCGTTGTTGCATATAACAACTCTTTCAGGATATTGAACAATTTGCCAATGAGATGTAGCGCTAGTCACATGTTTGCTACAGCTAATGTCAGCTCGGGTAAATGTGTAATCAGAAAGGCTATTTTTAGCTTAATGAATAGGATTGACATGTCTTTGAATCCCATTATTTATAGCATTAAAACTAGCGACGTGTATTGTACTTCGAAACTGCGGCACCAGTGGGTCCGGGATTTATATAATTTTTAAACATATTGTTCTTATCTATGTATTTTTATATTATTTACATACTTTTATTGATGTATTTGTATATATGGACATCATGATTGTCTGAAATAAATACATTATTATTATTATTAAATATGTAAAACAAATTGTAAAGAAATCTTAACGTATAATACCTGATTGGCATACTCATCATAACAAAATAATACATGTTGAATAATAGTAAACAAAATTACACAAGTTTACTTTAACAATTAATGCTACAATACATGAATAAAATATTAACATGTATGTACGAAGAGGTACAAGAAAGTAAGGGACTTCTTGGTCATCATGCTCACTGATTGGCCATCAAGGCAGATTATAAAAGTAAAATAATTATTTAAATATACAGATATGTTGAATATTTGACAACAATCAATTTACATTAAACTTACTGACTGTTGCAAAACATAAAAATGGGCCAAGTGGTCCTGAAGTCCTTTGGACTAATACGTCTATATGGCTGACCAAATGAGTGATAAGTCGGAAAAATTGTAACATTGTTTTCTTACATCCTTGTAAAGGTTTGGTAGGGTGCTTTACACGGTTTCAAAAAATATGACTGCTACAAAAATTGGCAAAGTTATGGAGCATTGAACATGGTAGGGATCAAAAAGTGAAAATGAAGAAAACGGCTGTTGAAGTTTTACATTACATATGCAAATGGATTGCATGGAAATATTGCATGCACAACATTCAAATGTGGCACACAGTATGTAATATGTATGTTCTGTTGCAATGATACACTGGAAGTACAAATGTGCTGCTACAAAGACTTATCAAGTTATGCCAGATTATGTCTTTATGTGTAAAACTAAGAGGACAGATTATTTGAGAGCAAAGAGTAGACTCACTGTTTGACACAGTTTAAAACCTACAGGCAACTGTCCAGTTTTAACAGGGGTCTAGTGGATTAATGCTGTCTGTTGACACAAGCTACTGCCAGTGACCAATTACAGATTAGTCAGTTTCCATCAAACAATAGCAGGCAGAGAATTTTAGCTCCACTGCTGGGTGTAATACACAACCAGAGCCACCAATGATTCATGGTCAAGTAGATTAGCTCAATGCACCAACTAAGACAATACACAACACTGTGAGTGACAGTGTCCAGAGTGAGGCCTAAGCAGTGTCCTCATTGCTGAATTGATAAATTAAACCTGCCAAGTGGATAACATTGTGCACAAGTGTTCATTAATCCTTAGTGATTGTTCTGAACACCAGACTGACCACATACCTAAACACAGCGAATGTAATAGGTGAAGAACAGGCAGTGTTCAGATAGGGGTATTGGTTGAATTGTATTTGTCTCGACGCAAAAGGCTTTATTGTGCCTTCATCGATTACAAGAAAGCATTTGATTTAGTAGACCGGTCCTCCCTGTGGTCTAAGATAACTTCATGCGGTATTAATGGTAATGTGTTGAAAGTTGTATACAACATGTACAAAAATGCTAAATCATGTATAAATCAGGGCCAGGCTGTGTCAGCCTTCTTCTCATGTGATGTAGAGGTATGGCAAGGAGAAAACTTGTGTCCTTTGTTATTTGCTATTTACCTGAATAATTTTGAACACTGTTAGTCACAATTATAACGGACTTGACATGGCAGTTGGTGAAATTTACAACAACCTTAGTGATGATGATGTAGAAAATGTATGTTCTACTATATGCTGATGACACTAGAATGATTCAATCAAATACAGATTTCTTGTATATAGCGGCAGCACCCTAAGATACATCTGTGCAAAATTAGAAAAAAAGTTGCTGAACAGTTTTTGAAAAAATAGGCCAAATGTTACATTTTTACCAGTTTTGGGGTCCTTGGAGGCCCTAGGGAGCCCTTAAAATGATTCAATCAAATACAGATTTCTCGTGCATAGTGGCAGTGCCCCAAGATATGTCTATGCAAAATTAGAGAAAAAGTTGCTGAACGGTTTCTGAGATACGGCAGCTAACGGCGGACGGCGGACGGCAGACGCAGAGTGATGGCAATAGTCCCTTGGACCTTCGGCCAAAGGACTAAAAACAGACTAAACTGGAATTGAATTGAATCCCACAAAACAAGATGAAATGATCAAAGTTTATAAAATTATGACTTTTTATTTATTTACATATATAAACTACAAAATATGTTCAGTTGTACAGTTTTAGGGATAAATCAAATTTCAGTACATGCCATGTTGGCATGTTTTTATGTGTCTTTTTGGTCAAAAATCAAAATAAAGCAGATCGCCAAAGGAATTGATGGATGCATCTCGTGACCTATAGCAGGGGTAGAACTAACACTAATCTGCTAGTCCATACACCAGTAAAGATTACGGCGGACTAGTAAACCTGCCTACCAACTAGTCTGGCTGTCTAGTAAAAATCAGCATGTTGCGTGGCCTGGATGACGTTGTTTTTGTGGTTGAAATAAAATTGTTGCAATTTAAATTTGTGTTATGTTTTGATATTTGCAGAACGAGTAAACCTTTTGGCGGACTAGTAAACTTTTGTCTTTATTAGTCCTGCTTTCCAGTAAAATAAATGCTGAAGTTCTACCCCTGGCCTTTTGCCTGGCAAAACCTCCGTCAAGTCCTCAAAAACTAGACACGTGCATTCCATCATAATATGTATTGTTGAAAATCCAGCCCCAGAAATGACACAAGCATAAAGCAAATTAAAATAACAGCTATATGCAGTTATGTTTGATCTATGAGATGCCATGCCAATGCAGTAATGTAATTCCTGTATACAACTGTCATCAACATTGTTGACAAAGGCAAAGCTTTATGGAAGTTACGCAACAAATTTTACTTGTGACATAAGCAAACCGCGACATACTGACGACGACATCAAGTGTCTCCTGACAACACATGTGCTGTGGTCATTGACACCCGACTGACCCAGACACCCACCTGACCAGTACACTGAGGGCTCCCAGAGGCGTCACCATTGTGGCAGGTGCAAAGGCATAAGCAGCAAAGTTGATGCATTCTCCAGACGCCACTGAAAAAGGGAGACAGAGAAACTCAATTGGTAGCAACGTTACTGAAACAGAACTAATTAAATGTTTATGCAGTGCACAGTGTACATTAAGTGACTTGACAACTTCCTTTTAGTGCCAAACGCTTGCGAGACATTTCTCTGTATTTCCATGCACACAGTGCTAAAACGTCTTGCTGTCTGTGACGAACCATGTGCTTCAAGAATAGTGCTAAATGGTCGTGTTGCCTGGACTGGATTAAGTCCCATATAAAATGCATACACCAGAAAAAAGCAAGGAAAACAATTTACAATCCAATAGAAACGTTAAACAAACAGAAACTATTTTCTCAACAGTCAGCGGCAACTGTTCCGAACGGACAACATGGTGCGTGATTCCATTAATTGATGTCGCAGCGCATACATAAAGCTATTTCATCTCTTCCAATGTAAGTGCCAGGGAGGGCAATAAAAAACACAGGACAATCAGTCTGACTGTACACAAGCCCACACTCGACCTTGTTGTGAATGAAGAAACCATACCATGAGATAAATTGGATGCAATACTGTCACACAGCAGAAAGAACCTGTAACACTAATACACATATGCACGGAATTACACTGCCAATTCAATGTGTATCCACTGGCACTGTTAACCAGCTGCTTGACATTAATACACTAACCGCAGACTTTATTAAATAGATACATGCCGTGTTTGATATTTAGTATGCTGGGTTCTTTGTAAATTAACACGGAAATTACACAAAGTCATGACACCCGCCTTAGTCCTATGCAGCGACAAAATATATGTGAAATTATTGTACAGTTTGAGTATCGTGTAAATCCACTAAAACATCATAAAACATTGAATGATACAATCAAAACACTGGTAAATTATCTCCTAGTGATGTCAACAAATATTGCTGTAAATACAGTTGTACAACAAGTGACATTCTGTAGACCAAAATAATTAATCAGGTGGAGTAGTGGTTTACACAATTGGAGCCCTAAAAGACCCGGACCATTTAAACAGTCATAAAGATCTGAAAACCATACAGAATCATGAAAACTGGAAATGTAACCAATCCTAGGCTATGGTAAATAACACGGCTTTACAACAAAACAATAAAAAGCTTTATAACGTGAACTACGATAGCATTACTCAATCATACTATTGCTATTTTTGGCACATATTGATTACTGATGATAGAAACATTCATTGACACGCCCTACAAATTGAACACTTTAACATCACACAGAACGATGATTAATGTTCGAGTACAATAATTGTACATGCAATTCCCCTTCCAAAATAGGATACCCCTCATTCGCCTGACATATGAACCGTATAGAAACCCTTTACCCTTAACAAATCTCCGATTTCACATTCATCATCTGATTTAAAAAACACAAGATGTCCACTGACAAACATTTAATATCCCTTAAAACCACCCACTTCTTACCACTGCGCAGTGGCACAGCAGTAAGAGCTCCGGACTCGACTGAGAGAACGCGAGTTCGAATCCTGTGCAGCGGTGACGAACCTTGGGCAAGTTTGTTTATTCTACATTGCTTCGGTTCACTCAGCTGTATGAATGAGTACCTGGCAATGGACAGTGGTGGATATTTGTGCACGAATAGTCTTCTCGCATTAATTGCAGAGTGGCTGAATGCTTCCCAGAGAAGTCGAGATGGTGTTCGATTGAACATGTCTGCCAGGGAGTAAAGTGTGAAGTGCTTTGAGCAGTCCTGAGGATTGGATACTGCGCTATATAAGAACTTACCTTTATTTTACTTCATCCATCAAAAGAACACAATCTGAAACTATCTAACTGCTATCACGAAGACTAATCCATTAAAACAGAGTCATCATTCAGTTTTAGTGCCATCTGAAGGTGATGAAGTAGACAGAATTACTTACTCATGGTCATTCCCAGCCACCAGAGGGGGTCCCTGAGGTAGCCATAGCCACCCTGGCCTGCAAACACAATATACCGTAAAATGTTCATCAAGTAATAATTAATGATATTACATACACTGTTCTCAATCACAATTGTTGACATCTAACTATTCATACAAAGTGTACTAATTATGAGACCACCCCTGCCACTCCCCGAAATAGTATTTTAAAATGTCAATAACTATCCAGACTGATAGTCATATGTAGATATTTAACAGTGTTATGACACAGTGCATGCAAAGAATATAATACTAACACACAGACTTGGGTTCAATTCACTTTTATCAATTCCAATTCAATTCCAATTAATGTGTATTTACCAAGAATCAATTCCAACTCCATTCAACATACTCACAAAAAAAGGATTAATTTTTATTCAATTCTAATTGAATTATAATTCAAATTGGTAACAGAAGCTGTTTTTTGTGACTTATTTATATTTAGTCACAAAAAACTTGTGACGTATTTATATTTATGCATATATTGATGTGCAATGAAGCCTGGGCAGTGAAAATCCACTGAAGCAAACAAGGTGTCTTGTATGGATCATTATATACATTTTGTAATATACAGAACTGTCAAGGCAGAAGAAGGGAACATGGCTTCCCAGGCAACAGCAGTCAGTCATGGGGATATGAGTTAGGCAAATTCATGTGTTAGAGGGATTGCTTGCTACAGCCAACACAAGGACATCTTTAAAAATGACCAAATAGTTCTGATTATTTTCAATAGTTTTACGGAAATGTCCTATTACCAAAATGTCCTATTACCGAAATGTCTGATTACCAAAATGTCCGATCCCGAAATGTCTGTTGCGCAACTGTTCATGGCCAAAATGTCTTTTACCAAAACGTCTGGCTACTCCCAGGCTGTCTCCCAGCATAAGCCAGGAAGTCCATAATAAAATGCCTGCTTTGTTCTCAGAAGAGACAGTGCTAAGCAGGCCTTGTTCCAGGTACTGTAATCTGAGTGTTATGTTGACTCATGTCAGACAACCTGCACCACAGTATCTAGTATGGTACCACCTTGCAGCCTGGACAAAGGGGTGCTGAATTCTGGACATTGGCAAGTGCTAACTGACCCCCTCAGCAAACAGTAAGTTTGGTCTCAGGTGGTCAATTAGCAATGACTCTAATTAGCACTTAGCAGCTCTGTTCTATGCTGCTAATAAAACTGGGGAACCTAAGGACTGAGAGAGCAGAGAACTGCTGGAAGAAGAACAGCAGCCCACTTCATAAATTTTAGTTTTTGTTTCAATCAATTCATTCAATTCATCTCACTATGCGGAATTCAATTCCAATTCAATCTGTTTTGGTTTTATTCAATTCCAATTCAATTAAGAATTGAACCCAGGTCTGATAACACCCAACAGTAATCCTGGGCTGCATCAGTTACTCTAAACAAGAGCTGTGATGTGATTACTGTAACACTGTAATGTGTGTATGGATCACAATGATATTTAATGCATTACCAATGCATCATATGTTAGGTAAACTGGCACAAATCTAGGACAAAACCCCAGCGGACAAAACCACAGCAGACAAAACACCAGCCTCTTATTTCAATTGTGGACAAAACCCCAGCACTGCCTAGAATGTTTTGGTGTATCATAAATTGTCTATGTATGCATTATATAAAATAAAAATATACAATAATGCACTTTAGTTTCTAAATCCAACATTGTTGGTAGAGATTATAATATTTTCCAATTAGGGGTATTTTAGGGGTATAATAAACAATTAACAGCATAAAGGTGCATATCATATCCCTTTGAGTGTAATTACTTGTTTGATCTTTCCTTTTAAATTAGCTTCAATACATGGCACTGGCTAGTATATGGAACTAACAGTTTTTTGATGGAGTGAAATTAGATTAAAGGAAACTGATTAAAGTGATATACATGTATTCCTATTAAAGTGATATACATGTACTCCTATTCATGAACCCCTTTGAATAGTGCTCAGTGAAATGTTATTTACAGTCAGTGGAAATAGAAGTTGTCACTTTCTAGTGAAGTTCTTTGCATATTCCTAGTGATCTTATTGCTATTGACGTTTTCTTTGAACGTGGATTGTGGCCTTTACAGTTAACACTAATTGGATTTACAGGTAGTTCAATGTCAGGTAGTTCGGGATTAAGTATATGCTATAAGATGATGTGAGATGCTGATAGTGTCACATTGTTTCCAAATTGTCCGAGCATGGATGTTATCAAAAACAACAAAGGGATATGATATGCACTTTATGCTGCAAATTGTTTGATACCCCTAATTTGAAAATATGATAATCTCTATCACCAATGTTGGATTTAGAAACTAAAGTGCATTACTATATATATTACTACATATATTTTGTTCAATAAGGGTATATATTGCATACATAGACAATTTATGATACACCAAAACAGGGGTTTTGTTCACTTTTGAAATAAGAGGCTGGGGTTTTGTCTGCTGGGGTTACGTCCGCTGGGGTTTTGTCCTGGCACCTTCACTCTACCTCCAATTGGCTCTTGTCAATCAAAGGAGTGCTTTATCCCCCTAACTAGTACAGGGGTCATGTTCTAGTTAGACTTCCTGTTCATTGCACACGAAGAAAACTGCAGTGTATTTTTGAGAAATGATTTTTTACCAAATTCACATGCCGTGACATAAGTGCATTTGAGTAGGGAGATTTTCATGTGTGATTGTAGAAGGTGTTGTCTGTAAAATGGTGGATTTCTAGATGATTTGAATAAGCGGAAGGATATTTGGCAGCAATTTGCCTGTGTGACCTGTTTGCGGAGTAATTCTTGCCGGCATTTGTAAATATTGACGGGTGTCACACATACAGGCATTTTACGAGAGCTAGAAGTATGCAATTTTTTAAAAATGTCAGTGAGATGATGATAACAGCAGGTGAGAAGTTTAAGATATTTTATAGGTAACGTTTTCTTATAATCAGACAAAACGTTAACATGGTTGCCTATGGGAAAACCAACAGTGTGCTGGCCCCTGCAGCTGCTCTCAACCGACTCAAGTTGAATGTGGCTCCCTCTAGTGACTAAAAATGAATGACATATAACTGCTTGAAACTGAAAGAAGTTTGTGTCCTGTTGTTTAGCATTGACATCCAGCATTGTGTTGAACTGATTACTTCCTTTGGCATATGGAGAGTCTTTATGATATTATGGCTTCCTCACAATTCATTTCGCCCATCACGGCTCAGGTTTATTGATGATGAATCAACGAAATAATCTATGACTATGTTGACTGTTATAGATAGGGTACCTTGCAAACGTTAATACAGTAGTTTCAAACTGAGACTGAGCTTCCAACTAACTGAACTTGTTATGTGTTATGTGTCCTTAACAAAAGATGATAACTCCCTCTTCAAATAAGGGGGCATCACACCCCTCAACAAATATCATATTTCTATTAACTATCATACCATATAAAACTGCCGTAGCAGTCCTCCAACTGGCGCTATGACAACGGGGGGTACCGACTGTAAATAATAATATCAACTGACTAATAAATAAACCTTGACAAACCTACTCTTTATTATAGTCCATACATAGTGTAAACCTTGACCATGCCAGTCCAGCCCAGCTGGGACACCGAGGCAGCTCAGCCTCACCTCCCAGCCCTAGCTGGAGGGAAACCCTCCCGGCTGCACACCCTGCACTTTGTGTGCGCCTGTCAACTCTCTCATTTTCCCTCTACAATTCTCTATATCTAAACTAGCCTGACTACCGAATTTAAATCAACCAATGGGGCTTCATCTTTCCAGCCAAGTACACCCAAAGACAAAGCCAACTACTAGACTACAGATAATTAATAACATGGTTTAACATGTGGTTTCTCCAAGACTCCAACATTCCTTTAGAGATATATAATTATTATTCTTATCTTGTTTATCACAGAGGGCAAGCACTACTGTGGGTGGGCAGCCCTGCCCCCTGCATGTTATGTCATTTAAGTCATCACTCACTCCTCTAGCATCTAATCACTAATGTTTATTCATAACCTAACATAACCTAATCAATATAATGAGCCCTATCATAAAACTGCTCATCCTATCTTGACCTAATTTCCAGTGTATTACATCTATATGAAAAAGAAAGTCATAGTTGACATCATAATAAATCTACACAATGGTAACCATGGTAACCATACAATCTTAGAAAAATCTGAGGTCAGCCACACTCCGGACTTAACCCTTTATTGGACGTTGTTGCCCTGAGGCAACATACCAATTTTATACTTTTTGCTTGGTCTATGCCATTTTTGAAAAAAACTACACTCAATGCAAAATCAGTGCTGCCATATCACGTTAGTATGAATTAATATTTATTTCATATATTTTTTCTGTATATGGTCTTTTGGATACAACATCATAATATAGGTGGTGAAGATTGTTTTTATTTGGAAAAGTTGAAATAATTCATCCAATAAAGGGTTTTAAGGAACAAAGAGGAACAACTGCAAGCAGGCACTTAGCCAGAAATAATTTTGTGTTAAAAGTGTGCCTTTTAGCACATGCTTCCGTAGATGTCACGTTAATTACAACCATGATTTAGCAGCTTAATTTTTTTCAGTTACAAAACTGTCATTTTTGTCATATATTTATTAATTAAATACTGATCCACTAGATTTGTATCACTACCAGTTGTGCCAATAATAGTAATTAACGTGGGCCCCTAGACTTGGAAATATTCGTTAATCTAATGGCCAGCCAGCCCCCTCTAAATTTCACCGTCTCATCATTTGTAATTACCAGTCTCGTCCAGTCATGAAGATGGGCAGACAGGTCTCTGTCTACGCCCCTGACCACAAAACAACGTGCAGCTCACCTGCGCGCACGGACAACGCCTGTAGCGCCTTCTTCTTCACAATGAAACTACTGCCAATGAGAATGCTGGAGGCTGTCGCCAGACACAGGCCAATGTAGAAGTCTCTTGATTGACTCATTGTAACTATCTGAAAAGTAACAAAACAACGCCGTTAGCTGCACCATAAAATTCATGTTAAAACAAAGCTGTCATTCATGTAAACAATTTATGAAACATTCATGCATTTAACAGCAGGCTTCAACGTCTCATATCAACTACCATATTGTAGATAGAAGAATTTTTTTATGATTTTTTATATGTAAATTTATACACAAGCTACTATAAAACGTACAACACGTTTGCTAACTGTGAACCACTGCCTGCAGAGATGGGTCTACGACTTTTCGTCTAACGACATTTGTGAAGCAGTTAATCGCGCAGTTGTGGGAGAACATAAGGCGTCTCTCGTAATGACTCAAGGTGTTCAAAGTAAAACCCACAAAAGCTACCTTTGTGCACTTGTACACTGTACCTTTGTGTATTGGGTTTTTCGTGAGCTCGGACCCTGGCAGCAGAATAAGTATGAAGCAGTTGGAAAGACATCTTTCTTTATTCTCCAGACATTAATTAGATCATTATAGGTGTAACACATTTAAAGTAAACATTTTATTAATTTTCTCGTCAGATGCAAACAAATACTTAATGCGAAACTAATATGGAAGGCATACAATCAATAACTAACCCTAAAAATACCTTCATATTTTTTCATCAAACTAAAATAATGCTGTTTTGCTTATAACTGTCGAGGATGCATGCAGGGGGAGTTTGCTGTAAAAGCCCATTAGCGTGTTTATTTTTAGTAGATAGGATTAGCAATATTGCACATATAAATTAACTGTCTGCATGCGGAGATCATATGACTCACAACGGAAAATAAATAAACACTTACTCAGATGCTGTCATAAAACGATAAAAAAATGGAACACTAAATGAAAATCACTGTCATTTTCTGCACTAAACTCTGCGATGCTCCCTGATTGTACCGTGAGATATGCATCGCAATGTTTTCTGTAGGAAGTAGCACAGATTTGCATTTATTTTATTTTTTTTGATCGTTATATATTACAGTAACTGAGTATATGTTTATAGTAGATCCATTACGATTACTTTGTGCATCATGTGATCTCCGCACGTGGCCAGTTAAATGGTTGATATGTGCCCACGTTGCTAAACCTACCTACTACAAAAAAACATGCAGCCCCCTAACAGAGGTCAATACGTAGCACCCGGTCCAGTTTTAGAAACACCAAAATGTCCGATAAATTATCTCTTCATCAGAGTAGACGAAGTGTCTTGTTAGACCAAATGTCGTAGTAGACGAAGTGTCTTGTTAGACCAAATGTCGTATTAGATGAAGTGTCTTGTTAGACCAAATGTCGTAGTAGACGGATTGTCACGTTAGACCAAATGTCGTAGTAGACGGATTGTCGCGTTAGACCAAATGTCGTAGTAGACGGATTGTCGCATTAGACCAAATGTCGTAGTAGATGGATTGTCACGTTAGACCAAATGTCGTAGTAGACGGATTGTCACGTTAGACCAAATGTCGTAGTAGACGGATTGTCGCGTTAGACCAAATGTCGTAGTAGACGGTGTGTCGTGTTAGACCAAATGTCGTAGTAGACGGATTGTCACGTTAGACCAAATGTCGTAGTAGACGGATTGTCGCGTTAGACCAAATGTCGTTAGATGAAAAGTCGGACACCCACAGAATCGGAATAATTTATTAGACCATAAAATACATACTATATACAGCAAATAAATGTAAAGAAATTTACTTTTCTATTACTAATGAACAACATACAAATTTCAACCACATCAACTTCTTTAGTTTGGTAGTCTTTAGTATCAACTTGAAGCCAGACTCCAGGATTTATGATTGCCCCTCTGGGAATTATGGCCCTTGGTAGGAGACCTAGCACAAAGGGGATGCTGAAACTCTGGACATTGGCAAAGGCTAACTCCCTACAGAAACACTAATTTTGGTCTCTGCCTTCCCTGGTGGTCAATTAGCACTTAGTAGCTTTGTTCTATCCTGCTAGTAAAAACAGGGTACATGTACATAGGGACTGGACGACTTTTCTTGGTGGCTGCCTGCACACAATTGAGTATATAACTAGTATTAACTAGGGAAGGAGTAAGACCGAGATCACTTGTTATAGATGTGTTTTAAGAAACATTAACACAGAACCACATACTCTGTCGTGCTCAACTTGGCATGGCTCTCATTTTTGTAAAAAAAGAATAATTATTTTATTACATATATAAAAAGTATCTGTTTTCTATTGCAGAGGAAGCCTGCACAGAAGCTGACTAAACCTGCAGCCAAACGGACTGCAGCTGACATGAACAGCCCAGTATCGATAGCTTCGTGAAAAAGTCCAAAAAGTATTCACCAACTGACCCAAAGCAGGCGACTTTCCTTAAGAACATCCCTGTGTTTGTAGCTGGGTCACTTCAGTCGTTCTCCATTGTTGAGGATGACGGGTTTAGAAAGCTGATCAGTGACATAGACTTACGCATTGTTTGCCCCAGTAGGAACCATCTGTCTACTACACCCATCCCAGAAACTTCTGCCAACATCCACAGAAAACTAGTGATGCTCTTGGAGACAACCTCAGACATATCTGTCACTGTGGCCCTCTGGTCAGACAGACGCGTTTTTTTATTGGGATCACTGCCCACTTCATCAGTGACTGGAAACTACAAACTGCTTTGCTAGCCTGCAAGCACTTCACAGGCAGACACATAGCTGACAATATTATTGCCCAGTATGAGGTAGCCACATTGTATCAGACAACGCATCAAACATGGTGAAGGCATTTAAACTATCAGGCTACAACTCCGACAACCATAGTGACATAGACGACACTTCGGATACTGAGGACAGTGACACAGAATTAGACGATGATGTGTCCAGGGATGTGTTTGTCTACCTCCCCAAGCATGATGGTTGTTTTGCTCACACTACTCAGCTTGTTGTGAAGGATGGGATGAAGGCAGCTGGTGCTCTACGTAGTGTGATCAGCAAGGCTTCCAACATTGTGTCTCATGCTCGGAAGTCGACAGTCAGCACAGAACTGCTGGAAGGCAACTGAAAGTTGCAAGCAGCCAACATAACTAGATGGAACTCCGAGATTACCATGATTCGGTCTGTACTGTGGAACCCTCAGAAGAAGTTGAACTAACTAGACACTGTGCATAAGCTGACACACCATTACAGGATTCTGATGGGAGAACTTTGTGAAATCCTTGCTCCCTTTGAAGCAGCAACAGACTTTACACAGGCTGACAAAGTAGTGACAGCCAGTTTAGTCATCCCTTGTGTGTGTGGACTCAGGTCATCCCTTGTGTGCGTGGACTCAGGTCATCCCTTGTGTGCGTGGACTCAGGTCATCCCTTGTGTGCGTGGACTCAGGTCTCAACTGGCACAGATCAAAGTAAAGTACAACTGTAAGATGGTAGAATCACCAAAGAAGTTCATTGAGCACTGCCTGTCTGTCTATGGCTGCCACACTCCACCCCCACTTCAAGTTGGCCTGGTGCAGGGATACTTGTGAGGCACAGAAGCAGGACATCTCTCCTTGCTGCAGCAAACACACTGGCACCTCCTCCAGCATCGTCTGCTCAATCCCTGCCAGGATCATCGGCCTCTTCTCCACCAGCCAAACGGTGCAAGTTGTTCCGCTTCATGAGAGTCCAGGAGGCTATACCATCATTCAATTCAAGCACAGCTGAGGAGATCGAAACATATGTGTGTTGCTGAGAACGAAGATCCAATTGAATACTGGTATACAAGATCAGTCCGTCTGCCCATCCTGTCCCAGCTGTCTCAGAAGCACCTGACAATTCCTGCTACCTCAGCACCTGCAGAGAGGCTTTTTAGCATCGCAGGAAAAGTCTTCAGGCCATACTGCTGCCACCTGACTGATTTAAATTTGAGGCACTAATGTTCATCAGATGCAACAAGAATTTAATTTGACTGTCATTTACAGTCCATAAACTATCAGAGCCAACACCAATTCCAAAATGGAGAAGTCAATGAACTCCAGTCATCAACTAAGACAATTCCTATCATTCTGAGTGGCATGTGTCCTCCAATTGCTGAACAGATCAATTGAATTAGCCCTGCCCCCAGTCCCAAGAGAAAGGAGCCAAGCTTGTGACATGCAACCAACATTTGTGAACATTTGTCAGTGTGTCTTGTGAAAAACTGTTGTGGCGATAGATGATATAAAAACGCTAAGATGTGACACGTCTACTGAGGTGTTCTTCCATGTACCACAATGGTTAACTATGTGCTTATTCTCTGTTTCATATTAATAATAAAGCTACATAAAATTATTTGACCGCTTTATTCTTTCATATTGTGATATGCCTAATATGCCTAAAAACCATTTTCATTATGTCAATTAATACAAATAAAACCGGCATAGCAATAATCAGAGCACTAAAAAGTGACTAGATATTGTCTTAGGAACAGAAAAAGGTCAATGCCTCTAAATTCAAAGCAGGTCACATACATGGTAGAAACAGGTTTCGCTTATTCTTTAAAATAATCATGATTGTAATCATGATCACATGCTACAGTAATCGTAATCAATTACAGTGTAGACATTGATGACACGCGTGAATGGATGTTGGGTAGACACTGTAGCATCTGTTTAGTTTGTAACAACGGTATCAAGATCGAATAGGCTGTTGTCTATATCACGGCAGTTGACAGTAGTGAAATATTTCATACTTTTGTTTGTACAGAGTTTACCGACTGACGAATTACTAATAAACTTAAAACAACTTCAGGAGTTGTCTATTAAGTTTTTAATGGCTTTAAATCAGTACTATTCAGAAATAATGAACATTTCAGTTCATCAACTCTACTAACAGAAACAAACGTGCAACTTTACTTCCAGATGAAATGACGAATGAGAACCGGATCGCAAGCAGGCTGTTGCTCACGAATGTCTGTGTTCATGTGGACAAGGCAGATGTCATGTCATCCCTCATAAGTAATTATGAGGTCCAAATTGCATGCGCACATTGAAAACAGAATAGTATGTAAAGATTTTACGTAGATTATAGTTAGATAATATACACATACTACACTGTTATAACTTGACATGTTATCGATACACAGACAGTTGTGGTTTGCGGTGGACGTTTAGTGCTTCACAAAATACTGTTTTGCCTACCATTATCGTGTATCGCAGCGTATCGCGATATGGATATAGTGTATCATGTACCATACTGTGTGTATCGCGACACAACGGTGTATCGTTCCGGCCCTAATAAGAATGGTTGAATAATTGTATTTATATAATATAAGATAAAAAGAACTGCTGACTAATTGCATACAGACAGTGCTTAGACACTGTGAATGGCAGAATAACCAAGATAATGCAATAACAAGAGCAATAAATGACACGCTTTCGTTTGCTTTCTTTCTGTACTGCAATGCTTAGGTGCTTTTCGATCAGACATGGTTTAATCATAATCAGTTGCACTGCTTATGTAATCATAATAACAGGTTGCATTATCTAAAGGCAGCTTTGAGAATGCTTTGCCCTTACAGAACACAAAATCAAATGTTACCAAGTCATGCGTATTCTACTGTAAAAAACCTCAGCGATTATAAGAAATAAAGGCCTTACTTTTCTTCCAAAGGGTCGTAAATTAATCTCTGGAAAGTTAGGCTCCTGGGATGCAATCCATCTAGGAGAAAATTTTTAACATACCCCCCACACACATTGGTATTTAATACTGATACAATATTATTAATGTTATAACAGCAGTTGTCAAAGACGCAGTCAGAAGAAAGACTAATGTATGGGTAAGACCACAATAGATTTTACATGGGCAGCCATTGTAACCTATCCTGTGCTGGATGGAGAATTTTATGACAGATTTTCTTTAAACTTTCCCAGCACATGAAACATTAATTAACTGACCTCATGTGGAAAATTCATAAAATTGTCATAAAAAATCCATCCAAACCTGATACCCCTCTATTTCGTCCCAATCTGGTAATGGATTATGGAATATTAGTGCATTCTGTGAAATAGCCACTGTGCGAATATGCGAGCGATTAGCGTACATTTATTGTTACCTCGTGAAAGATCTCAAGCAGTGGTACATTCAGTATTCACTGGACCAACCTGCACATGTAAAAGTGCTTGAAAACAATTCACACATCACACCAGTATGCTATTCTCAAGGTCACTCTTTCACAGGGTAATGGAGGACGAATCCTTAATGTGGGCTTCTGCTAGTTTGTCTATAATAAACCTATGTCTGGTCATTTCCAATAGATCCATTTAATGTTCGGGTATTCATTTGTTACATGGAACGTCCTTGAGTAACAGGAAATGTTCCTTAAAATGCAGTTCTCATCAAGTAAGTACCCATGGATGATGCATGATCATCAAATTTAGAATACAACAGCAGTGTGATGTTATGGATAAACTGTAGAAAAGCAAATTCTTAACTTTGTATAATTTTTAAATATACTGAACATTTGTAATTTATGTATACATAATGTATTATTGTAAATTTATATGGACTGATTATCTCAATAAAATTATTATCATTAATGTACTGTAATATTCCTCTTCTATATTATAAAACAATACGATTATATGTCTCTCTATCTGTTTGTAGACTCATAGTATTCATACCTGTGTTAGTTTTGCATGTATAGGGCTGTAATTTTTTATGTGATCTAGTGGGCCCGTTGAGGTGGTTCATATTTAGATTTTTTCAAAATTTGTCCGGACTGCTGGGATCTCGGGAAGGGGTCACATACATGTGACTGTCTTTTATCCCGGGCAATGCCAGATAACTTGGCTAGATAATACTAAAGTAAGAAGGCCCACTAGGTAAACAAACAGACAGTAAAGTCAGTATTGTACTTAATTAGTCAGAGAGTATCTTTGAGGCTACAACGGAACACAATTGGTTGTATAATTAATATTAACAATGCATGGGCAATTATCGCATATGGACAAATTAAATTACACCAAACAGCTTCATCACTATCCTGCAGAAATCATCAAATTGACCTATGCATACATACAAATAAATTACAAACAAAGAAAAAGGTAGTGCAATAGGTACCAACTTACCAACACAGCACTGTTCAAAGTGGAATTTTTTTGTTTGCATTTGTGGTAAAACATTCCCAATGAGCACTGTTTAAATAATATTGGCAATAAATATACTGGTAGGTCATTCTAAGAATACAGTCTATCATTACCTCAGTGACAGACTAGGGTTAACAGATCACACATGTACTGGTTTGGTTAACAATAACAAACACATTGTTGACATTTATCCTGCGTCTTGAATTACCAGTCATTATCAATTTATGTATATAAATATATTCTAACAAAGTCCAGTCAGTGCTCAAGATAAACATTTGGTCTACACGCTGAGACTCGGTGCTGAAACTGAGGCCATTTCATGGTTACTCATGTGTTGCATATTTCTGTGTTGTTTTCCTTTTGAGCTGAACTGTGCCAGTGTAATAGGAATAATTATGCAAATTGTAGTGTTATTTGAAAATGTACTAGCTAAATGATGAATGTATATGACCAAAAAAATGAAACGATTAGTTTCTATTCCTTGAATTCACAATTGTTCATTATATATTCGCGGTACAAAAAGGACTTACAAACAAATTGACACACTTAAAATCTAACTAGGAAAATACTGTCAACAGGAGGAATTAGAACGGGGATAACAGCTGGGATGATAGGGTAATAAAAGAAACAGCCACATCCCTTTAAACAAGGAATTCACAAGGAGGAACACAATTTTTTTAAATTTATAACACATCTAAAGGTTCTGCAAACATGAAATCTTCCTCCAGGTCATCTTTGCTTTATGAGCAACAAAAGTTCTATTAAATATCAAGTCCAAGATCATGTCGACTATGTTTTAAGTTCATCAAGTTTATGGGGCACTCCCCTGGGTTGAAGATACTTTTATATTATTGTAAATAATGCATACTGGTTACCACAGCTGAAATTACACTCCTTCTAGGGCCACTGTTGTGTTGTTTCCTAAACGTCAGTTTCAGATTGGTCATGCACACATGAATGTGTCAGGTTAGTTATTCATCACACTTGGTGTGGGCGACGTACGCCACTCCTCTCGACTCCCAGAATCATAGGCATAGCCAGTATCACTATTAGTATTGCCGGATCGTACCACAACCATACATAAATTTATCACAACATAAACTGTACCAAGTTATCTGGATCGTCACCCAAAATAATGTTTTTCTGTACCAAATGCCAACCTAAAGTGAACATGACCTTGAGATTCTTTAACGATGTGCGGGAAAAGCAGAACAAATTCGAGACGAGGCTGAAAGTAGTAGAACACAAGCTGGAAGTGGTTGAAGGAAACGTGGAAACCAAGATGGACGTCACCTGCTGTGCGCTAGAGGCGAGAGTAGATGAAAAGCTTTCTGAACTTGCATCAAGTGTCGAGGACAGAATCAAACCACTGAGTGAGTTAACCCAAAGCAGTATTGAGGCAGCAGTGGGAAACTACATGGGAGAAGAAAACGACAAAGCAAAAAGGCGTCTCAATGTGATAGTCCACAACATACCAGAACCAACATCGGATGAAGGACAAGAACGGAAACAACAAGACATGGATCACATGAAGTCTATCTTCGAAGAGTACCTGGGGGTGACGGCGGACATCAAGCATGCAGTAAGGTTAGGCAAGAAAGGAACGCGACCAAGGCTGCTGATGGTGCAGGTAGGAAATGACCAGGAAAAAGCAGCCATCATGAAAAACTGTACCAAACTCCGGAATGAAAACAACCCCAGCAACATCAGGAAAGTGTTCATCACACCTGACATGACCCCAAAGGAGAGAGAGAAAGACAAGGCTCTTCGGGCAGAACTAACTGAGAAAAACATTGATTCTGGAGAAAACAGGTATATGATAAAAAACGGGAGAATAGTGCAGAGGAGGGTACGCACCCAAGAAACCCCCCCAAGCCAATGAGACACCCAAACCTGACAACGAACAGTGTAAATAATCAAGCACAAGCACAAAGTTCCATGTTTAAGTGTTATCAAGCAAATGCACAAAGTATAAAAAACAAGTTTCACGAGTTCCAAGCACAAATTCAGAGTTACGAACCGAAAATCATAGGAATCACAGAAACATGGTGCAGTTCAGATATAGGTGACTGTGAGATGAACCTGGACGCCTACAATATGTTCAGAAGTGACAGAAGGGAATCTATTGGTGGCGGAGTACTAATGTATATACACAAAGACCTACCAGCCATGCCCTGCCAAGAAATGAACAACCTGGAAATAGAAGACTCAATGTGGGTGTCAGTTAAGCTAAACAACAAAGACCAGCTGTTAGCAGGAATTGTGTATAGGACACAGAAGTCAACCGGCGAGAACAACACCAGACTAATAGACGCAATAAAACATTTGCAAGAAATGCATGGATACTCACACATCCTGCTGATGGGAGACTTCAACTTTCCAGAGATTAAATGGGAAGACCACACAGTAAGTGGGAGCGAACACTCCACAGCAGCCAAGTTTTTTGATGCAACGCAAGACGCCTACCTGACTCAACACGTTGTCAAACCGACCAGACTGAGACCGGGCCAACAACCTTCTACACTTGATCTAGTGTTTTCAAATGAACAATACATGGTTGACAAAGTCACTCATCTACCACCACTGGGGTGTAGCGACCATGAGTCCTTACTGTGGACTTACACATGCTATGCAGAAGCACCAGTCAACAACAGACCAAGCGGTTCGAGAAATTACCCCAAAGGCAACTACGAAGCAATCAATGAATCCCTGAGCAAGATTGACTGGGAGAGTAAGTTTCAGGGAAACAGTGTAAACACTAATTGGACTAAACTCAAGAAGGAGATCTCAAAGGCAGTGAGAGAAAATGTCCCTCTCAGGAAACCGAAACGCAAGATGGCCAACAAACCTCCATGGTGGAGTAAACAAATGTTGAGAACAGTGAAGAGAAAGTATGACCTATACAAACGCTACAAAAGTTCGGGGCTGGACAGAGACTATATGCATAGTCAAACAGAGAAACGAGACAAACACCAAGATTAGACAAGCACAGAAGGACTACGAGGAGAAACTAATCAACAATTTCAAGAAGGAACCAAAGAAACTCTACGGTTACCTGAGATCGAAACAGAAGGTAAAGGTGACAGTAAGCCAGCTGGAGACAGAAGACGGCAGATTAACAGAAAATGACCAGGAAAAAGCAAATGTACTGGGTGACTTTTTCAAGTCAGTGTTTGTAAATGAGGATACGTCCACCATCCCAGAATTTCAACAAAGAACAAACGAGGGTGTAGCCGACATCATATTTACAGAAGAGATTGTACACAAGAAACTACAAAGTATTCATCCCAACAAGGCGCCAGGCCCAGACGGGTTGCACCCATGGGTATTGAAAGAGTGCAGCAAAACCCTTGCCAAGCCGATGTACTGGATATTTCGCCAATCATTAGACACTGGTCAAATCCCTACAGACTGGAAACAAGCCCTAGTCACACCAATTTTCAAGAAGGGGTCAAAAGAGAAGGCCGGAAACTACCGTCCAATCAGCCTAACATCCATACCCTGCAAGACTCTGGAAGCAATCGTCAGAGAAACCATGATCAAGTTTCTCAAGGAACATAACATCATCAACAATAACCAGCATGGGTTTCTTGAAGGAAAGTCCTGTTTGACCAACCTACTAGAGACCTTTGAGGAATGGACACGAACACTGGACGAGGGATACGGACTGGACGTCATATACCTGGACTACAAGAAAGCGTTTGACACAGTTCCTCACTACAGACTGGTAAAGAAGCTAGAAGCCTACGGCATTCGAGGCAAAGTGGTTCGATGGCTGGAAACTTTCCTGACTAATAGAACCCAGCAGGTGGTACTCAACGGAACTAAGTCAGAGTGGGCCCCCGTCACAAGTGGAGTTCCGCAGGGATCTGTCATAGGACCGCTTCTTTTTATTCTCTACGTGAATGACATCCCAGACCTGGTTCACTGCAGAATCAAGATGTTTGCCGATGACACGAAGCTGTACACAACGATCCGTAACCAGGAAGACCAAGACCAACTGCAAACTGACATTGACACCCTGGAAGACTGGAGTAAAGAGTGGTTGCTACAATTCAACCCTGAGAAATGCAAGTTAATGCAAGTGGGGAAACCACCACACAATACGTACACCATGACTCACCAGACTGGAGCCAGAGTGAACCTCGAGACGACAAAAGAGGAAAAGGACGTTGGTGTGTGGGTAACCACTAACCTAAAACCAACAGTGCAATGCCAGAAAGCAGCAAAGAAAGCCATGCAAGCTCTTGGCATGATAAAGAGAACTTTTAAGCACATGACCAAGAATTCATTTGTGACACTCTACCGGGCATACGTCCGTCCACACCTCGAGTTTTGTGTACAAGCATGGTGCCCATATCTGGCAAAGGACATCGACATCCTCGAAAAGGTACAGCGAAGAGCAACAAAGCTGGTTACTAGCATAGCAAAGCTCACATATGAACAGCGATTACAACAACTGAAACTACAATCGTTGTATTACCGACGTCAGAGAGGCGACCTTATTGAAACGTACAAAATACTTAACGGAATCGACAAAGTTGAAGCTCATCAATTCTTCCAGGAGAGGGACAGTACAGCAACACGAGGACACACGAGAAAGCTTTTCAAGCAAAGAACAAGACTGCTGGCCAGACAGAATTACTTCTCAGTTAGAGCCGTGGATCAATGGAACAGGCTCCCACAACATGTGGTAGATGCCAAGACCGTCACACAGTTTAAGGCTAGACTCGACAAGCACTGGAATAGCCTAGGATATGGGCACCAACAAAGGCCAATGGCCTAAATCAGCCCATTAACCTGTAAGTGTAAGTGTAAACACAACAGAACTACGGTTACACAGCTTCATCCTGACGAGTTAGCTATCCGAACGTAGTTCTACCAAACTAGCTGACCGGCTTCACCGGCGATGAAGTGCCATGTATGCACATTGTATACACCCCTATCAATCACAAAGATACACCGCACATCAAAATTTACCTACGCTAAAGCTAAACCCTACCCTAGCCTACTACCCCCAGCTTGTAAATGTTGCTATCGCAGGCCCAGAGAGAACTTCGAATTCCTTAACTATACATTTATACCACCTGGTTTGTAGTTACCTTATATATCCTAATTCAATCACCGAAATGTATTCGTTACGACTGCTATGGAACGATTCATCCATAGTCTAATGTGCAGTAATACTTGCTCGGAATGAAGCTACGTGAGTCATGGCGAGTAAAGATGGATTCGTCTCGCATTACTGCACCAGGTATCGCCACCAATTCACAATAGCGCCATCTAGTGAATGATAGTTACGATACGATGTTGTAAACACGCTGGTGTCGAAAGAATATGGTTTGCACTGTGATTGTGTCGCATATTTTAGTGTATGACGCAAACATCGACGCAGCTGAATTAAGATTTATTAGCATGTTGTGCAAGCTTAATATGTTGAACTAAGTGTCCGCGTATTACTAAATAATATGTTGTACTGGGTGTGAATGACTATATTATCGCTCATTTTTGGACGCCGTTTCCTGATCTTGGTCCAACTCCAGTCTAAGACCAGGCTGGCAGGATATCAAATTGCATTACATTATCATAGAAATGACTTCAAAAGGCAATGTGGCACCTAAAAAGAAAGAAGATGCTATGTTTGATGTTGAGCAACAATTCATTCTCCGTCTACCACCGGTAGGTTGTACTTTTGTTTTGTTCAGGATGATCTTTGACTTTGCCTTTTGGGGAGAGCTAAATGCCTCAAACAGTTAATTTAGTAAAAGTAAACACTTGAAATAAGAAAAATAAGTTCCGTGTGACTGGTGGAGCTGAGAGATGGCAACAAATACAAGCACGATGACAAATCTTTTTATCCTACAATTTGCTACAATCAGTGTCAGTGAGAACCCTTACATCACAGTTACTTTTCTCGGGAGTCGGATGTTTTGGCCCCCGTCGGGTTCGGCCCATGGGGCCGAACCATCCGTTCACGCAACCGGCCTGCTTGCATTCGCGTGGGCCGAATCAACTGTTTCTGTAACCGGTGTCGACGGTGAAGTGGGCCGAATCAACCGTTTCTGTAACCTGTGTCGGCGGGTTCTATGGGCCGAACCATCCGTCCTGCTTCTGTTTAGAAATCTAACTAATTCTTATATTGCATGCAACTATTTTGACTTGCGTATTTTTGGTAAATGTGTCACGAATTATTAGATATTGATGCGTAATGCTTCAATGTTTAGCTTGCAATAATAATTATATTTATTCTGGAAAGGAGACACATTGTGGAATAAATTATTTAACGTTAGAAAAGAGACACACTGGGCAATAATTTTGTAATTTTATTAACATGATACCACCAAAATACCATACAAGAAAGTGTGAATATTAAGAAAATGTGAAATAAAATTACCGAAATAACACACATGTAATAAATACAAATCATCAAAAATATAGAGATAATTATCAATGGGCCAAAACATCCGACACCGCACGTCAAATTTTCGGTGAAGTGGGCCGAAACATCCGTCGGCATCTGCGTGGGCCGAAACATCCGACCCTGCATAGCGGATTTTTGTTACGTGGGCCGAAACATCCGGGCCGAACCATCCGTCTGCGTGGGCCGAATTCATCGGGGGCCGAACCATCCGGGACCCCTTTTCTCTCATGGTGTCGTAGAAGAAGCCCTGGATGTGTGGTGCCAATGATGCAAACCATCTAGAAGGAAAACATTAATATTTAAACACATACATAATATATTACATATGGTAGCTTGATTATAGTTAGATATGCTATTTGCACATTTATGTTCATGAGTCAGAGAGAAAGTGTGCCCGCAACGATTAACCACCTCCATTGGGATTGCCTTGAGAGAATAAGACAACTCTATTGTCTCCTCTTGATGTATAGGATCCTAAACCAACAGATTGCCATCAATGGTAACCACTACCTTGCCCCAATGCTTCCCACCAGTACAAGATATTATCATCCAAATAAATATCAGATTATCCCAGCTCGCATTCAGGTCTACAGCAATTCTTTCTTCCCACGCACTGTCTCCTGGTGGAACGCCCTCCCTGGGAATGTGTCGGTAGCTCCAACCATCCAGGCCTTGAGGGGAGCAGTTGTTTCACACTTCTAAGCCGTGGTCTGTGTTTTCAGTCGCACCTCGTTCATACTTTACTCGCACTTTGTATATACTTTTTTGTGCACCTTCACATCTGGCTCAGCACGATATTGTATATATATATATACAGGTATATATAATACACACACACACACACACACACACACACACACACACACACACACACACACACACACACACACACACACACACACACACACACACACACACACACATATACACACAGAGGAAACAGTATGTTAAGTACAGTTCTAGTGACTCACTTCAGCAGGATGTCAGACATGGTGTCCCACAGGGGTCTATCCTCGGTCCGCTTTTGTTTATATTATATATTAATGACCTTCCATTCTGTGTAAATATGTGCAAAACAATATTTTTTGCTGATGACACCACTATATACAAAACTGGAAAAAAAATTAATGAAATATATAAAGATATGAATAATGAACTTGAAATATTAGCTGACAGGTTTCATGCCAATAAACAATCTTTAAATATTTCTAAGACAAAATGCATGTTATTTTCTAGATCTCGTCCTGCTCAGAATGAAGAATTATTATTAGCGATAGCTAATAACATAATTCAGTGAACAAAATGTATAACATTTCTAGGCCTTCATATAGACGACAGACTTGATTGGCGTGAACATATAAATGTATGCAAAAACAAGCTAACTAGTGCTTTATACATAATTAATAAAGTTAACCGCTACCTTCCAGTAGCTGCACTTAAAACAATTTATTACGCTTTAGTGTACCCCTACTTGACATACAGAATCATTTTGTGGGGATCCACATACAAAACTCATATAGAAATTTTTTTCATTATACAAAAAAGTTTGTTCCATTCTTAAAACAAACTATTGGGAACATTCACACACCCTCTTTACATGTTTAAATTTAATAAAATTGCATGATATTTATGAAATTGAACTTGGAAAATTTATGTATAATTATGTCCACGGGAGTCTGCCACATTCATTATCGGATGTTTTTACATTTACCTATAACATTAACTTTTACAAAACAAGACAAACCTGTAATATACGTCCTATTATCAGTTCTACTCAAAGATCTTTGAACAGTTATACAAAATAAACCCAATTTAAATAGTTTTATATTATCATTAAAGGCAAATGTTGTAAGGGGTGACATATGAGTTTGATATAATGTTATTAGGTATAATGGTATGGGTACTGAAGCTTGGTATAACCACATGTTTTTTTTCGCAAGTCTACTTATTTATGTGAACATTTATCATCTAATATCACTGTTATTACATTTACATATATGTTCTATTAATTATAGCAACGTAACCAACGCACTACACATGGAATCATTGTTGATAAGATTTATTTTGGGGATGACTGCGACTAGTTTACTTAATCATTATCATCTTATATTGTAATAATTAAAACAAACTGGTTACAACCTTAATTGGCTCCGCTGTCGACCTGGAATTGTATTTGTATATAATTTTGTCGATTGTTTTACGGATTGTTTATATTTGTATGTATGATTTATACCATTCCAAATAAAACCTACCTACCTAGACACACATGAGCATGTGTGTGCGGGTGTGGTGTGGAGACCAAAGTATGCAGTATGTCATTTATGCAATATTAACTTATTTGGGCTTATCCACACTGTACTGTGTACATGCAACTATTGTGACATCTAGGTTAATTTCTAGAAACCTGATCAAATTGACACACATGCTTTGGTTGTGTAGACAATTGACTTTATTTACATAAATTGTTGAAGAAAACATAGTTTCACCAATATAATCAGAGAAAATTGATGAAATTTCAATCAGTCAGAATGTCACGGTCATGATTTTTGACATAGAAAACCAGACTAATCCATACATTTTAACTTTTTGTTTACAAAATTACTCCATAACGAATTGATTTAATATGTGTAAGCAATATTTAAGGGATTTGACTGTATTTGCAGAATATTTTAATGATAACCATGGTCATGATTTTTGACCCGATAAATCGTAGGGTCAAACATCACAACTGTTGACACATTAAATAAAACTGTCGGAAATCCCGCGCGCGAAATATTGAGAGAAATAACATGACAAGGTTTATATTATACACTCCAAGATTATATTGATAATGTGCCTTCAATTTAGTTACATTTGTATGGTCGTGACGATTGTCACAGTCGTGATTTATGCAAAAAATGTTGACAAACTATTTCCTACCTTCAATTTGATGCCATTTTATTTTCTGCATCGGAAAACGGTGGCAACATCAAATCACATGACCATTTGTATGCCTTCACATGATATCCGCTTGGTTTTCCTTTGCACAGTTTTGGAAGTATGCATGCGGTTTCTTGATGGGATGAACGGTCGTGATTTATTGACGGAAAATAATTTCCTCTTTTTTCGGATGTTATAAAATATGGGAGTATGCCACAAAATAGTTGGAAACGTAGTGAATCGTTTTCACACCTATCAGAGAGTATCTTACAATGTAAAACACTGGTTGTAATAAAAGCGATATTTAATTGGTAGTAATATTATGCTACGACCACCATTGACGGAACGCATCACGACCGTGACACCCAATTTCTAGACTGTAAAAAATATGTTTTCCTTCATAAAACAAAGAACAAAACACATATTCATGATTGATATTAGGTATTTTATTTATTTATATCACTGCATGCAAAATGAAACACTTTTTTAATGCTATGATAGAACATTCAAAATTGGCATTTTTTATGTCATACTTTCAAACGTTCTTAAACCGCTTTTTTTATGTTCGACAAAAAAATACAACCCAGTAGCACACATTCTTGACTTTTTTTCTTTTTTTTATCTTCATGATGGCTATGACTGATGTATCCCAAAAATGGAACATAACTGTTTGTTTTACCATCCAAATCAACATTTCAACATGTTCCTTATAACGCCCAGTTAGTCGCAGTACAGTGTGAATATGCCCGTTTATTAATTTTTTATTACCTTATTTTTTTCATTGTATCTATATTTCTAACTTATTTACTTTTAAAAGCTATGTATTTTTATACCTCGCTAACGGTCTCCTCAGTAATACAGCCACCTCACAATTAAGGTCTCCCTAGACCAGTCCTAAATTATTTCAACATAGAGTAAACTATATCAGTATATAGTTCTGCTAAATATGGTCACCTTACTATTCAGTTCACTTTAGTCCAGTTTTAAAGGTGACCTTAGTAGTGAGTCTCCAGACCGAATGTTTATAGGTTTTACCTGAAATAAATGTATTCAATTTCATATTCGTTGACCAGGGTCAAGCTATGGCCCTCAGACATGATGTCCAGTCTGGCGCAATGAACCTCAAGGACAAACTGTCGATAGAACTACAGCCGGACATGAGGCACGGGAAAGTGATATATGGTGGTGAACTGCTTAATGCAAAGGTTTGTATTTTTGTTTGCTTTGAAAAACTGAAAAAAATATAAAAAAATGTTTGCATACAAACCACCTTGGCATTTCCAACATGTGCTCCATACCGCGGTCTGATAAGCCACTAATATTCTTCTTTTTGTTCAAATAATCAAACTATTATTTAAAAGTTTCTTTATGGGATCCACTTAGCATTCTGAAACTGAACTTGCCCGGCATGATATCCTAGTGCTATAAACTTTTCTACTAGTTGTCAAGTCTGACAATATTTATATAAAAAATTTGTTTTAATAAATATTTGCCCCCTGATACCGAACCACACATTTCAACTTTAATGACCCTGATTTGCGATTGAAAAAATAAAATGAAGACATTTTAATTTGTACTTAAATATAAAATCACATTTATAAATGTATTACACATGGTGTACGTCAAACTTGTAATACATTTTTTATTTACCTTAAAGGTGCCTCCACAGTTCAGTTTTTTTCAAATGTTAAATCAAAAATATTGTATAGGAATATGGTTCACATGAAAATGTTAAGTCAAATGAAGCGGATATCTATATATTACTATTTTAGCCGTGCTTAGTCTCCTCCAATGTTCATTTGCCTATTTCTATGTTCAGTCGCACCCTTGATCTAATTGTTGATTATTAAAAACCACAGAGGTAGTTATTTATTTACATATTTGTGATATGCATTTTTACCTGTTGGAGAAAAATGGAAAATCAACGAATAGTGAGCCATTCTCCAGAGGGATAGTGATTCACTCTCCAGAGGGCGCCACAGTGGTGTTGCATTCGCTTTACTGTCATTATTGGCAACAGCAAGCATATATGGTCTGCTGAAATAAGTTTTAAGATCAAAATGCTGTAAAGGTGGTAGCTGCTGCCCCCTGGTTGTTGCTCTGTCAGATGATAGTATCGTTGTTTACCTTTCAAAGTGCGCTGTATTTCAGCTGGTCGATCTACCAACAATTGTGGAGTCTCTAAAAACAACTGATCGAAAAACTTTGTACAAAACTGCCGACATCTCTCAAGTAAGTGCTGTTGTACAATCACAGTGTACAGTTACTGTACACTACATAGTGTACACTGTACAGTTACTGTACACTTACTGATCACATTTGTTCACGCCACTGTAGCTGTGTGAAATGCTCAACTGACTAAAGTCACGACATGGACATCACTTGAATCTTTCAAGAGAGCTTTAAAGATGCACCTTTTTATCACTGCTCACATTTAAATAAGACTGCAACTTCATTTTATAATAATATTTTGATTTTTCATCGTTCTTCCTTTACATCAAAGGAAATTTAAACTGCTAATTTTTCAGGTTTACTTGGTGTTTATACTTATTTTGTCAACTTTCCTTGCTCCCTCAAAAACCATTTGATGGATAAATTCAGTGTCTTAATAGATAAATATCGGGTAGGCAGTTGACTTTGGCCAGTTATCAGAAGTAGTGGTCAAAGTTTTAAGTCTTCTTAAATAAATTAAGTTAGACAGCCTAGACTTTTGTAACATGGATTTGTACCACGGCCTGGTTTTCTGCTATTTAATTCTCATGTCAGACTTCCAGTCAGGTTGGTCTGATCCCTCATAATAGATATAACACGACTGTTAATCAGTCCTGCTTTCGTTTATGCCACAGACAATACAATTGTTATTTCAAGCCAGATGTCTGTTTGCCTAACTAAAAGCTGTCTTTTGTCATCATTTATGTGTGTTTATGCTTTTATTATGAAAGCATTCATCTTAGTTCACAAAGTTGCCACATCGATCAATTCTGGTGTCATACCTGTTTGAAAATCTGTTCTGGTCAGAATGTTGTTATAGTGCCCACAATAATAAATATAATGTGTTGGGATTCTCATTAGGGAGACATGGCAGCTAGATAGAACTTTTTTAAATGCTTAAATAACATAATGTTTTGTTCCCAAGCTGTAGAATATGTGTTATTGAATTAAATGTTTTCACTTTTCTGTACATTTTTATGGCAATAAAGAACATGGCCAACAAATGATGTTATTTAAAGTCGATCTAAAAACTTGAAATACTTGAAAAGGTATAAATATTATATCACAATGTTTTTGGAGAATCATAAAAAATTACTTGTTTTGAATATTTATATTTTATTTGCAAAAATATGATATTGCAAGGCAACAGTTGGTGACACACATGCACGCACGCACGCACGCACACACACACACATATATTACTACAAGCACAACACAAAAATGTTTTTATATGGATTGTGTAGGATATGCAGTTGACCCCAACAATCCAAGCCAGAATATAATATTTACTTCCACAAAGTTTGCAAGTCAGTGTTGCCAAAAACATGACTTTCTGTAAATGGCCATCTAAGATAGAATAAAGGCATTGGTTGCTTGAAAGAACCACACCTTATCCATAAATAATTCTTGAATGATGTCTCTATGTATACACAGATCTGTTTGTGATTTTGTGTGATGATTATTGTATGTTACAGCTCTGAGCACAGGTTCTTCAGGATATAGACGCTATAAAAGTTTATTGTTATTATTATTTCAGATGTTGATCTGTGGGTATGATGAACTAGACAGTGCAGATGAGGCAGAAGTTATCAAGAAAAAAGACAAAGATGCCAAATATAAGTGGAACCATGGAAGTACGTACCCTATTATGTATGAAAAAGTAATGTTTTAAATATACTGCCACTGGTGCCAAACATGCAGGCCTCATTATCACCACCTCTCGGAGGATTAGTAATGCCACTATTTCTGTATGGTGTTGGGGCAGGTATATGCTGTCATGTCTGTATACATGTATTAATGTGCTAACTTTGGGGGCAGTCTGCAAATATCTCCTCCCAGGTGACAATGTCCAATTAATTCTTTCTATGTTCATCCTGTTGGCTTCCTTGGACCACTGACCAATTGGATGGCATTAAAAAACCCACAAAGTTAGTTATTTGGTGTTATTGACATACAACGTGTTTCCTGCACGTGGAGCACAGTGGTGCAGTGGCTAGAATTTTGAACCCGGGTTCGAATCCTGTGCGAAGGTGTCGAACCGTGGGAAAGTTTGTTGACTCTACATTGAATGAGTACCTGGCGATAGACTGTGGTGGATATTTGTGTACAAATAGTCTTCGTGCATTAATTGCAGCGTGG
Organism: Paraescarpia echinospica; assembly: GCA_020002185.1. Classification (NCBI taxonomy): domain Eukaryota; kingdom Metazoa; phylum Annelida; class Polychaeta; order Sabellida; family Siboglinidae; genus Paraescarpia; species Paraescarpia echinospica. The sequence continues at coordinate 20,861,423 of CM034543.1, read as the reverse complement.
CTGGACACGTCCCAGAAAATCGAGATGGTGTTCGATTAAGCAGGTCTGCCAGGGAATAAAGCGTAAAGTGCTTTGAGCAGGCCTGAGGACTGGATACTGCACTATTTAAGAACTTATATATATTTATGATTGTGGTCCATTCTCCAGAAGGCACCACTGTTCTATGTTTCCTTTATGTATAAATATTACGCACCCCATAATTGGTGACTGCATAGTTTAAATGGTCAGCAGCGACAAATTTAAAATAAAAAGTATGCACCGGTTATAACGGCTTTGTCTGGTCTGTTCCTTCATGAACAAACTAAACTAGTTGAGTACATTATATATTTTATATAAATTGTTTTCACAAAGTTCAACACATCTGTAGGATGCCAGTACATGTATATATATATATATATAAATATATATATATATCGCAGGAGTTCTATTTATGTATTGTGTAAATTTAATGTTTATATGTATGACAGTATTGTGTCTCCCTTGTGTATATGTCCGTGTGTTGACAATTTGAATACAACTGATCAATTTTGAGATTGACCAACCCTTTTGTCTTGATAAGTCTCTGAGTTGCTAAGGATTTAGGTGCATTAGTTATATTATTATGACTAATTATGTTTCTGTAGATACAAGTAAAAATAAGTATCGCTGATTGTACATATTAAACATTAAATACAATGAGTTTATAATTTAAAAAATTAGACACATCAAGAAAAACAAGTATGTAGCTGGTTGCTGTTTTGTTTGTAGTAACGCCACCTCTAAAAAACGTCCGGAAACGAAGGTTCCGAAAAACATTGAAAAAAATGGTAAGATTTTAGCTGTTATTTGTTATCAGTGGGGAAGAACTTTGGTAACATTGATATATATATATATATAAGATTGTGCTCTTAGTTGCTTTTCACTTAGATACTGCATATTGTTAAATATGTTATTATAAAACATTTCCGCTATGAGAATGTGTACTCACCACCATTGAAAAAATGTCAAGCAAATTATTTAAAAAGGTGTCATAATATGTAAAATCTACATTATTTACAAACATGTTCACGCACCGCCGCCATCACCAGCATTCCCTACATTTGTGGATGCAATGCTGGATAAATTATGCATACCTTATGTAAATTAATAAATTGTGTTTGGGTGTTACAGACACGCCAGGAGAAGTTTGCCAGCCAAATGTGACCGATTTAATAGTTTAATAGCTTCATAGGGTAGTCTTGGAGTATGACATCATTGCTTGGTTAGCGGCGGTAGATAGAGCAATCTAAAGATTGCAAGGAAAGGTTAACATAACCCCAACTATTTGATTAGTAAATCAATTCCTCATATTTTGGTATGATGTGATATGACCAGTTTATTATAACGCTGACATCCAGTGATCAACTGCTGTTTTACAAATGACACAATACTGCATTGCCACGGAACTGCAACACACAAACTTGGGACACACAGCCGTACCAAGTAAGTATGATACCACCACAAGCGTTGACATCCGTGGTGTAACGGGTTGTTGCAGTACCAGGAGCAGCCGGACATAGAGAAGGAGGTGAAGCGACTGTTCCGCATGGACAACGAGGCAATAGACGTCAAGTGGGAGGTGGTGATAGAGGATGAGAAGGCTGACAACCAGGAGGCAGGGGGTGAGAAGCAAGTGCTGGCCCAGGGCGCTTACACCACCAACAGGGATGACAAAAAGGCCATGCAGAACCTGCTCGAAGTCGGTAGGTGACAGTGTCGTTTTCCAGGAAGTTGTGTGTTTTCTTCCGTCGGAGTTATGTGTTGTTAAGTGTGGATGGTGGGTAGGTGCAGTGGTGTGTTTTGTAATGAAGACGGACAATTCTAAACTTGTTTTTCCTTCCTCAAATCGACATAGCATTTGGTGATGGTATTTTAGTATTATTTTGTTAAATTGATACATTCATAATTATTTCCAGAAAAGATGTGTTTTATAATACACCATCAATACTGTAATGACAGTTTGTATTTGGAGACCTAAAAATAAGTCAATTCTCAGCTGCTGAAAACAGGTACAGAAAAATAATTATTCGCAGACATTCTGTTCGAATATTTATGAACACAAGCGAGTCCTGATGTTGTGTCACATTTGACTACCAATGCGACTACTAAGGTCATTGTTGAGAATTTATAATTTATAAAAAATCACATTACATACAATGCCCAACCACATACAGTCATTACATATGATGTCTAACCACATACAGTCATTACATACAATGTCCAACCACATACAGTCATTACATACAATGTACAATCATTACATACAATGTCCAACCACACACAGTCATTACATACAATGTCCAACCACATACAGTCATTACATACAATGTCTAACCACATACAGTCATTACATATGATGTCTAACCACATACAGTCATTACATACAATGTCCAACCACATACAGTCATTACATACAATGTCCAACCACATACAGTCATTACATACAATGTCCAACCACACACAGTCATTACATACAATGTCCAACCACATACACTGATACAGTCATTACATACGATGTCTAACCACATAGAGTCATTACATACAATGTCCAACCACATACAGTCATTACGTATGATGTCTAACCACATACAGTCATTACATACAATGTCCAACCACATACACTGATACAGTCATTACATACGATGTCTAACCACATAGAGTCATTACATACAGTCATTACGTACGATGTCTAACCACATACAGTCATTACATACGATGTCTAACCACATACAGTCATTACATACAATGTCCAACCACATACAGTCATTACATACAATCTCCAACCACATAGAGTCATTACATACGATGTCCAACCACATACAGTCATTACATACGATGTCCAACCACATACAGACATTACATACGATGTCCAACCACATACAGTCATTACATATAATGTCCAACCACATACAGTCATTACATACAATGTCCAACCACATACAGTCATTACATACAATGTCCAACCATATACAGTCATTACATGCAATGTCCAACCACATACAGTCATTACATACAATGTCTAACCACATACAGTCATTACATACGATGTCCAACCACATACAGTCATTACATGCAATGTCCAACCACATACAGTCATTACATACAATGTCCAACCACATACAGTCATTACATATAATGTCCAACCACATACAGTCATTACATACAATGTCCAACCACATACAGTCATTACATACAATGTCCAACCATATACAGTCATTACATGCAATGTCCAACCACATACAGTCATTACATACAATGTCCAACCACATACAGTCATTACATGCAATGTCCAACCACATACAGTCATTACATACAATGTCTAACCACATACAGTCATTACATACGATGTCCAACCACATACAGTCATTACATGCAATGTCCAACCACATACAGTCATTACATACAATGTCTAACCACATACAGTCATTACATACGATGTCTAACCACATACAGTCATTACATACAATGTCCAACCACACACAGTCATTACATACGATGTCTAACCACATACAGTCATTACATACAATGTCCAACCACACACAGTCATTACATACAATGTCCAACCATATACAGTCATTACATACAATGTCCAACCACATACAGTCATTACATACGATGTCTAACCACATACAGTCATTACATACAATGTCCAACCACATACAGTCATTACATAAAATGTCCAACCATATACAGTCATTACATACAATGTCCAACCACATACAGTCATTACATACGATGTCCAACCACATACAGTCATTACATACAATGTCCAACCACATACAGTCATTACATATGATATCTAACCACATACAGTCATTACATACAATGTCCAACCACATACAGTCATTACATACGATGTCCAACCACAAACAGTCATTACATACGATGTCCAACCACACACAATGTCCAACCACATACAGTCATTACATACAATGTCCAACCACATACAGTCATTACATACGATGTCCAACCACATACAATGTCCAACCACATACAGTAATTACATACAGACATTACATACTATGTCCAACCACATACAGTCATTACATACAATCTCCAAGTACATACAGTCATTACATACAATGTCTAACCACATACAGTCATTACATACAATGTCCAACCACATACAGTCATTACATACAATGTCTAACCACATACAGTCATTACATACAATGTCTAACCACATGCAGTCATTACATACAATGTCTAACCACATTCAGTCATTACATACGATAACGACATACAGTCATTACGACATACAGTCATTACATATGTCCAACCACATACAGTCATTACATACAATGTCTAACCACATACAGTCATTACATACAATGTCTAACCACATGCAGTCATTACATACAATGTCTAACCACATTCAGTCATTACATACGATGTCCAACCACATACAGTCATTACATATGATGTCCAACCACATACAGTCATTACATACAATGTCCAACCACATACAGTCATTACATACAATGTCCAACCACATACAGTCATTACATACAATGTCCAACCACATACAGTCATTACATATGATGTCTAACCACATACAGTCATTACATACGATGTCCAACCACAAACAGTCATTACATACGATGTCCAACCACATACAGTCATTACATACAATGTCCAACCACATACAGTCATTACATACGATGTCCAACCACATACAATGTCCAACCACATACAGTCATTACATACAGACATTACATACTATGTCCAACCACATACAGTCATTACATACAATCTCCAAGTACATACAGTCATTACATACAATGTCCAACTACATACAGTCATTACATACAATGTCCAAAAACATACAGTCATTACATACAATGTCCAACCACATACAGTCATTACATACAATGTCTAACCACATACAGTCATTACATACGATGTCCAACCACATACAGTCATTACATGCAATGTCCAACCACATACAGTCATTACATACAATGTCTAACCACATACAGTCATTACATACGATGTCTAACCACATACAGTCATTACATACAATGTCCAACCACACACAGTCATTACATACGATGTCTAACCACATACAGTCATTACATACAATGTCCAACCACACACAGTCATTACATACAATGTCCAACCATATACAGTCATTACATACAATGTCCAACCACATACAGTCATTACATACGATGTCTAACCACATACAGTCATTACATACAATGTCCAACCACATACAGTCATTACATAAAATGTCCAACCATATACAGTCATTACATACAATGTCCAACCACATACAGTCATTACATACGATGTCCAACCACATACAGTCATTACATACAATGTCCAACCACATACAGTCATTACATATGATATCTAACCACATACAGTCATTACATACAATGTCCAACCACATACAGTCATTACATACGATGTCCAACCACAAACAGTCATTACATACGATGTCCAACCACACACAATGTCCAACCACATACAGTCATTACATACAATGTCCAACCACATACAGTCATTACATACGATGTCCAACCACATACAATGTCCAACCACATACAGTAATTACATACAGACATTACATACTATGTCCAACCACATACAGTCATTACATACAATCTCCAAGTACATACAGTCATTACATACAATGTCTAACCACATACAGTCATTACATACAATGTCCAACCACATACAGTCATTACATACAATGTCTAACCACATACAGTCATTACATACAATGTCTAACCACATGCAGTCATTACATACAATGTCTAACCACATTCAGTCATTACATACGATGTCTAACGACATACAGTCATTACATATGATGTCCAACCACATACAGTCATTACATACAATGTCTAACCACATGCAGTCATTACATACAATGTCTAACCACATTCAGTCATTACATACGATGTCCAACCACATACAGTCATTACATATGATGTCCAACCACATACAGTCATTACATACAATGTCCAACCACATACAGTCATTACATACGATGTCCAACCACATACAGTCATTACAGACAATGTCCAACCACATACAGTCATTACATACAATGTCCAACCACATACAGTCATTACATACAATGTCCAACCACATACAGTCATTACATATGATGTCTAACCACATACAGTCATTACATACGATGTCCAACCACAAACAGTCATTACATACGATGTCCAACCACACACAATGTCCAACCACATACAGTCATTACATACAATGTCCAACCACATACAGTCATTACATACGATGTCCAACCACATACAATGTCCAACCACATACAGTCATTACATACAGACATTACATACTATGTCCAACCACATACAGTCATTACATACAATCTCCAAGTACATACAGTCATTACATACAATGTCCAACTACATACAGTCATTACATACAATGTCCAAAAACATACAGTCATTACATACAATGTCCAACCACATACAGTCATTACATACGCAGTCCAACCACATACAATGTCCAACCACAGACAGTCATTACATACAATGTCCAACCACACACAGTCATTACATACAATGTCCAACCACATACAGTCATTACATACAATGTCCAACCACGTACATTCATTACATGCAATGTCCAACCACGTAGAGTCATTACATACAATGTCCAACCATGTACAGTCATTACATACGATGTCCAACCACATACAATGTCCAACCACATACAGTCATTACATACAGACATTACATACTATGTCCAACCACATACAGTCATTACATACAATCTCCAAGTACATACAGTCATTACATACAATGTCCAACAACATACAGTCATTACATACAATGTCCAACCACATACAATGTCCAACCACATACAGTCATTACATACAATGTCCAACCACGTATAGCCATTACATACAATGTCCAACCACGTACAGTCATTACATACAATGTCCAACCACACACAGTCATTACATACAATGTCCAACCATGTACAGTCATTACATACAATGTCCAACCACATACAGTCATTACAGACTATGTCCAACCACATACAGTCATTACATACGATGTCCAACCACATACAGTCAATACATACAATGTCCAACCACATACAGTCATTACAGACAATGTCCAACCACGTACAGTCAATACATACAATGTCCAACCACATACAGTCATTACATACAATGTCCAACCACACACAGTCATTACATATGATGTCTAACCACATACAGTCATTACATACAATGTCCAACCACATACAGTCATTACATATGATGTCTAACCACATACAGTCATTACATACGATGTCCAACCACACACAGTCATTACATACGATGTCCAACCACACACAGTCATTACATACGATGTCCAACCACATACAGTCATTACAGTAATACCATTTCTAAGTTTTTTTTGTTTAACTTACTCATGTTAGCTGAACCTAAGTACTTGAAATAATAATTCACAATTTTAAATAATCACATTCCACGTTGTTTCTCCCACAGCTGAGTATGAGATATTTGGCGAAGTGAGTTCATCATCGGACGAGGACGAGCTGAAGGACGTGAACATCATGGACAGCGGGGACGAGGACGCGGGACTGAGTCGCATCGACACCCAGGAGTCGTTCATGTCCGCCGACTTCTCGACACAAATGACTGACATGAGCTTAGATGGTGACACGTGTAAGTGTTTGTGCCACAAATGTGGCTTGTTGTCACAAACTCTTCTTCAGTTTCCTTACATGCAGATGGTTTCGAAGGTTTATATTTTGCGGTTTAGAAGCTGTGGTGAAACATTTGTACACCAAGATAAAGTATCCAGGTTTACTACACGTACATGTGTGCATCACGCCCTGTATAACACAGGTTTCATAATTACACATGTTGAATTATGACCAAACCATCGCTGTCATTGCGTTTTCACACGCAATTGGACGTGGCCTTGCCTTATTACGTTCCTACTATGCTACTCAGGCAAGCGGCAAATCCCCAAAAAGTGCTTTATTTTAGGAGTTTAAATGGCCCTCCTCCACACACCCAAATGTTATATCATTGGAAAGCCCTGCATCTCCCCGTCACGATTAGGCCTGTCGTAGGATTGCCAAGTGGTGCAGTAAGCGTGAATCCAATGTCAAACAAGGTCACCATCAAACGATCAATTTTAGAAATTGGGCATTTCCGAAAACTTATTGTAATATTACAATGGCGATCTAGCTACTTTAACTAAAAAATGGCCAAGTCATATATTGTTGGAAAGTGTATTGTCGCACGTTCAAGACAGTGTATGATATGATGCCGTATCCTGGAATGATAAGAGTGACAAGGTCAAGCAAGGTCTCTCATCAAATGACGAATATTTGAAAGTTTACAATGCCGCAAACATCATAAAGTTACGCTGACTGTGTTTCTACTTCACGACTACGGACAAGTCATATATTGTATGAAAAGACAATTTCTCCCCGTTAAAATGCGGTTTGACATGGTGCTGTGAGGTGAAGCAATTTGTGTCGAGCGGCATTCAAACAGGGTCACCATCAACTGATGAATGTTAGAAATTGCGCTATTCCGCAAACATTACACAATTTCATTGGTTGCTTATATCTATGTCACCTACATACTCATGGCCAAGTCATGTACCACTGGAAAGCATAATTTCTCACCGTGAAAAGGAGGTATAAAGTCGAACCATCGAGTGACGCAGTACGCGTGTAGTGAAGGTCAAACAAAGTCCCTATTAACTTCTTAATATTCAAAATTACGCCATTCCATAAACAGTATACAATTACAATGTTTGTCTATTTATTTGCCAATGTACACAAGGCAACATCATATACCATTGGAAAACGTACTGTATCCCCATCAAAACGTATTGTATCCCCGTCACAATGAGGTATTACATGGGACTGTTTAGCAGAGCTACACTTATGTGAAGCGGACGTTGAACGGTCAACATCGATGTAGTTACCATTTATGTTTTACAACACCTTAAAAATCGAGCAGGTTTCTTTTCTTTTTGTATCTGCAAAAATATTCAATCATCACAAAGGATTGCACATTGGTGAGTCAAATTCCTGAGGCTACTAGAAACATTCTACCCACTTTTACTTTCTATTCACTGTCATCATCGTCATCGTCACGTAGGACGTCTTGGTCGCCAGTCGAACGTGGGTTTCCACAGTTTTCATTCCCATGACATGTGCACAGCTCTGTGCAACACAAACTGTTCTGACTGCACGAACAATTGATTGTGCAGCAACCTCTACTTGAGCAGGAACAGATGAGTCCTTCCAGGAGCTCTGACGCCATTGGACCTTTGAAGAAGACAGGTACAAGCTTATCATTCTTTCTCACCCATTCATGCTGCAGTGGGGACCCAGTATCTGGCTTGGCCACATGTGAAGACATCCAAGTCTTCGTTTGCCACTGTGCCCGCCTTGCATGTTCCTCGAAACTTGCTTCACACGGGGGAAGCTTCGCCAACTACTTGTCCTTCTGGTTGATAAGTCTTAGCCGCAAACAGTTGAGTTTGATGTGTGCACTCTTCTCTGTGTCCATTAGGTTGTACAAGGCTGCTGTGAATGCCCGCGCTGCTGATAGTGCAGCCTCTTTATCGCTGTTTCCTACGTCGGCAAGTGGCAACTGTGTCAGCTCTCTGAAATCCTGTCAGAAGTTGCCTGAAGTATGCTACCGCTAATGCATCAAATGAATTGAATTGGTCCCTCGCCATCATTTGAATGGCGTCCATGGCATCCCTAATATACACTGTGGTTGCAGTGGTGCTTTGTGGTAGTTCAGATACTCTCTCGCCTTGAGCTTCTAGTTGATGGTCCGGTTCCGCTTTGTTAGTTTTCCGCATTGTACTATCAGCATGAAAAATGGCCATCGGCACTGGCCCTATCGGGTAGCCGAGAACGGTGGCCGTAGAAACATCATCTCTGCACCTCGCCAACGACAGGGCTCTGCAGAACACAATCTCTGGACTAATAGCTGCTGTTACAACGCCTCCCTTGCCACACTTCAACTTGGTCTTTTTCGCCATGTCAGCAAATGTTATCAGGCCTGACTTGCTGATGGGGCTATAGAAGCTGCACGTTTCACCTGATTCAAGTGCGCCGTGCACAAATCTCTCCAGCTTCTCCTCCCCACTACCTACGATGTTGCGGAGCGAATTTTGCACATCCAGTGTTGCATGCAGCCCCATAGATAAGTTGGTGAGTGCATCTGGGTGAAATTCAGGCTCGAACGTATTGGTCACGTTGTTAACAGCATGCTCATCATCCCTCTTCAGTGTGGATGCCAGTACTTCTTTGTGATCCTTGTCTTCAGTACTTGTGGACAAACCACTCCCTTCTCGCATTGCTTTAGCATATTCATTCATGAGTGCCTCGTCAATGTCCACCTGATGAGTGCTGGCTTCTTTCTAGTCAGTCCGACTATACCACTGCTTCCCTTTGCATCTCTGATGTCTGTAATCTCTGAGCCCATGTCGCTCCAGATCCCATTGAAACTATATTTTGAATCAAACTGTAGAATGCAGTGTAATGAGGACACTGTGTTGTAACTGTTGACGATGGTGCATTTGCTTTAAGATTTGTTTTATTTAAGTAGGATGAAAGACATGATGAGTGGTACACGGCATCCTTAGCTACCAAGTCCTCCTCCGATATTGTGCATATCATTTCTTCGTCTCCTCTTTGACATGTAGCCTTCTTCAGGTTGGTTGCCCGTTCAAATGTTTCAATTTTATGCAACATGTTGTCTTTCCTTTGTGACTTCTTCGAACATACAATACAGACAGACCAATCTGTCGAACCAGTGCTCTTTCTCGTTGCCATACTAGGTATACGAGATACTGATTGTTGAGAATCCGTGTCATTTGGTGTTTCTGGTTTGTGTGGATCAGCTCGTATTTATTATGCTTCGTAGAATGTGCAATTATGACAAACATATGGCGTATATATATATATATATATTGATATTCTAAAACTTAAATAATTATACTTTTCATCGTTTGACTTCAAAGCAATCGTTAGAACAATTTGTCTTAACATTTCTAGAATAGCACAATTTCGAAAATTCATCATTTGACGGTGACCTTGTTCAACCTTTGCTCCACACTTACAGCAGCAGTTGATAGTTCCGTGTCATACCACATTTTGACGAAGATACAATAAGGTTTACAATGGTATGTGAAGAGGCATTATGCACGTAGGCAAATAGATACGCAACCATTATAAACCTAGGCCTACAACGATTGTGGAATGGGGCAATTTTGAATAGTCATCATTTGGTAGTGACCTTGTTTGACATTCACTACACACATAATGCTCCATTTAATAGCTATACGTTATACCTCATTGTAACGGGAAGACAGTAAGCTTCCCAACGGTAAATGAAATGGACATCAGTAAATAGGTAACGTAGCTCCATAACCATTAAGATTTTGTAAAGCTTGTGGGGGTGGCGCAATTTCTAACATTCATTAATTGATGGTGACCCTGTTTGAACGCTGCTCCACAGAAATTGCTTCATCTCACAGCACCATATCACACAGAATTGTGACAGGGTGAAATTGTCCTTTCATACTGTGTATGATATGTCTGTAGTCGTGAAATAGAAACACAGTCGGTGTAACTTTATGATATTCGCGGCATTGTAAACTTTCGAATATTCGTCATTTGATGGGTGACCTTGTTTGACCTTGTCATCACTCTTATCAATCCTGGATGCAGCATCATATCGTACACTGTCTTAACGGTGAGACAATACGTGTTGCAAGAATATATGACACGTCCATTTTCTATTTAAATAAAGTAACTAGATAGCCATTGTAATATTGAGAAGTTTTTGGAAGCGCCCAATTTCTAAAATTGATCGTTTGATGGTGACCTTGTTTGACCTTGGATGCACGCTTACTGCACCACTTGGCAACTATACGACAGGCCTAATTATGACGGGGAGACGCAGGGCTTTCCAATGATGTAACATTTGGGTGTGTGTAGGGGGGGGCATTTAAATTGGTCTGTTAGGTGGTTCTACCACTTGCCTAACTGTCTTATTCAGTTACAGCTACATGCAATTTGCATAGGTACAGTTTGATATACAGTCCAACTTTGCTTTATGGTCACCTCGGTAATACAGCCACCTCGCAATTAAGGTCACCGTTCAACAGTCCCAAATTATTTTGTAACGGTAAAGTGTAGGAGGTTAGTTGCGCTGGTATGGTACACCTTATGTCGTCTGTGGTTTCAGCGGAACTGCAGGCGCGGCTGCAGCAACTGGGGCAGCAGTTGGACCACATAGACGAGCGTAAGTCTATCACACAAATGTACATTGACATAGAGTCAGACACTGAGGCGAAGGTCAGTGACGTCTCTTTGACACAAGCAAACACATAGACAACCATCCAAATTGTCCTCGCAAGCCAGGGGCGGCTGACTGCATCAGTCTCAGTACCCAGCGGCAGATTGTCGAAATACTGAAGTTGAGCCGAGCCCATTATAAAATCATCTCACGGCCATTCTAAAATCAGAGATTTGTGTTTTAACCAATCATGGTGGATGTTACATGCAATTTTTAGGATGTAGAAGTAATTATTAGAAAATGCACTGCCACTGGCTCATGTGAATGGTTGCACTGATAATTATATTGGGATCTCCCGGAGTTGCCCTTTGATATGGGGCGCCGACGTTTGCTGGTTCTCATGATTACCCTCGTTACTGGTGAAGTCAACTACTAGGACAAAGTACAACGGATTCAGCAAGTTTCCATGTAACATATCTGATAGACAGTGAGTCAACGACCAACACTAACAGACAGAGCTCCTTGGGTAAATCACCATTGTGTGGACCATGTCTCGTTCCAGCTATTAATGTTTGTGATCCTCTGCCACGGATGAGTCTCATTTTGCCTACCATTATTTTGAGATACAGGCTGAAAATGAACTTGAAAGGTTGACTGGTTGATTTGGGGATTTTATTGCTGCTAAGAAATTATAATAATTCTAAGACGCTTTAGTAGAGTTCAACTTCATTTGGGCAAATATGAATTATCAAGCCATTAGCATATGATTTCTCAAAACTCCTTTTTTGGTAAATACCAAGTTAAAAACAATATAATTTTGTACACCTTTAAAGTTGGTGTCACTGGAAATAATTTTTCCCCTCTTTCACGTGGCACAGATAACTAGAAAATGATGGATGTTGCATTAACGCTTCTTACATGTTGTCTAATTCACCTGGATGTATTGCTAGAATGGTGTGTGGCTAGCAGGAGGAATTTCTGTAGACCCAAAGTTAGTTGATGCATCTCTTCACGCGAAAAACAACAACGTTGGTTTAGCCATCATGCATCAACCTAATTAATGCTTTTGTGTTCCAGAGGCTGCTACGGACGCAACCGCAGAGTTTGAGTGAAGAGAGGGACAAATCGGAGAAAGAGGTAACTACCGGTAGTGGTATTATCTCGTTATTGACATGTTAACTTTGAAACATTGTTAGTGTTTCTCCTCTCGGGTGCCGACGTCCACCCACCTCTCTCGCTTCCTTGGACCACTGGCCTCTGATCTACCAATTGGCAATGTGTTTGAAAACCCACAGAGGGAGTTATTTACTAATTTAGAGTTAGTTACTTTTTTCAGTGAGTTATCAAGCATTCCCCAGGTGGCGTCACTGTGGAATTATGTTTGCATCTGCAGCATGCAATGCCGCTGTCGCGCTTACATTTATCCGGGCGTTAAATGATATCCGGGTGACGTTTCTGCACGTGCGCGTATCTAGGGGAATGTATTTAGCACCAGCTACAACTGTCATTTTATCTGGGCATTATGTATGTTTATATGCATATCTATATTTACACATATGTCTATATATATATACATAAATTATAAAATGTTTGCTTCCCACAGACATAAACAATTTCTGTTGTAAAACAGTTTCCTCTTCATGCACATGTTACGTGACTTACTCTTATACTTGGCCACAAATCTGAAATAGCAAATTATAATTATATACTCTAACTATAACACTCGTATTACAACAACAAACAAAACATATTTAACTACTGGATATTATTTATCACTACGTGATCTACTGGTGCTAAATATTATGCCTTACATATGCACATAAACATCACCCAGATAAAATATAACGCCCGGATAAATGTAAGCGCGACACCGTAATTGTCCGTTTTATCTTAAAATTGCAAGATTTAATTATGTGCTGTTGGGAAAGTGATATATAGTGCATGGGGCATGTCGATTGATTTACTGAAAATTTGTATCAAAAACATGAACAACCTCAGAATGCAACTTTAAATGGAGGTTTTGCATTTATGTTTATTGCAAAATCATGTTATAAAGCATAAACTATTAGTAGTCTACCGTACTTACCGCCCAGATATATTTTAATAAAGCAGAGACAACTTTTGAATTCAACAGTTTAATGTTTACAAAAACCACCGCACTGTCACTCAAATCCCTGAATAGTTATCTCAGATAATTCCGAGGAAGGTCGTGACTCAGTATGCCATCATCATCGCTTTGGACCTGAGGCGACATCTTCGAAAATGTGTGTTGTCTTGTAAACAAACTGTTTCCACCTGAAACACTTAATTTCAACAGCCACATATGGTTCATTTGGGCCGTTAATATATTATAATAATTATAGTTTATACTGAATAACATGACTTTACAATAAAAACAAACACAATAAATCCTGTAATAACAAGACGCTTAAAGCTGATCTGTCCACTGTTGGCAGGTGACCACTGTTGGTAGGTTGTCACCTGCCACTGTTGGTAGGTTGCCACTGTTGGCAGGTGACCACTATAGGCAGGTGGCCACTGTTGGCATGTGACCACTGTTGGCAGGTTGCCACTGTTGGCAGGTGACCACTATAAGCAGGTGGCCACTGTTGGCAGGTGGCCAGTGGCAAAAAGGGCAGCTCAACTTGATTATGTTATTGTGATATAGACATTGTGCAAACTAAGAATGGTGACATTTCATTCACAAAGGAATTTATTCACTAATGTTTTACTTTCAGTAAAAGATCCTGGCTTCGATGCTAAATCAAAGTTGATGGAAGCAAACAACTTCAGAAACTGAGGATATTGCCACAGATATCAGCTGATATATCTGCGTTGAATCGAGACTTATCAGCTCCGAGAGTTGAACATAGTGGACATACAGGGCATGCCAAGATGAAATAACCATAACCAAGTGAATAAAACTGTGGTGGAAAAACAAACAATTCAAACGTGAACCGACCTGCTACATTGATATTTGTTGTTGAAATATGATGTACCCCATCCAACCATGAAATGACGTAACATTCCTTTTCAGCTAGAGTTGATATCTGTCAGGCTATGTAATAAATTTACATGAACAAGAATCTGCCAGTACCTCAAATGTATCTATGCTTCAAATGTTAAAAGTTTCTCATTCAATTTTATAAACATAATAATAATGTACTTTATCGCTATTTTCCATTTGTAACATCTGTATAAAAACGGGATACATAATTGTGTATTCTCAAAAATCTGTACTATGTATGGGAAATCCTTATGTGACAAGTGTGCATGAATGTATAGCTAGGGGTAATGTATAGCTAGGGGTAATACTATATTATTGTATTTAAAAATGCATTATATAAAACAAAGATAAGAAGATGTGACAAGCCTTTGTCATTTTATTGCCAGCATTGTTGTGAAAGTGACGCACACAATGCAGTATCAATCACTCTTTTGACTTAGAAAATGTGTCTATTTATAAAAACACACACTCACGCAAACATGCAGCTATTGTTGCATCAAATAGCAATGTTGTCATATAAATCATTGAAATGTTTCTAGCAGTTTTACTGCTTGTTAACAATGAACCAAAGATTTATTTCTTAGGATGAAGGTACACATCAAAACTAACATTTAAAAAAAAAAATTTCAGAAGAAACATTACCCCAGACATTTTGACACATAATTTCTTTTTCGTATGCACAACTGGGAACACAAAATAAATAAACTACGCAACTGTTCACATTCAGTTTCAATTAAATATACTTGGTACAACTACATACACATGTGTAGATTCCAGTGAACATTCACAACACGCCCTACTCTACTGAATGCTATTTGTATTGTGGCACAACAGATTTTCAAACTGCTTAGGCATATTCCATTTTAAAAGAGACGAGCCAAAATGCTCAGAAACATTAATATTTCTGTTGCCCCGATCTGTACAGTCTAAACATTTGAGCAAAATATGTCGGATTTGGGTTCCAGTAAATAGCGAGAATGCAAGGTCTAGTCACTTATATTTTAACTGTTCTATTTTATGTACGATTCTTAGTTGTATTGTTCTTAAATTAATTACTCATTATTTTAATTATCTAACTGAATGTGCACGCTTAATGGTACTATTATTGTATTGCAAAGCGCCATAGAACAATGTGATTACGGCACTATATAAATATATCATATTTTTAAAACAGTTGGTTGCTGACAGACGCAAGATCAGTCTTACTGAATTGGATTCAATTTGTTTTCACAATAAAGGGATTTGATGAAATGAATTTACCCCTTGTCACATGTTTACAAAAATTAAAAACTACCAATAAATGTCCAAATGCAGTCAAGTAAAGCCCAAAGTCATCTAAATTACAAGCAAGGAAAACATACACTAGCAACTCGACAAAACTACAGTTCATTACTAGAGCAACAAAGTGAATAATAGTCGCAAGATACTTTCACAAAGAATAAATAGAAACACAAGCAGATAGGAACCTGTTACGTGGCGCTTTATGGTAGGATTTGCATGTCGGTTATTAAAAGTGCATTCTTAATTCAATTTTTTTGTTTGTCCTCTTTCAAATTCGTTTTGCAAAGAAGCAAACTACCTAATATCCACTACGACATGCTGGTTTATTTGTGCAACTTTTTGTATGTAGACGAACAATTAACTTATCTAAATGCTGTCCAGGAATCAATTTAACCGATTCTCAAAATTGTACCTTCACGTGAATGGGCTACACAATTATGCACGTGTTTCTGAGTTGATGCAGTCAACTTTACGGAAAATTTGTGTGGGTTGAAGGCTAAATATCAGCCCAGCAATTGAATTTGGCCAGTTACAACATGTAATGGACAAAGTAAATCCTTTCAACAAATTAATGTATGCTCTGTAGATATTAGTTAAACTATTCATTCATTACATATTTTGACATGAAACAACAAGATCTGCGACAAGTTAAACCAGTCAAGAAAGCACCTTTAAGTATAATGTGCCTTCCAAACACACTGCAACGTTCGTGTACTTCACAATGTCATTATTATAAACATGTGAAAGCAACATTTTTGGTGTACGTTGTTTGGCATTGTCTCCTATGTATAGGCCTGTATATGAGTAATACATGCACTGTTTTGCCTTGGCTGTGGCTTAACTATCATATTATCATAATTATCTGTAATATCTTCTACTGTACCGAGACTTTCCACATTGATATAATGATTATACTCAATATTTAGGCTTTCTGCTTTGAGACTTCTATAATGCGTTCTTCTGTACAGAGACTTTCCACATTGATATATTCAACAGTTATGTTTTCTGCACCGAGACTTCTATTGTGGTCTTCTGTACCGAGACTTTCCACATTGATATATTCAACAGTTATGCTTTCTGCACCGAGACTTCTATTGTGGTCTTCTGTACCGAGACTTTCCACATTGATATATTCAACAGTTATGCTTTCTGCACCGAGACTTCTATTGTGGTCTTCTGTACCGAGACTTTCCACATTGATATATTCAACAGTTATGCTTTCTGCACCGAGACTTCTATTGTGGTCTTCTGTACCGAGACTTTCCACATTGATATATTCAACAGTTATGCTTTCTGCACCGAGACTTCTATTGTGGTCTTCTGTACCGAGACTTTCCACATTGATATATTCAACAGTTATGCTTTCTGCACCGAGACTTCTATTGTGGTCTTCTGTACCGAGACTTTCCACATTGATATATTCAACAGTTATGCTTTCTGCA
The DNA here is from genome assembly GCA_020002185.1 of Paraescarpia echinospica. Taxonomy (NCBI): domain Eukaryota; kingdom Metazoa; phylum Annelida; class Polychaeta; order Sabellida; family Siboglinidae; genus Paraescarpia; species Paraescarpia echinospica. The sequence goes on along the minus strand of CM034543.1, from coordinate 20,843,395 downwards.
CCGAGACTTCTATTGTGGTCTTCTATATTGAGACTTTCCACATTGATATATTCAACAGTTATGCTTTCTGCACCGAGACTTCTATTGTGGTCTTCTATATTGAGACTTCCCACATTGATATATTCAACAGTTATGCTTTCTGCACCGAGACTTCTATTGTGGTCTTCTATATTGAGACTTCCCACATTGATATATTCAACAGTTATGCTTTCTGCACCGAGACTTCTATTGTGGTCTTCTATATTGAGACTTCCCACATTGATATATTCAACAGTTATGCTTTCTGCACCGAGACTTCTATTGTGGTCTTCTATATTGAGACTTCCCACATTGATATATTCAACAGTTATGCTTTCTGCACCGAGACTTCTATTGTGGTCTTCTATATTGAGACTTCCCACATTGATATATTCAACAGTTATGCTTTCTGCACCGAGACTTCTATTGTGGTCTTCTATATCGAGACTTCCCACATTGATATATTCAACTGTTATGCTTTCTGCACCGAGACTTCTATTGTGGTCTTTTATATTGAGACTTCCCACATTGATATATTCAGTGATAACGCATTGAGAGTTCTATAAAGGTTCTTCTACACTGAAACTGTCCACATTGGTATATTCAAAGGTTAGGCTTTCTTCATTGAGAGTTCTTTATAATGTGTTCTTCTATACTGAAACTTTCCACATTGATCTATTCAATGGTTAGGCTTTCTGCATTGAGAGTTCTATAACATGTTCTATACTGACTTTCCACATTGTTTCAATGGTTAGGCTTTCTGCATTGAGAGTTCTATAACATGTTCTATACTGACTTTCCACATTGATATATTCAATGGTTAGGCTTTCTGCATTGAGAGTTCTATAACATGTTCTATACTGACTTTCCACATTGTTTCAATGGTTAGGTGTTCTGCATTGAGAGTTCTATAACATGTTCTATACTGACTTTCCACATTGTTTCAATGGTTAGGCTTTCTGCATTGAGAGTTCTATAACATGTTCTATGCTGACTTTCCACATTGATATATTCAATGGTTAGCTTTCTGCATTGAGTGTTCTATAACATGTTCTATACTGACTTTCCACATTGATATATTCAATGGTTAGCTTTCTGCATTGAGATTTCTATAACATGTTCTATGCTGACTTTCCACATTGATATATTCAATGGTTAGCTTTCTGCATTGAGAGTTCTATAACATGTTCTATGCTGACTTTCCACATTGATATATTCAATGGTTAGCTTTCTGCATTGAGTGTTCTATAACATGTTCTATACTGACTTTCCACATTGATATATTCAATGGTTAACTTTCTGCATTGAGAGTTCTATAACATGTTCTATACTGACTTTCCACATTGATATATTCAATGGTTAGCTTTCTGCATTGAGATTTCTATAACATGTTCTATACGGACTTTCCATATTGATATATTCAATGGTTAGGTTAATGTGTTCTTCTATACTGATATTCTCCACATTAATATATTCAACGGTGAGTGCTATATCAGGTCTTTCCATACCGATATATTTTTGGTGATTCTTTGCATTGAGACTTATGCAAAGTGTTTTTCTATACCGAGACTTTCCACATTAATATATTCATTGGCGAGTTCTTTGTGTCGAGACTTGCACAGATCCTTCAATATATTCCACTTTGTGGCTTTCTTCGTTTCTACACAATGACACAGTCCACATCGACACTTTCCGTGCGTCATCGCTAAACTTTGCACACTGAGTGTCAATAAATCGTCATCAAAACAGCCAGTGCCTACTCCTCCAAATCTGTAATAAAACTCAGTCTGACATTGTGCCTGACACTAGCACCGTGACGCTGTGCTTGACACTAGCGCCGTGATGTTGTACTTGACACTAGCACTGTGACGGTGTACTTGACATGCTCACCGTGACAGTGTATTTGACACTAGTGCCATGATGCTGTACTTGACACTAGTGCAGTGATGCTGTACTTGACACTAGCACCGTGACGGTGTATTTGACACTAGTGCCATGATGCTGTACTTGACACTGGTGCCATGATGCTGTACTTGACACTAGCGCCATGTTGCTATACTTGACACTAGCGCCATGATGTTGTACTTGACACTAGCACCGTGACGGTGTACTTGACATGCTCACAGTGACGGTGTATTTGACACTAGTGCCATGATGCTGTACTTGACACTAGCGCCATGTTGCTGTACTTGACACTGGCGCCATGACGTACTTTACACTAGCACCGTGTTGCTGTACTTGACATTAGTGCCATGACGCTGTACTTAACACTAGCACTGTGACGGTGTATTTGACAATAGCACTGTGATGATGCTACAATTGCTGATTAAGTCCTTTACACGGCTCACTGCGATGACGCTGACGTCGACTGATGTCGCTGTTTCTGCGACTATTGGCGCCACTCGCCCGACGCTGTCGACGCATCGGTATGTCGGCGCTGGCGTGGCGGTGGCTGCAACACACGTTGTCATGGTCATTAAACACCTTCTCGATAGTGAAGTAATAGTAGTAATTTATTTCCAACAACAACAAAATGTGACAAATTACCAGCTTTTTGGGCCCTTGGGGGCCCTACGGGGTCCTTAGAATGATTCAATCAAATACAGATTTCTCGTGCATAGTGGCAGTACCCTAAGAAACGTCTATGCAAAATAAAATAAAAGTTGCTGAACAGTTTCTGAGATACGGCAGCTAACAGCAGACGCAGAGTGATGGCAATAGTCCCTTGGACCTTCAGCCCAAAGGACTAAAAAGCATTGGTAGAAAATGGTTCATTATGATTAATCCGTGACATTTTGGTGCCCGAGATGCAAACCATATATGAGGAAAACAATAACATACACACGATAGCTTGATTATAGATACATGTAATAAACTAGTGAATGATGACCCAGGTCTTGTGGTAATCATGGCGACGGAGACTGACCGGTCAGTATTGTGGTCCAACAGCTGACAGGTGTCGAGACTCTCCTCCAAGGTGTCTTCCTCTTCCTCATCCATGTCTATGTGGAACTGAGTGTCAGCTTCCTCCTCCTGGACCACATCACTGTACGCTGGCAACTCTCCCTCCTACAAACACATCTTTATTATCACCCGTCATTATAGAAAGTGAGCATAATTTCTTATTAAACCCCAAGCTAAGTTCAAAGAGATATCCTCAGCTGATTTAGTTCGTCACAAATCTGGTTCTTTCGTGTCCAAATATGGAATATGTGAATAGTTTAAATAATATCTGCATTCGTTTGAATGGCCAAAAAATTAACTTTGGTTGTTGTATCTGGTAATTTGCTAAAGCTGGACCGACATCTAACCTTCAGCCCACTGAATTTTATGGGTTTTTGAGTATGCAAAGAAAGTCAACAATATCAACACAGAAACATTAATTGTATTGCGCATTCACATAGAGATTCCAATTTTGAAAATTACTTGAACTGATCCTATATGTGTAAGTCAATAAATTAAAGACTAAGTGAAATGAAATTTGAAATGTCTTTCAAATTTTGTACATGTAAACTTAATATTCTTGTCACGTAATGTGCCAAAAACGAAGCCTGCTCATTGCGAACTCATGCCACTAAGCCTGCTCAAACGTGGTCATTTGCGTGTCACAAAGCAACCAGTCCATCAGATGTTGCTGACGTCACCACAGGCAATGCCGCTGAGTGCGCCCTATCCTTTAGCACGGCGAGCGGCGGTGCGGCCTGTTTATTATTATTAGGATGAATTTATAAAGCGCCCTGTCTCCGGGTTAAAAACCTGCTCGAAGGCGTTAACAATATAAAACAAGTAAATAAATATACTGTATATATATATATAAGCTAAATAAGTAAGTTAATAAATGGGTTAGTGGTCACTACCCCTGGGTAGATAGATTTGTTTTTTCACAAAACTAACTCAAGGTTAAAAAAAAAAAAATCTAACTGAGAATGTACCTCTTAAGTTAATTAAAATTGTCTCATAGTGCACTGCACGTACCTGTTCGGGAACGGTAGAGAGTGCCCCACGGCTACACGCCATCGCCTCCTCATACGATGGTGGACCAGAGAAGACGGGATGGGGTGGATAGCGCCCTGGTAGAGACAGTGAGAAGCTCTGATGGTTGTGGATGACCATCATCTGGGGCGAGTGCTGGTGTCGGCAGCAGTGACCCGATGGCTCGTGTTGGCCCGGCCGGTGGGGGTCAGAGTGCGGCATTTGTGCCATGGAGTAGAAGTGGACGCGACTGAGAGGCAGGTAGTTGCCATGTCTGTCCTCAAGGGCTGTGGAAACACAAACGATCACAGGTAACAATTACAATAATAAGAAACTTCATTTATAAATATATATCTACATATCATAAAATACTTGAGTGCCAATTTTTCACGCTTTTGTAAAAAATGCACAGTTCGTCTAATGTCTGGCTCTTAGCCACAGTGTTAATTGTCTGGCTCTTAGCCACAGTGTTAATTGTCTGGCTCTTAGCCACAGTGTTAATTGTCTGGCTCTTAGCCACAGTGTTAATTGTCTGGCTCTTAGCCACAGTGTTAATTGTCTGGCTCTTAGCCACAGTGTTAATTGTCTAGCTCTTAGCCACAGTGTTAATTGTCTGGCTCTTAGCCACAGTGTTAATTGTACAGTGGAGTCCCACTATTAGGGTTATCAACTGGACTCAACAAAAGTTACCTGAATAGCGAGGTGACCTTATTAGCAGGACTAATTTCCTATACTTTACTGTCACAGAAATAGTTTGGGATTGTCCCAAGGTGACCTTAATTGTGAGGCGGCTGTGTTACCGAGGTGACTGTAAAGCGGGGTTCAACTGTATGTACTGCCGTATCCACATAGACAAGATAACCCTGGCACTTACTCCATTACAATAATGTTATTTTGGCAGCAGCTAATGCAGGGTTTTTGTTGGTCTAAACCACTGTTTCTGCAAGTCTATGTTCTCTGTCACTCTACACATTCCTATAGGTGTAACAACCAAGATATGCTTAAATACAAATTTTTCTTAACTCACATCGACTGAAACGTTGATGTGAGTTCTGAATTCCTGGCTGTGTATTATGAAAAACTGTTATTTAATTATTCTTCCAACTTGTTGAACATTTCCACGAATACAAGACATGTTTACCTGTGTTTCGGCGCAGCTTGCATATGTTACACAGTCCATCTTTAGCACATTTGTAGATTGAGAATATCACCCCAAGTCCAAACAACACGGGCGTGATGAGCCATGCTAAGTTCTCATGACTCGACCGCGAATTAGGCGGTCTGTACTCTGTCGCTGCAAACATAAACAAGGATCACATGCCACAAGTCACTGGGAGCTTATGCCATTGTGCATCTTGAAACACAGATTTAGTAACTGCAGACTATATGTCAATAATCTAAAATAAAATTATTCATGCTCCTTTCCAAGTGTGATTCTTATTATTTATTATATTTTTGCTGTTCTTCTGAGTATAATTCCTGTGTGGTTTATTCAACAAATTAATTGTCTGATCTTTAGCGCTGATGTGAAACAAAACAGCATTACATGTTGATGGGTCATATAGTTGTCACTTATCACATTTTAATTGTCACTTATCACGTAGTTTGCCATTGACACCACCCAACATATAAAATAGCCAACTCACCTTCAAAGTACAGTAGAATATTGACAAGTTGGTGTGCTGGGAAGTGTCTACAATGTTTATTTCAATGTTTGAATAAACTGATGAAGTAATTAGCCCAACACTCTGTATTGGTTGTGAACTTTACCTGAGCAGTTGAACTCGTCAGATGCGTCATCACACTGGCTGATTCCATCGCACCGTTCCTTGGCTGTGTAACATTTCTCTTGAGTTGAACATTTGAAGGCGCCTTCACAGTGGAACTCTGCACAACATGCAATGAATGAATGAACATTTTATGGTGTCTTCACAGTGGAACTCTGCACAACATACAATGAATGAATGAACATTTGATGGTGCCTTCACAGTAGAACTCTGTACATCAAGTAATGAAAGCAGAAGGATTTGATGGCACCTTCACAGTGGAACTCCGTACATCAAGCAATGAAAGAACAAACATCTGGTGGCCCTTTACAGTGGAACTTCTCTGCACAACAAGCAATGAAAGAACAAACATTTGATGGTACCTTCACAATGGAACTCTGTACATCAAGCAATGAAAGAACAAACATCTGGTGGCCCTTCACAGTGGAACTCTGTACATCAAGCAATGAAAGAACAAACATTTAATGGCCCTTCACAGTGGAACTCTGTACAACAAGCACTGAAAGAACAAACATCTGGTGGCCCTTCACAGTGGAACTCTGTACAACAAGCAATGAAAGAACAAACATCTGGTGGCCCTTCACAGTGGAACTCTGTACATCAAGCAATGAAAGAACAAACATCTGATGGCCCTTCACAGTGGAACTCTGTACATCAAGCAATGAAAGAACAAACATCTGATGGCCCCTTCACAGTGGAACTCTGTACATCAAGCAATGAAAGAACAAACACCTGGTGGCCCTTCACAGTGGAACTCTGTACATCAAGCAATGAAAGAACAAACATCTGGTGGCCCTTCACAGTGGAACTCTGTACATCAAGCAATGAAAGAACAAACATTTAATGGCCCTTCACAGTGGAACTCTGTACAACAAGCAATGAAAGAACAAACATCTGGTGGCCCTTCACAGTGGAACTCTGTACATCAAGCAATGAAAGAACAAACATCTGGTGGCCCTTCACAGTGGAACTCTGTACATCAAGCAATGAAAGAACAAACATTTAATGGCCCTTCACAGTGGAACTCTGTACAACAAGCACTGAAAGAACAAACATCTGGTGGCCCTTCACAGTGGAACTCTGTACAACAAGCAATGAAAGAACAAACATCTGGTGGCCCTTCACAGTGGAACTCTGTACATCAAGCAATGAAAGAACAAACATCTGATGGCCCTTCACAGTGGAACTCTGTACATCAAGCAATGAAAGAACAAACATCTGATGGCCCCTTACAGTGGAACTCTGTACATCAAGCAATGAAAGAACAAACATCTGGTGGCCCTTCACAGTGGAACTCTATACATCAAGCAATGAAAGAACAAACATCTGGTGGCCCTTCACAGTGGAACTCTGTACATCAAGCAATGAAAGAACAAACATTTAATGGCCCTTCACAGTGGAACTCTGTACATCAAGCAATGAAAGAACAAACATCTGGTGGCCCTTCACAGTGGAACTCTGTACATCAAGCAATGAAAGAACAAACATCTGGTGGCCCTTCACAGTGGAACTCTGTACAACAAGCAATGAAAGAACAAACATTTAATGGCCCTTCACAGTGGAACTCTGTACAACAAGCAATGAAAGAACAAACATTTAATGGCCCTTCACAGTGGAACTCTGTACAACAAGCAATGAAAGAACAAACATCTGGTGGCCCTTCACAGTGGAACTCTGTACAACAAGCAATGAAAGAACAAACATTTAATGGCCCTTCACAGTGGAACTCTGTACAACAAGCAATGAAAGAACAAACATCTGGTGGCCCTTCACAGTGGAACTCTGTACAACAAGCAATGAAAGAACAAACATCTGGTGGCCCTTCACAGTGGAACTCTGTACAACAAGCAATGAAAGAACAAACATCTGGTGGCCCTTCACAGTGGAACTCTGTACAACAAGCAATGAAAGAACAAACATCTGGTGGCCCTTCACAGTGGAACTCTGTACAACAAGCAATGAAAGAACAAACATTTAATGGCCCTTCACAGTGGAACTCTGTACAACAAGCAATGAAAGAACAAACATCTGGTGGCCCTTCACAGTGGAACTCTGTACAACAAGCAATGAAAGAACAAACATTTAATGGCCCTTCACAGTGGAACTCTGTACAACAAGCAATGAAAGAACAAACATCTGGTGGCCCTTCACAGTGGAACTCTGTACAACAAGCAATGAAAGAACAAACATCTGGTGGCCCTTCACAGTGGAACTCTGTACAACAAGCAATGAAAGAACAAACATTTAATGGCCCTTCACAGTGGAACTCTGTACAACAAGCAATGAAAGAACAAACATCTGGTGGCCCTTCACAGTGGAACTCCGTACAAACAATGTCAATACAGAGCATTATATTTCATGCAGTTCTTCACCTAGAGTCAGTGTCAGAGATATTTTCACCCCATTGTAAATATTTCATATAAAATATACACCACCCCCTGGGTGTGGATTTCATAACGAAACATCCACCCCACCCCGTCTGTCAAAACTGCATCCCCTTCATGCCATAAACGTTTGCATTAACTGATTAAATAACTTGTGTTTTAGTGGACCGATGCTCATAACAGTTAATTAGGCCACCTTTCCAGTGATAATTATTGATGTTTTAAGTGTACGTGAAGTAAATTTACACAGGGTTGTATGGTTAGTTGCATGTTGTAATTGTGAACACTGTCACATATTCCAACAGTCGCCATGGGTTGTTTGGTAACAAAAGATAAGTTCTTATATAGAGCTGTACCAGGTCTTAGAACACTTCACTCCCTGGCACACCTGTTCAACAGAACACCATCTGAATTTCTCCGGGAAGCATTCAGCCACACTGCAATTACTGCGCAAAGACGGTTTGTACAAATATCCATCATTGCATACAATCAGGTACTCGTTTGGTGTGGACAAACATGCCCAACGTTTGAAACAATAGCAGGCGGATTCAAACCCAAAATGCTACATGTGAGTACATTTACCGTTACTTTACCTACTTACCAGATGTGGCTGCGGGTGAGATAAGTAAAAAGATGACACACAGTCCTAGCAGATTACGGCCAGCAAGTCGCAACATCAATAGGGTCAATGGCCAATTGGTCTGCAACAAAAACCAACAGAGAAAACCATCTGACGGAGCTCATATATAATGTGTTGCAGAAATCTCACTAGTGCGCTTATATGTATTAGATGCAATAAAACTACAAGTCGTGGATGTGTTTATTCACTTCATTGTCCTACTAGTAGATTAATGGAAAAATAACTACCTTAAAGGAACATAGTCTGTTCGTTTTTATTTTAAAATACTGTTCTACAGTATAAATGGTATATATTATAAAGTACTGACAGCAAGTTACAACGCAAATATGTTTTAATGAACCATGTTTGTTGGCAACATTTTTATCAGTTGTTTATAAGGCACCGTGTCAAATTTTGAAGGTGTGGCTTCTAATTTCCGATGTTTAGCGAGATGTAACTGTGTATCACGTGATACGTGAACACTTAGTAGCGAGTTTGTTGTCACTGCGTGCAATGGCGGGCAAGAAAAGGTTGCGTCCGCCTGTATTATTTTCAGAGGCGAAGAAAAAAAAAAGGAAGATGACAAACTCAAGAGTGATACACGAGTTACTTTAGTAGAGCAGAAGAAACGGTGTGATCGTCTGAAGGCTGTCATAAAAGCGAAATTGGATCATGAAATGGCAAACGGCCTGCTTGACATGTAACGTCGTAAGTTTGGCATTGCAACTGAGCCTGATTGCTGGGTTTTTGGCTAGCGTTGGGCTTACCATTTGTGTATATTGTTGTCACGTAGTTCCAAGTTCTGTAAGATGTATATGATAATATATAAATATTAGTATTTCAAGCCGATAGACTGATTGCATTTATATAGAAAATCTGCTGTTTGGGCATCATGCAGCATGACTGTCACTGTTCACACTCACAGCCCCAGGCTTGGCCTCGGGACATTATCATCACTGACCATACCCCTTGACGCTGGGGCCAAGACATAATTGTAAGCTAGGTAGAATGGTAACCAGGTAGAATGGTAACCAGGTAGAATGGTAACCAGGTAGAATGTAGGAAGTGAATGGAATATGAAGTACCAGGTAGATTGCTTAGCTAAAACATCGCCCATCTAGTCGACAAAATTATTGTCTGGTACTGAGTATAATTATCATTGTGTCCTAACTTTGGGCATCGCATAATACTCTGCCAACGGCCCAATGTCATATTAGGAATTTTATGTCAATTTTTTCAATTCCATCTGAGTCGGTGCCTGTGGGGTAAAGACAAAGTTTTTATTGAAATGGCAGCCAGCTGCAGTTGTTAATAAACCTGGTTGAAATGTCATCATCTGTTATAAGTGTGTTATTTATTTCACTCAGGGGCTTTTTATGTGAAATGGTGGTTTGCCAGAGCACACGGATTAAAAATTCTTCAAATGTTTATCAACACAGAACATCAATATTTTGTCAGTTGCATTTAATTTTTATTAAAAATGTGTAGTATCATATAAATACAAATTTATTCAAGGAAAATATCCTACCCTCCAGTCCTCCCTTATCAAAATTGGGAAAATCTCTAACAAGACCCCCTACCCCTTCCTGACTCAATACATGTAAAAAAAGTTCGTTGCAGAAAAACGGACCTCCGCTCCCCACAAAAAAATAAACCATGCAACGCCATGGGCCAGCTGATCATTCGACCAGTCGTAGTCAAAACCAGTACATTCTATAGATGGAACTACACATACACACACACGTACACACACAATATAACAAATACATTGTACATACGAAACAAGTGATTACTAGCTGGTATTAGATCATTAATTACATTTATGTCCCTGGCCTGCCTTCAACTGACAACATGAACGGACGTGACTCGTTACTGATGGACAAAGCTAAAGTACATATAAGACAGAATGTCATTAATTAATAGATATAAAACAAGGTTAATTTCACAAACACAAATGGACTATTTACGACAATTTATAGTACACTTTACATCGGTCGAAGAATTGTCGGTTTGCATGGGAGCCATGTTGACAGCTTAAGCGTGTTGACATTTGAAGCTTTGCGGTGATTCTTACAAACATTTAACGGTTAAATTCAAAAGTTGGTTCTGTGTCGTTAAAACATATTTGGACTCTCAGTATGTTATAATATATACCATTTATACTATATAACAGTATTTTAAAAAGTTAGAAACAAAACTGCATATATTTGCTTAAATGGTCTAAAGGATTGACTTTAGTTCTTACATCTGGAAACATGCAAAAGTCATTTATTGGGCTGACATTTACTACTCAATGAACTTGTTACTGTAATGAGATGTAACTGATTAAATGTTGAGTAATTGGACCCAGTCCTGATAATTACACATACCTGACTATGTACTGAGAGTGAGTGCCGAAGACTACAGGTGCAGTACTAGAACCACTGGCCTCAGCTAAATCCTATCTACAGATGTGGCACTATACACAAACCAACTTGAGGCAAATTTACTGAAAGAAAACATTTTAAATTATTACAACATTAAATATATATATACATGATAATAACAGGGTTTGCAGTTTCTTCCGAGGGGCGGTTTTTTTCCACGTTTTTTTCCAGTTTCTTCCGTCCCGGAAGAAATAGTTTCTTCCAGAAGAAAGTGCATCTAACTAATACATACTTATGAATCATTATTAGCTAGTGATATTGATATTCTAACTCAACAGCACATAATAAGACTTCTTCTTATTTCAGGCAAATATGGGCAATCTATGTACTAAAATGTTCATTTGTAGTAATTTTTAGTGCTGTTAAAATAGTTCGTTATACTAGATAGGTTTAACGTGTCACTTATGGCTTCTTACTTCAGGCAGTCCAGCCTATCTTGCTGTTCCGGCATAGTAGAAGATTAAATCATAATAAATGGCTTCACTAACAGCCACCAGGTCTGACAGAGTCACCTAGTTCAGTAGGCTACTTCTTGTTCACTGGTTCAGTAGTGCAATACTAAGTCAGAACAGAGTTGCAGTGTTACTGCATTACAAAGTTTATATATATATATATATACTCCTAACAGCAGCATATGTCGACCAAATATGCATAAGGGACCATTTTTAAGCAGACCAGAGCCGGTCTGCATAAGTTCTGACCCTGGTTGCGTAGACAATCTTTTATTTTAAAATTTGAATGTTTTGTATATGTAGTATATCCAGACGTATCATGATATGAATAATTATTTGCACCCACAAAATTTGTTTTGTGATTTTGAGAGATGTTTTCTCAGAGGATGTATATCCTATCTCTCATAATGGAACCACTTTCTTCTACTCCCTTGGCAGGAGATAAGATAGGGTTAATTGAGGGTCTCCAAGGGAAATGAAAAGTTGACTGTGCTGGACATGCATCATAGTGGTTTTAGGGGATAGCTAGGCACTGTAATCAGTCAGAATATGAGGGATAGCCATTGGCTACTTTTAAATGACAAGTAGTCATAGGGAATTATAAGTGAGAACTCCAGCTTGGGCTGGGTGGGAGATGAGGCTGAGCTGCCATGGTCTCACAGTTGGGCTGGACTGGTCTGGGTTTACACTATGTATGGAGTATAATAAAGCATACGTTTGTCAAGGTTTATTTATTAGTTGGTTTGTATTATTATTTACTGTCGGTACCCCCTTAGTTGTCGTAGTGTCAGTGGGAGGACCGCTACGACATACTTACAAAACGTATGTTGTCTCTAGTAATAGAGTCAATGTTGATAATTTGTTACAACTGTCTATTCCAAGTACTATTTTTGATTAACACAGTCTTGTCACTGAGTGTCAATAATATAAAAATGCTGTTTTCATAAAAATCTGAAGAAACCTTTGCAAAAGATATCTATATTGTAACTCCTTATCAATCACGAAAAGTTGGTTTTAGTTAAATACTTAGTTTCTGTACGAAAACACAGCGCCGCGCGAAAAGATTGGTAACAGTGTTTACCATGCTAGCGGTTATAATCAACGAAAAAGATATGGCATGTTGATACACGTGAGGTTGTTCCGGTTGGAGGAAATGTCTTTTTTTTTAGCTGCACCTTTATTCTGTGTTTGCTTCCTTTGTAATTTATTCTTGATTCGGTTTGTCTGTGAATGTTTACCTTCATCATTTCTCAAACTCTGGAGAGTGATTTCGGTGGAAGTTTATAGTTTATACCTGTAGTTGCTGTTACTAGAATTTCCAACTGCTTAACCTTTGACCTTGTTAGCTGCCCACTACCAGCTTTATTAACTTCCGTTTTGAAACCACGATCGTCAAGATAGAACATGTACACTGTTGCACATAGCAAGTTGTCTTCTATTAAGATCTCTCCAGTCGAGAAGGTATGTCCCATTTCAATGCACTCCTGTTCATCTTTGTTGCCTTTAATATAGGCAAGAAAGCATTTGTGAATGACCTGACTAAACCGACAAAACCAATAGTTGGTACACATCAGAATGTCCCGACATCATATTCGGGCTGAAAGCAGATATGAAAATCCCTCTGGGGTTGTGTACCCAGTTTATCACCTCACTGAAATGTGTCTCTCCCAAAATGGAAGTGTGTAAGAACGAGCTTGTTCTGTTGTATCTTGCAAGCCTACTACTATCCGAGTCATATGCTCCTGAACCCAACCCAGGCCCCAGGCCTCCGAAATACCCTTGTGGAGTATGCTCCCGGGCAGTGAAGTGGACTACCCCTAGTGTGAGATGCGACTCTTGTGGAACTTGGTACCACCAAGACTGTATGGGTATGCCCGACTGTCTCTTCAAGACACTAAAAAACATCACTTGGGAATGTGTAAACTGTTGTCTACCCAATTTTTCAACCACACTATTCAATACAACTATATGTGACTCCACTAACCCATATGAACCCCTCAGATCCTCATTATGCGAGATATCGGACTCTGACCTCAGCTTTGACCACCCTGGAGCCACATCATCACCAAATTGCTCCCCTAGACAGTGACTACTCACCGAGAGGTAACACCCAGAGTGAACATAGCCTTCCCAGGAAAGACCTCCCCATGCGAATCCTTATGATGAACTGTCAGTCCGCTCGAGGGAAAAAACCTCTAATTGAAAATGCTATCGATTCCACACAGGCCGACATCATCATCGGAACTGAGTCTTGGCTCGACAACTCCATCCATTCCAGTGAGGTCTTTTCTCCTGGATTTACACCATTTAGAAAAAAACAGATCTGCAGGTAGCCATGGGGGAGTTTTCATGCTGGTTTCCTCACGCTTTGAGAGCTGTGAACCTGAAGAACTGCAAGTTGACGCCCAGAGTGAACTCTTGTGGGTGAAGATCAAAGGTGCAAGAAATCTCCATATCGGAGCGTACTATCGGCGTCCTGGCAAAACTGATCGAGATCAACTTGAGAGCATTCAACATAGCCTCAACAAGATTCCTCACAACTCTCATATATGGCTTGGGGGAGATTTCAACCTCCCAGATATAGACTGGGAAACAGAGTCAACCTGTCCATATGGAATGCATCCAGCTGTCTCTAACCATCTCATCTCAATCACCCAAAATGCAGACCTCGAGCAAATAGTGCATCAACCAACCCGGACTACTGATGACACAGCAAACATGACCCTAATCAACAACGTCAACGTAATACCAGGCATTTCTGACCATGATGCAATCTTCATCGAATCAAGCCTCACACCCTTCATTGTTAAACGGGTCCCACGGAAGATTTTTAGGTATAAGAAAGCTGATTTCAGCACCATTAGTGATAAACTGAATGAGTTCAAGCCTTCATTTGAGGAAGCAGCAAAGTCCTCTGGGACCAACGGGCTGTGGACTAGATTCAGAGACACCGTCACCACTCTGATGTCCGACTTCATTCCATCTAAAGAAGTATGGGGCGATAAGATCCACAAACCTTGGATAACACCCAAGGTGAAATCTGCACGGAGAAGACTGCAGCAACTCCACAGCAAGGCAAAGAAATCAAGATCTACTGCAAGTAGAAAGAAATACGTATCAGCCAGAGCTGAAGTCCAGAAACAACAACGTCAATAAATATAGGGACTATGTGAATAACTTGATTGACACCCCTGACTCCAAAGACGACACTATGGACAGACCACCAGCCCAGAAGAGGTTCTGGAACTACATCAAGTCACTGCGTAAGGATACTGCAGGGGTATCCCCTCTTCGAGAAGGAGGCAGGCTGTACTCAGAACCCAAGGACAAGGCAAATATTCTCAACAGACAGTATAAGTCGGTGTTTACAAGAGAAGACATCACAACCACCTCATCCATGGAAGGCATTCCCCTACCACCAATGACTGACATTACAGTTACAGAAGAAGGTGTCCTGAAACTCCTTCTAAAGACCAACCCACACAAAGCCACTGGGCCGGATGGAATCACGGCAAGAATCCTCAAGGAGTGTGCTCATGCCATCGCACCATTGCTCACCATCATCTACAATAAGTCGCTGGAAGAAGGATCCGTGCCAGATGACTGGCGACATGCTAACGTAACAGCTATTTTCAAAAAGGGAGATAGAAACACTGCCGCCAACTACAGACCAGTTTCCTTAACTAGTCTCTGCTGTAAACTGCAGGAGCACATCTTGGTCAGCATTACACTGAAGCACCTAGAAGAACATAAAATCCTCACTGACTGCCAACATGGTTGTAGGGCCAAGAGAAGCTGTGAAACCCAGCTACTGACATTAAGTCATGAAATAGCAAACATTCTGGACCGGGGCAAGCAGATGGACCTGGCTATATTAGACTTCTCGAAGGCGTTTGACCGAGTACCTCATCAGCGACTCCTGTTAAAGCTACATCATTACGGGATCAGGGGATCCACTTACAGGAGGGATCTTGCACATGCGTCAGGTGTAGTCGAATCCGTTTTATCGCTCCGATATTTACTGATATTATTTACGATTTCCAAACGTTTCTTTCGTTCATAGATGAATGAGGCACTCGTATAACTACATCGGAATACAATCCCATGGTTGTAATTGCAATCTGACATATCTAAACCAAGTGTTTGACAAATTAGCTTCCCTAACAACCAGTCTAAAACCTACAAAACAAGATGGCGAACTAGTAAACAACGGGTATAAAGCGCACGAAACCCAAACCACCCCCAAATCAACTCATAATTCGGTGCATTCTCCCAGTGACAAAGTAAAACCTATGTTATTATCATTACTAGTTCTGTTTATATACTATCAGAAATCAAGCTGAAATAAACAGTAGACACAATAAACTGTATACCAATAAGTGAGTGCATAGACCAGTCCATAGTCAGACTGCACACAGGGAAGTGTCGTGTTAGTTGGGTTTTCAGTTTGACTCATGAACCAGTGTGAACTGGTTCAACATACACACATGTAAATATATACTTTCACATAAAGCTTACGTATCATACTATTACAAATCCGGATTGTAGGCTGTCGAAAAACAGCAACAACAACAACTAGTCACTAAACCTTTTACATGGACAGATATTTTATAATTATTTATCTATTATTTTTTAATATTATCTCAGTACACGTTTTAGGTGTGGGTGTATTTAAGTGTGGGTGTGTTTCTTAATAACTACTTGACCGTTTTATTAATTCTTAACTACTACCACTCGAGTTGGTGCCATGGCAGGCTCTGTACGACATACCCCTACAAGATGCACTTTTAGATGTACTCTGTTCATGATGTTATGTCTGCAGATCACTTTTAGGTTTCTAAATGATCAAAATTTCAAAAAGTTTGAGAGTTTCCATAGCAACACAAACGAGACCCACGTCAACGCCAAAGCTAGACAAGACATCCATTCTGTCACGTCCTACTACATTTACAGTCCCATATGGAAAACCATAGCCCAATTGAAATGTCTCAAATCCAGCACCTCCACTGGATTACTGATCACTCCTCTACCGTACAAACCCAGGACAACAACAAAATTATCCATACTTCTATGCATCATGCTATCAGGAGATGTTCAACTAAATCCAGGCCCCTCTAAATGTCACTCATGTAAGAAATCACTAAAGTCTAATGCACTCATCCTAACTTGTAACGATTGTAATAAATCAACACACATAAAATGCATTTGCCATGGGGATGTCCTAAATGACCACAAAGCAATTCAGTGCGACCACTGCCTAAACTGGATCCACACACAATGCTGTGCAATAGATGACAATGAATACAAACGATTAATAAATTCCTCATATTCGTGGGCCTGCCCCAAATGCAACAACTTCAACTTCACAAATTCTTTCTTCAGAGATACAGAAATCCCAACGGCAAATCCCTTTTATCCTCTGGACAGTAACAGTCAGAACCTAAACGAAACCACCAACAACAATAAAACTAATAGCAAGAAAGCATATAGACCGAAAGAGACCAAACTTCAGATGCATCCTCATAAACTGCCAAAGCATTAAAAAGAAAGCCTCAGACATCGAAGCACTAAACAATCTACACAACCCAGACATCATCTGTGGCACTGAATCATGGTTAGATCCCTCAATAAAAAATGGAGAAATATTCCCAAGCAACTTTAACGTCTTTAGAAAGGACAGAGAAACATACACTACTGGATGGGGGGTATTTCAAATATCAAAAGATGACCTCATCACAAGCCACCTACCAGACCTAGACACTAACAGTGAGAGCATTTGGACTGAAACCCAGATAACAGGAATGAAACCAATAATCATGTGTACCCTCTATCGTGCCCCAAATGACTCTCATGGAACTCAAGTCGAAGAACTAGACCTAGCCCTTTCTAAATTAGGTAACAAGATCAACACACATAATGTCATCATTACTGGCAAATTCAACCTCTCTAACATCAATTGGGAAATTCACCAAGTCACACCTAACAATGGATACAGTACAACTGCTGCCAATAAATTACTCTCTCTTACAGAGGAACATGGACTGATCCAACATGTCAAGGAACCCACGCACAGACAGGGAAATGCCAACAATATTTTAGATCTTGTCTTCACCAATAGACCTGGGTTAATAAAGAAGATAAATGTAGTAGACGGAATAGCAGACCATAGCACAGTCATCATTGATGTAAACATCTCGCCCAAACGCAAACATCGTCCGAAACGTAAAGTCTTCATTAGAAATAAAGCCGACAACATTAACATCCAGAAATCTCTTGAAAACTTTACACATGAATACTTCTCTCAAAACCAAAACATGACAGTCAATGACAAGTGGAATCTTGTTTCCACAAAAATCATCAACATTATGAACCAATATGTACCGCACCGTCTTACTACTTCAAGACACAATCTTCCCTGGTTCAATAAAGATTTAAAGAAAATGTGCAAAAGAAAGAAACAGCTATATAACAAAGCAAAAAGAACTAGAAATCCAGAAGACTGGAAAGAATTATGTGACATCAGGAGAAACATGCATAAACACCTTCGTTCTGCTAGACTATCCTACATAAGTCAATTCCTGACAACAACAATAACAGAGAAACCTAAATCATTTTGGAGCTTCATTTCTAAACTTAGACAGGATAACCAGGGTATTGGGGACCTTAACATTGCGGGTAACATCATTAGCGACGACAAACATAAAGCAGAAGCCTTAAACAATCAGTTCCAAAGTGTCTTTACACACGAAGGAAATTCCACCCTACCAGATATGGCCAGAAGTCCACATGGAGAAATCCCCAAACTAACGATTTCACTTAAAGGAGTACTTGATCAACTTTCCAAAATTAACATTTCTAAATCGCAAGGACCAGATGGCATTCCACCATGGTTCTTAAACAGATATGCCTCTCATCTAGCACCAGTAATACATGACATTTTCCAATCATCTGTTGACTCTGGACAAGTCCCCAATACCTGGAAAGAAGCCAATGTAACAGCAATTTTTTAAGAAAGGAAGTAGAGCAGAAACATCTAACTACAGACCAATATCCTTAACACCTGTGGTTTCTAAACTTCTTGAACACATCATACATAGTCACATTATGAAACACCTTGAACAGCACCACATTCTAACTGACCACCAACATGGCTTCCGTGCCGAAAGATCAACTGAAACACAATTAATTCAAACAATCCATGACATAAGCAAATCACTTGATGAGAAGAAATCTGTAGACATGGCCATCCTTGACTTCACCAAAGCATTCGATAAAGTTCCACATAAAAGACTAATCCACAAACTCAAACACTATGGCATCACAGGCCCAATATCATCATGGATAAATAGTTTCCTTACAGGAAGAACTCAACAGGTTGTTATAAATGGATCCAAGTCAACATCAACTCAAGTCATTTCTGGGGTACCACAGGGCACAGTACTGGGGCCCCTACTTTTCCTACTTTACATAAATGACCTGCCAGACAATCTTTCCTCAACTGTTCGCCTTTTTGCAGACGACTGCCTGTTATATTCACCGATTAAAACTGACCAAGACACATCTGTCCTCCAAAACGATCTGCTCAAACTTGAGAAATGGCAACACACGTGGCTTATGAAATTCAACCCCACTAAATGTTATACAATGACAATAGCCTCAAGAAAACCGACACCAAATCTCTACACCTTCTGCGGACAACAACTTAAATCTGTTGAATCGCACTGTTATCTTGGCATACGTATATCAAATACATTAAATTGGACAATACAAAGCAACTCAGTCACAAAAAAAGCACAACAGACATTGGGAATTATTAGAAGAAATTTTAATAAATGCCCAACCCAAATCAAGTCCATAGCCTACAAAACCCTTGTCCGCCCTATACTTGAATATGCGTCAGCATCATGGGATCCACATTGCCTAAGAAATATCAAACTCATAGAAAGAACACAGAGACAAGCCGCCAGATTTTGTAAGAACAACTATTCTAGAGAGCCAGGAACGGTAACACAACTCCTTAAAGATCGCCAGTGGGACACCCTCCAATCAAGAAGAAAAACCCAAAGACTTAGCATATTATATAAAATGGAACATAACCTCATAGATATCCCACTAGATCAATACATCAAACGCAACACCAGATGCTCACGTAAACATAATAAACAGTTAGTACAAATCAGGCACTCGACAAACATATTTGGAAACAGCTTTTTCCCAGTCACAATAAGAGTGGAATTCTCTGCCTCCAAGCATTGTATCAAGTATATCACTGAATTCATTCCAGATTAGTCTAGCCCAACATGTAAAAAATTAATTCATAAGAGCCACCATGCGCACTGGCGTGGTGTGTCCATAGGACATGTTGCCAGTCAAAATACAGATACAGAACCCGTGAATACACGTGATTACTCGTTCCCCTGGAACCGTACCAGTTTCCCCAGTTTCACACGTGAATTAACCCGTGAATTCACGTGATTACTCGTTCCCTGGAACCGTACCAGTTTCATACGTGAATTCACGGGTTTATTCACGTGATTACTCGTTCCTCTGGAACCGTACCAGTTCCCCAGTTTCACACGTGAATGAACCCGTGAATTCACGTGATTATTCGTTCCCCTGGAACCGTACCAGTTTCCCCAGTGAATGAACCCGTGAATTCACGTGATTACTCGTTCCCCTGGAACCGTACCAGTTTCCCCAGTTTCACACGTGAATGATCCCGTGAATTCACGTGATTACTCGTTCCCCTGGAACCGTACCAGTTTCACATGTGAATTAACCCGTGAATTCACATGATTACTCGTTCCCCTGGAACCGTACCAGTTTCCCCAGTTTCACACGTGAATGAACCCGCGAATTCACGTGAGTACTCGTTCCCCTGGAACCGTACCATTTCCCCCAGTTTCACACGTGAATTAACCCGTGAATTCACGTGAAGATACGTACCGGTGGAGCCGTACCAGTCCTGAACCAGTACGACGCGTGTCAAACTGGTTAAAAACTCGTGAAAATAGGCAGAACACGTGTATTCACATGAATACACGTGAATACACGTACTGGTGGAGCCGTACCAGTTATGAACCAGTATGACACGTGACAAACTGGTTCAAAACTAGTTCCTTGTTTACTGGAACATCAGTACGTTCAATGGGGCAAACATGTTATAACATGCTTGCCCACTGAACGTACTGACTTGTATCCCATATGTATAAATGTTATAGTCTTGCCTATCATTCTTGTCATAGTTTAACTTATTGGCTTAGCCAGAAGCGCCACCTAGTGACTTTACGTGTCAGTTTAGGGTAACCAGTTCGTTTAAGTAACACGTATGCCCATTGAACAGTGGGCGCGGCCATTTAGAGTAACATCATCTGCCGCGGACGCCGGATGTCTATTCGTCGACACACTTACTGGAATGGTAGAACGGTAGAGGCAGCCATTACAGTCATATGACTTCAGGTGTGACGGCATTTCCGGCGTAGCGCCCCTAGTGTATAACTTGAGTACTACGTTGCGTGGTGGCGCCGTCTAACTGGTAAAACATCACTAGTCGGAACTTATACTTAGACCGAAGAGTTGCACGAACCAAACTTAGACCAGCGAGTGCCATGAGCGAGTTCCAAGAACCAAACTGAGTAGCGAGTTCCACGAATCAAACTTAGACTAGCGACTTCCATGAACTAAATTTAGACCAACGAGTTGCACGAATCAAACTTAGACCGATGGGTTGCGAGACAACGGATGACACTACGGTTGAGACAACGTACAGAGAGAGAGAGC
>CM034543.1:20796686-20820957 GCA_020002185.1 Paraescarpia echinospica | reverse complement strand
TATAGATGGAACTACACATACACACACACGTACACACACAATATAACAAATACATTGTACATACGAAACAAGTGATTACTAGCTGGTATTAGATCATTAATTACATTTATGTCCCTGGCCTGCCTTCAACTGACAACATGAACGGACGTGACTCGTTACTGATGGACAAAGCTAAAGTACATATAAGACAGAATGTCATTAATAGATATAAAACAAGGTTAATTTCACAAACACAAATGGACTATTTACGACAATTTATAGTACACTTTACATCGATCGAAGAATTGTCGGTTTGCATGGGAGCCATGTTGACAGCTTACGCGTGTTGACATTTGAAGCTTTGCGGTGATTCTTACAAACATTTAACGGTTAAATTCAAAAGTTGGTTGTGTCGTTAAAACATATTTGGACTCTCAGTATGTTATAATATATACCATTTATACTATATAACAGTATTTTAAAAAGTTAGAAACAAAACTGCATATATTTGCTTAAATGGTCTAAAGGATTGACTTTAGTTCTTACATCTGGAAACATGCAAAAGTCATTTATTGGGCTGACATTTACTACTCACTGAACTTGTTACTGTAATGAGATGTAACTGATTAAATGTTGAGTAATTGGACCCAGTCCTGATAATTACACATACCTGACTATGTACTGAGAGCGAGTGCCGAAGACTACAGGTGCAGTACTAGAACCACTGGCCTCAGCTAAATCCTATCTACAGATGTGGCACTATACACAAACCAACTTGAGGCAAATTTACTGAAAGAAAACATTTTAAATTATTACAACATTAAATATATATATACATGATAATAACAGGGTTTGCAGTTTCTTCCGAGGGGCGGTTTTTTTCCACATTTTTTTCCAGTTTCTTCCGTCCCGGAAGAAATAGTTTCTTCCAGAAGAAAGTGCATCTAACTAATACATACTTATGAATCATTATTAGCTAGTGATATTGATATTCTAACTCAACAGCACATAATAAGACTTCTTCTTATTTCAGGCAAATATGGGCAATCTATGTACTAAAATGTTCATTTGTAGTAATTTTTAGTGCTGTTAAAATAGTTCGTTATACTAGATAGGTTTAACGTGTCACTTATGGCTTCTTACTTCAGGCAGTCCAGCCTATCTTGCTGTTCCCGCATAGTAGAAGATTAAATCATAATAAATGGCTTCACTAACAGCCACCAGGTCTGACAGAGTCACCTAGTTCAGTAGGCTACTTCTTGTTCACTGGTTCAGTAGTGCAATACTAAGTCAGAACAGAGTTGCAGTGTTACTGCATTACAAAGTTTATATATATATATATATACTCCTAACAGCAGCATATGTCGACCAAATATGCATAAGGGACCATTTTTAAGCAGACCAGAGCCGGTCTGCATAAGTTCTGACCCTGGTTGCGTAGACAATCTTTTATTTTAAAATTTGAATGTTTTGTATATGTAGTATATCCAGACGTATCATGATATGAATAATTATTTGCACCCACAAAATTTGTTTTGTGATTTTGAGAGATGTTTTCTCAGAGGATGTATATCCTATCTCTCATAATGGAACCACTTTCTTCTACTCCCTTGGCAGGAGATAAGATAGGGTTAATTGAGGGTCTCCAAGGGAAATGAAAAGTTGACTGTGCTGGACATGCATCATAGTGGTTTTAGGGGATAGCTAGGCACTGTAATCAGTCAGAATATGAGGGATAGCCATTGGCTACTTTTAAATGACAAGTAGTCATAGGGAATTATAAGTGAGAACTCCAGCTTGGGCTGGGTGGGAGATGAGGCTGAGCTGCCATGGTCTCACAGTTGGGCTGGACTGGTCTGGGTTTACACTATGTATGGAGTATAATAAAGCATACGTTTGTCAAGGTTTATTTATTAGTTGGTTTGTATTATTATTTACTGTCGGTACCCCCTTAGTTGTCGTAGTGTCAGTGGGAGGACCGCTACGACATACTTACAAAACGTATGTTGTCTCTAGTAATAGAGTCAATGTTGATAATTTGTTACAACTGTCTATTCCAAGTACTATTTTTGATTAACACAGTCTTGTCACTGAGTGTCAATAATATAAAAATGCTGTTTTCATAAAAATCTGAAGAAACCTTTGCAAAAGATATCTATATTGTAACTCCTTATCAATCACGAAAAGTTGGTTTTAGTTAAATACTTAGTTTCTGTACGAAAACACAGCGCCGCGCGAAAAGATTGGTAACAGTGTTTACCATGCTAGCGGTTATAATCAACGAAAAAGATATGGCATGTTGATACACGTGAGGTTGTTCCGGTTGGAGGAAATGTCTTTTTTTTTAGCTGCACCTTTATTCTGTGTTTGCTTCCTTTGTAATTTATTCTTGATTCGGTTTGTCTGTGAATGTTTACCTTCATCATTTCTCAAACTCTGGAGAGTGATTTCGGTGGAAGTTTATAGTTTATACCTGTAGTTGCTGTTACTAGAATTTCCAACTGCTTAACCTTTGACCTTGTTAGCTGCCCACTACCAGCTTTATTAACTTCCGTTTTGAAACCACGATCGTCAAGATAGAACATGTACACTGTTGCACATAGCAAGTTGTCTTCTATTAAGATCTCTCCAGTCGAGAAGGTATGTCCCATTTCAATGCACTCCTGTTCATCTTTGTTGCCTTTAATATAGGCAAGAAAGCATTTGTGAATGACCTGACTAAACCGACAAAACCAATAGTTGGTACACATCAGAATGTCCCGACATCATATTCGGGCTGAAAGCAGATATGAAAATCCCTCTGGGGTTGTGTACCCAGTTTATCACCTCACTGAAATGTGTCTCTCCCAAAATGGAAGTGTGTAAGAACGAGCTTGTTCTGTTGTATCTTGCAAGCCTACTACTATCCGAGTCATATGCTCCTGAACCCAACCCAGGCCCCAGGCCTCCGAAATACCCTTGTGGAGTATGCTCCCGGGCAGTGAAGTGGACTACCCCTAGTGTGAGATGCGACTCTTGTGGAACTTGGTACCACCAAGACTGTATGGGTATGCCCGACTGTCTCTTCAAGACACTAAAAAACATCACTTGGGAATGTGTAAACTGTTGTCTACCCAATTTTTCAACCACACTATTCAATACAACTATATGTGACTCCACTAACCCATATGAACCCCTCAGATCCTCATTATGCGAGATATCGGACTCTGACCTCAGCTTTGACCACCCTGGAGCCACATCATCACCAAATTGCTCCCCTAGACAGTGACTACTCACCGAGAGGTAACACCCAGAGTGAACATAGCCTTCCCAGGAAAGACCTCCCCATGCGAATCCTTATGATGAACTGTCAGTCCGCTCGAGGGAAAAAACCTCTAATTGAAAATGCTATCGATTCCACACAGGCCGACATCATCATCGGAACTGAGTCTTGGCTCGACAACTCCATCCATTCCAGTGAGGTCTTTTCTCCTGGATTTACACCATTTAGAAAAAAACAGATCTGCAGGTAGCCATGGGGGAGTTTTCATGCTGGTTTCCTCACGCTTTGAGAGCTGTGAACCTGAAGAACTGCAAGTTGACGCCCAGAGTGAACTCTTGTGGGTGAAGATCAAAGGTGCAAGAAATCTCCATATCGGAGCGTACTATCGGCGTCCTGGCAAAACTGATCGAGATCAACTTGAGAGCATTCAACATAGCCTCAACAAGATTCCTCACAACTCTCATATATGGCTTGGGGGAGATTTCAACCTCCCAGATATAGACTGGGAAACAGAGTCAACCTGTCCATATGGAATGCATCCAGCTGTCTCTAACCATCTCATCTCAATCACCCAAAATGCAGACCTCGAGCAAATAGTGCATCAACCAACCCGGACTACTGATGACACAGCAAACATGACCCTAATCAACAACGTCAACGTAATACCAGGCATTTCTGACCATGATGCAATCTTCATCGAATCAAGCCTCACACCCTTCATTGTTAAACGGGTCCCACGGAAGATTTTTAGGTATAAGAAAGCTGATTTCAGCACCATTAGTGATAAACTGAATGAGTTCAAGCCTTCATTTGAGGAAGCAGCAAAGTCCTCTGGGACCAACGGGCTGTGGACTAGATTCAGAGACACCGTCACCACTCTGATGTCCGACTTCATTCCATCTAAAGAAGTATGGGGCGATAAGATCCACAAACCTTGGATAACACCCAAGGTGAAATCTGCACGGAGAAGACTGCAGCAACTCCACAGCAAGGCAAAGAAATCAAGATCTACTGCAAGTAGAAAGAAATACGTATCAGCCAGAGCTGAGGTCCAGAAACAACAACGTCAATAAATATAGGGACTATGTGAATAACTTGATTGACACCCCTGACTCCAAAGACGACACTATGGACAGACCACCAGCCCAGAAGAGGTTCTGGAACTACATCAAGTCACTGCGTAAGGATACTGCAGGGGTATCCCCTCTTCGAGAAGGAGGCAGGCTGTACTCAGAACCCAAGGACAAGGCAAATATTCTCAACAGACAGTATAAGTCGGTGTTTACAAGAGAAGACATCACAACCACCTCATCCATGGAAGGCATTCCCCTACCACCAATGACTGACATTACAGTTACAGAAGGTGTCCTGAAACTCCTGCTAAAGACCAACCCACACAAAGCCACTGGGCCGGATGGAATCACGGCAAGAATCCTCAAGGAGTGTGCTCATGCCATCGCACCATTGCTCACCATCATCTACAATAAGTCGCTGGAAGAAGGATCCGTGCCAGATGACTGGCGACATGCTAACGTAACAGCTATTTTCAAAAAGGGAGATAGAAACACTGCCGCCAACTACAGACCAGTTTCCTTAACTAGTCTCTGCTGTAAACTGCAGGAGCACATCTTGGTCAGCATTACACTGAAGCACCTAGAAGAACATAAAATCCTCACTGACTGCCAACATGGTTGTAGGGCCAAGAGAAGCTGTGAAACCCAGCTACTGACATTAAGTCATGAAATAGCAAACATTCTGGACCGGGGCAAGCAGATGGACCTGGCTATATTAGACTTCTCGAAGGCGTTTGACCGAGTACCTCATCAGCGACTCCTGTTAAAGCTACATCATTACGGGATCAGGGGATCCACTTACAGGAGGGATCTTGCACATGCGTCAGGTGTAGTCGAATCCGTTTTATCGCTCCGATATTTACTGATATTATTTACGATTTCCAAACGTTTCTTTCGTTCATAGATGAATGAGGCACTCGTATAACTACATCGGAATACAATCCCATGGTTGTAATTGCAATCTGACATATCTAAACCAAGTGTTTGACAAATTTGCTTCCCTAACAACCAGTCTAAAACCTACAAAACAAGATGGCGAACTAGTAAACAACGGGTATAAAGCGCACGAAACCCAAACCACCCCCAAATCAACTCATAATTCGGTGCATTCTCCCAGTGACAAAGTAAAACCTATGTTATTATCATTACTAGTTCTGTTTATATACTATCAGAAATCAAGCTGAAATAAACAGTAGACACAATAAACTGTATACCAATAAGTGAGTGCATAGACCAGTCCATAGTCAGACTGCACACAGGGAAGTGTCGTGTTAGTTGGGTTTTCAGTTTGACTCATGACCCAGTGTGAACTGGTTCAACATACACACATGTAAATATATACTTTCACATAAAGCTTACGTATCATACTATTACAAATCCGGATTGTAGGCTGTCGAAAAACAGCAACAACAACAACTAGTCACTAAACCTTTTACATGGACAGATATTTTATAATTATTTATCTATTATTTTTTAATATTATCTCAGTACACGTTTTAGGTGTGGGTGTATTTAAGTGTGGGTGTGTTTCTTAATAACTACTTGACCGTTTTATTAATTCTTAACTACTACCACTCGAGTTGGTGCCATGGCAGGCTCTGTACGACATACCCCTACAAGATGCACTTTTAGATGTACTCTGTTCATGATGTTATGTCTGCAGATCACTTTTAGGTTTCTAAATGATCAAAATTTCAAAAAGTTTGAGAGTTTCCATAGCAACACAAACGAGACCCACGTCAACGCCAAAGCTAGACAAGACATCCATTCTGTCACGTCCTACTACATTTACAGTCCCATATGGAAAACCATAGCCCAATTGAAATGTCTCAAATCCAGCACCTCCACTGGATTACTGATCACTCCTCTACCATACAAATCCAGGACATCAAAATTCTCCATACTTCTATGCATCATGTCATCAAATGGGAAATTCACCAAGTCACACCTAACAGTGGATACAGTACAACTGCTGCCAATAAATTACTCTCTCTTACAGAGGAACATGGACTGATCCAACATGTCAATGAACCCACGCACAGACAGGGAAATGCCAACAATATTTTAGATCTTGTCTTCACCAATAGACCTGGGTTAATAAAGAAGATAAATGTAGTAGACGGAATAGCAGACCATAGCACAGTCATCATTGATGTAAACATCTCGCCCAAACGCAAACATTGTCCGAAACGTAAAGTCTTCATTAGAAATAAAGCCGACAACATTAACATCCAGAAATCTCTTGAAAACTTTACACATGAATACTTCTCTCAAAACCAAAACATGACAGTCAATGACAAGTGGAATCTTGTTTCCATGAAAATCATCAACATTATGAACCAATATGTACCGCACCGTCTTACTACTTCAAGACACAATCTTCCCTGGTTCAATAAAGATTTAAAGAAAATGTGCAAAAGAAAGAAACAGCTATATAACAAAGCAAAAACAACTACAAATCCAGAAGACTGGAAAGAATTCTGTGACATCAGGAGAAACATGCATAAACACCTTCGTTCTGCTAGACTATCCTACATAAGTCAATTCCTGACAACAACAATAACAGAGAAACCTAAATCATTTTGGAGCTTCATTTCTAAACTTAGACAGGATAACCAGGGTATTGGGGACCTTAACATTGCGGGTAACATCATTAGCGACGACAAACATAAAGCAGAAGCCTTAAACAATCAGTTCCAAAGTGTCTTTACACACGAAGGAAATTCCACCCTACCAGATATGACCAGAAGTCCACATTGAGAAATCCCCAAACTAACAATTTCACTTAAAGGAGTACTTGTTCAACTTTCCAAAATTAACATTTCTAAATCGCAAGGACCAGATGGCATTCCACCATGGTTCTTAAACAGATATGCCTCTCATCTAGCACCAGTAATACATGACATTTTCCAATCATCTGTTGACTCTGGACAAGTCCCCAATACTTGGAAAGAAGCCAATGTAACAGCAATTTTTAAGAAAGGAAGTAGAGCAGAAACATCTAACTACAGACCAATATCCTTAACACCTGTGGTTTCTAAACTTCTTGAACACATCATACATAGTCACATTATGAAACACCTTGAACAGCACCACATTCTAACTGACCACCAACATGGCTTCCGTGCCAAAAGATCAACTGAAGCACAATTAATTCAAACAATCCATGACATACGCAAATCACTTGATGAGAAGAAATCTGTAGACATGGCCATCCTTGACTTCACCAAAGCATTCGATAAAGTTCCACATAAAAGACTAATCCACAAACTCAAACACTATGGCATCACAGACCCAATATCATCATGGATAAATAGCTTCCTTACAGGAAGAACTCAACAGGTTGTTATAAATGGATCCAAGTCAACATCAACTCAAGTCATTTCTGGGGTACCACAGAGCTCAGTACTGGGGCCCCTACTTTTCCTACTTTACATAAATGACCTGCCAGACAATCTTTCCTCAACTGTTCGCCTTTTTGCCTGTTATGTTCACCGATTAAAACTGACCAAGACACATCTGTCCTCCAAAACGATCTGCTCAAACTTGAGAAATGGCAACACACGTGGCTTATGAAATTCAACCCCACTAAATGTTATACAATGACAATAGCCTCAAGAAAACCGACACCAAATCTCTACTCCTTCTGCGGACAACAACTTAAATCTATTGAATCGCACTGTTATCTTGGCATACATATATCAAATACATTAAATTGGACAATACAAAGCAACTCAGTCACAAAAAAAGCACAACAGACATTGGGAATTATTAGAAGAAATTTAAATAAATGCCCAACCCAAATCAAGTCCATAGCCTACAAAACCCTTGTCCGCCCTATACTTGAATATGCGTCAGCATCATGGGATCCACATTGCCTAAGAAATATCAAACTCATAGAAAGAACACAGAGACAAGCCGCCAGATTTTGTAAGAACAACTATTCTAGAGAGCCAGGAACGGTAACACAACTCCTTAAAGATCTCCAGTGGGACACCCTCCAATCAAGAAGAAAAACCCAAAGACTTAGCATATTATATAAAATGGAACATAACCTCATAGATATCCCACTAGATCAATACATCAAACGCAACACCAGATGCTCACGTAAACATAATAAACAGTTAGTACAAATCAGGCACTCGACAAACACATTTGGAAACAGCTTTTTCCTAGTCACAATAAAAGAGTGGAATTCTCTACCTCCAAGCATTGTATCAAGTACATCACTGAATTCATTCCAGATTAGTCTAGCCCAACATGTAAAAAATTAATCCATAAGAGCCACCATGCGCACTGGCGTGATGTGTCCATAGGACATTTTGCCAGTCAAAATACAGATACAGATACAGGTGGATCGCTGAATTCCTGTCCAACAGATCTCAGCAAGTAGTCGTTGATGGAGCATCATCCGACCAAGCCTCTGTTATCAGTGGCGTACCCCAGGGCACGGTCTTGGGGCCGCTCCTGTTCCTCCTGTTTATCAACGATCTACTTAATAACCTTCACTCCAGCACTTGTCTATTTGCTGACGACTGCATCATCTACAGGGAAATTAGATCTATAGACGACTGTCAAATTCTCCAGGAAGACCTATCCACCCTAGCATGCTGGGAGAAGAAGTGGGGCATGGATTATCATCAACAAAAATGTAACACCATGACCTGCACAAGATCTAGGAAACCCAAGTCCTTTAACTACCAACTTAAGGCCCATACTTTAGAAGTCTCCACCTGCTCAAAGTACTTAGGCATTGATCTGCAAAGAGACCTCTCTTGGAAACGACACACTGAGCGATCAGCAAAGAAAGCACATGGCATGCTGGGTTTCCTTAAGCGGAATTTGAAGTCGGCCAGTGAAGACACAAAAACTAATGCCTACAAAGCCCTGGTAAGACCCCACATTGAATATTGTAGTGCCATCTGGAATCCTCACCATCAGGACCAGGTAAATAAAGTTGAAGCTGTGCAAAGGAAGGCCGCGAGATATGTCACCAACAGATATCATAACACCAGCAGTGTAACATCCATGCTAGACCATCTGCAGTGGCAGTCTCTGGCATCAAGACGCACCAAGACACAACTGACCATGCTCTTCAAGATCATCCACAACTATGTTGATATCGACCCTCAGCCCTACCTCTCCCCTGCCTCATCAAGAACTAGATCCAATCATTCCCTGAAGTTCCGTCAGCTTCCTGCACGCACAGAGTTTTTTCCCCAGGGTCATTCCTGTGTGGAACTCCTTGCCAGCACATGTTGCTGAGGCTCCCAGTTTGGGTATTTTCCAAAGGGAGCTTGCCCAGCTTTCCTTCTGATTTATTTGTTTTTGTCCTTGTCCGAATTAGGGTAAATGAGGGACTAGGGCTGTGTTGGCCGGAGTTTATCTCCGGGAACCGCTACGGTCGCCGAATTGGCCTAGACATGATACCTGAAAAAGACAACAGCAATTTTATATATCTTTTCTCTTTTCTCTTATACTTTTGGTCTTTTGTATATTTCCTTTTTCTTCTTTTTCTTTTGTTTCCTCCAACAATAAACCAACCGTTGTCTAATGATCAAGATTGATCGGTCAACGTAATATACAGATACAGATGACGTAATTGCCTAGGCTAGCGTAGGGAAGTCACGCTTAATTCTCATTAGTTATACACAGAGATCAGCAACTAGATCTCGTGAGATTCAAAGCGACGGATTG
Source organism: Paraescarpia echinospica (assembly GCA_020002185.1). Lineage (NCBI taxonomy): Eukaryota > Metazoa > Annelida > Polychaeta > Sabellida > Siboglinidae > Paraescarpia > Paraescarpia echinospica. Next base: position 20,810,946 of record CM034543.1, on the reverse strand, counting down.
TGGTGTGGGTCGAACCACGACCCGGTAACTATACTAATAATATACAGAGTGTTGGCCTTGGCTTAGGACTAGACCTAGTCTAGATGGGGTACCGGTCTAGATGTATCAATTTATTTATGTTGTTGTTACGAGAATCTATTCTCACGATACCTCATCTAACCAATGGGAGTAAAGGTCAGATTATTCCTAGCAATGGCATAACAATAACACATGTCAACAATGCCAGTGATTGACGTTTTGCCTTTGCCTTTGCTTGCATTGTTGCAAGCAAAGGTCTTAAAAAAATGGGCCAAGTGGCCCTGAAGTCCTTTGGATTAATACGTCTATATGTGACCCCGGCTGACCAAATGAGTGATAAGTCGGAAAAATTGTAACATTGTTTTCTTACAGTTTCAAAAAATATGACTGCTACAAAAATTGGCAAAGTTATGGAGCATTGAACATGGTAGGGATCAAAAAGTGAAAATGAAGAAAACGGCTGTTGAAGTTTTACATTATATATGCAAATGGATTGCATGGAAATATTACATGCACAACATTCAAATGTGGCACACAGTATGTAATATGTATGTTATGTTGCAATGATACACTGGAAGTACAAATGTGCTGCTACAAAGACTTATCAAGTTATGCCAGATTATGTCTTCATGTGTAAAACTAAGAGGACAGATTATCTGAGAGCAAAAGGCAGACTCACTGTTTGACACAGTTTAAAACCTACAGGCAACTGTCCAGTTTAACAGGGGTCTAGTGGCTTAATGCTGTCTGTTGACACAAGCTACTGCCAGTGACCAATTACAGATTAGTCACAGCTTCCATCAAACAATAGCAGGCAGAGAATCTTAGCTCCACAGCTGGGTGTAATACACAACCAGAGCCACCACTGATTCATGGTCAATTAGATTAGCTCAATGTACCAACTAAGTCAATACACAACACTGTGAGTGACAGTGTCCAGAGTGAGGCCTAAGCAGTGTCCTCATTGCTGAATAGATCAATTAAACCTGCCAAGTGGGTGACATTCTGCACAAGTGTTCATTAATCCTTAGTGATTGTTCAGAACACCAGACTGACCACATACCTAAAACAAGCGAATGTAATAGGTGAAGAACAGGCAGTGTTCAGATAGGGGTATTGGTTGAATTGTATTTGTCTCGACTCAAAAGGCTTTATTGTGCCTTCATCGATTATAAGAAAGCATTTGATTTAGTAGACCGGTCCTCCCTGTGGTCCAAGATAATTTCATGCGGTATTAATGGTATTGTGTTGAAAGTTGTATACAACATGTACAAAAATGCTAAATCATGTATAAATGAGGGCCAGGCTGTGTCAGTCTTCTTCTCATGTGTAGAGGTATGGCAAGGAGAAAACTTGTGTCCTTTGTTATTTGCTATTTACCTGAATAATTTTGAACACTGTTAGTCATAATTATAATGGACTTGACATGGCAGCTGGTTAAATTTACATATATAGTGTATAGCGGAACTATGTCAACTCTTCTAATGGTTGACATTTGGTTGTTTCAGGTGTCAACTATATTGTGAATCTGTAATTATTAGTCTATATTGATACAATTGATTTACACAGTACCATGTCTACACAAGGCATGGCAAGCTTAAACAGATCAGTAAAATGCATTTGATATAAATAAAGTGTAGGATATTTCACTCTATAGTTGTCCAGAATATTAATTTTCTATGTTTGTCACCTACAGGTGACAGAATATTAATTTTCTATGTTTGTCACCTACAGGTTTCTACAGACAATACATCTTTAACCAATAGCCACAACAGTCACACCATTTTATAATAATTAAATGAACATAAAAATAAACACAACTTGCAATTATAGAAAATCAATAGTTTTGAAGATACAGTTTAAAAGTGTTAGGCAACTGTTCAGTCTAACAGGGGTCAAGTGTGTCTACTCTGCCTGGGTGCTGTGACCAATTAAAGATTAGTCTAGGTCTCAATGGCCTAGGCTGTAGAGATTAGTCACAGCTTTTGACTTTGTGGCACATTACACAACATCTACTGTTGGGGGTGGTCTCAAAGGCCCTTCTCAAAACCACATCACTAGATAATGTAAACCTTTTGCCCCTTAGGTGCCCTTAGAATGATTCAATCAAATACAGATTTCTTGTATATAGTGGCAGCACCCTAAGATACATCTATGCAAAATTAGAAAAAAAGTTGCTGAACAATTTTTGAAAAAATAGGCCAAATGTTACATTTTTACCAGTTTTTAGGTCCTTGGAGGCACTAGGGAGCCCTTAAAATGATTCAATCAAATACAGATTTCTCGTGCATAGTGGCAGTGCCCCAAGATGTCTATGCAAAATTAGAGAAAAAGTTGCTGAACGGTTTCTGAGATACGGCAGCTAACGGCGGACGGCGGACGCAGAGTGATGGCAATAGTCCCTTGGACCTTCAGCCAAAGGACTAAAAAAACTAAAATTAGGGCTATGAACGATAATAAATCACCTGGAGTGGTTGGTATTCCACCCAAATTAGCATACCACTTGCAACAATTTTCAACTTATCATTAGAAGAGGGAGTGGTTCCTTTAGAATGGAAAGAAGCAAACATTATACCGTTATTTAAAAAGGGTTTGAGAAACAAGTCAAATAATTATAGACCAGTTAGTTTAACATCAGTGATTTGTAAATTATTAGAAAGACTAATTAAAGATCACATGGTGGATTTTCTTGTTAAACATAAGTTGATAAACCCATCTCAACATGGGTTTCTAAAAGCGAGGTCATGCTTAACAAATATGTTATGTTTTTTGGAAGATATCACTAAGTGGGTAGATGATGGATCACCTGTAGATATCATCTACTTAGATTTTCAAAAAGCTTTCGACAAAGTGCAACATCAAAGATTACTGCTTAAACTAAAGGCCCATGGCATAGGAAATGGTATAATTAACTGGATAGAAAAATGGCTGAATGACAGAAGACAACGGGTAGATTGGGAGGCTTTAAACTGGAAATCAGTTTTTAGTGGGGTTCTACAGGGATCAGTACTGGGACCTATATTATTCTTAATATATATAAATGATTTGGACGATGATATAGTTAGCAAGGTGTTGACATTTGCAGATGATACAAAAGTGTTTAGAAGGATTAAAAGTGATGGAGATAGACAGCATTTACAAGATGATCTTGACAGGTTGATCAAATGTTCTGAAAAGTGGTAAATGTTGTTAAATTTTGGGAAATGTAAACGCCTTCACACAGGACATGGGAACGGATATGTAGAATATACAATGGGGAACTGTACTAAGTACTACTGTAAAAGAAAAAGACTTAGGGCTGACAATTAGTGCTGACATGAAGGTTTCAGAGCAGTGTGGAATTGCAGCTTCAAAAGGAAATCAAATCCTTGGATTGATTAGGCGAAATATAGCATATAAAGAAAAAGAACTAATAATACTGCTGTACAAAACAATAGTTAGGCCTCATTTAGAATATTGTATACAAGCGTGGAGGCCATACCGCAAGGACATAGATATGCTAGAAAGAGTAGAGGAGAGCGACTAAAATGATACAAAAATTGAGGGATCTTAGTTATGAAAAACGCCTAAAAGAATGTGGTTTAACAACACTAGAGACCAGGAGATTGAGAGATCAGATAGAAGTGTTTAAAATATTGAATGGTTATGAAAATATTGATAGAAATATGTTTTTTTCAGTTAAGAAAGATAGAAAGACTAGAGGACATGAAGTTACATTAGTAAAGGAGCAGTGTAGATTAGACGTAAGAAAGTTCTCATTTTCACAAAGAATGGAACAGATTATCTGATGATTGTGTGTGTGCTAGTACTAGTGTGAATGTTTAAAAATAAAATCGAGTTTTTTAATCGACACATACCTCAGAAGGGCTGGATATATGTAGATAAAAGGGTTGGACTCTCGATAAGCCAAAGGGCTTCCTTGTCCACCTGCCATCTAGAGTCAATTCTCTGGATGGCAATCTTGTTAAATCTGGTTAAATCTTGTTAAAGTTGCATGCCAGCATGGCTGCTAATGAGGAAATGTTAGCGTTTTTAGAGACTTTGTTCTCGCAATGAAGATGATAACTTATGAAAGCAGATGTGGTTGTAAATTATAAGTTTATTTCCCATATGTATGCTTACCGTAAACAACGATTATAGAAACGTAAGTGAACAAACTACAACGAGAAAACAACATCCATTTTCTTTTACATCTGTGTCACATCTAATGTTCTCTACGAATTCAAGTGCGCCATCTGTCGATTAATTTAGTTCGTTTGTGCTGCCACCTTCCGGACATTTTAATATTATTTGCTTGTCTAGATTACTACTCTGCATCTTCGGGCCCTAAAGTCTAAAGTAAGGCTTTTTAGGGAGCTGTTGAAAAATTTTCGTCGCTGCGCGGCGTCAGTTCATCTGTTTTTCAGCTATTCGGCTGGCTCGGCTGTGACTTCGGGGGGAGGGTTGTTGAAAATTTTTGCTGCCGCGTCGTCGTAACAACTGCACCTTATTGTAATTAACCTGAACGGGGGCATGTTTCAAATTATTTAGGGGGCACGGTCACATGGACACATTCAAAAAGGTCTACGGGCACACCGAATTCCAATGGTCTAGGTGTGCTCCCAGGCCGACTATGCTGGGTGTTTTGTAGAATTTCTAGTTATGGCTTTGTGTGGCCTAATGTCAAACAAGTCTTTCAGGATGAGTGGCAATTTGTGTTTGTGTACATTCATATTGACATTGGAGACAGACTTGCATTACTTTTTTATGATAGTACGTCTTGGCTAATGTAGTCTACAAATGTATATTAATTTTATTCACACTGAACGATATTAGCAGCAAGATTATCTAATGTTACCCTGTGCCGGATTTAGAGCAGGATTTAGAGCAGGACATACTGCATGGGCAGTTGCTCGATCATGGCTCTCCACAGAATAGTTTAGATCAAGGCCCCATGGTTTTGGGGTCAAAGAAATGCAGATGATGAAAAGCCTGCTGTACCGCTTCATGGTAGCGCGGCATCTGTTTAACTAATGGATGACACGCTTGATGTTAGAGGCCTATACGCGTGGAACCCACCATGTATGTATAGCACTGATCGACATATGCTCAAAGACGAACCGCATAAACGACGGAATATATTGAGCAGAATTATCAAATATGGCTTCCTGTATTACATGCGTAAAGTTATAGGCCTACGCACACGCGTGTCTAATGTTGCATTTCTTAATGTCAAAATAGCACTTCGATGCTATTTAGCTAGTGTTGATTGATATCAACTGCAGAGGCGAACATTCGTTTTCAAAATTGAAACCAAGAATATTTTTCCGCAGTCATGCACAGGAAGGTCTCTCCTATCTACCACTAATCGCTACATAATATATGACGTTTTGGCACTCTGGTATGCGTTAGTTCTTTAGGGGAAGGGCGGGTAAAGTGGGCCCCTCGGCCAAAGTAGGCCCCCTCTGTCATAGCGTACCTGGTATGCAATGCAGTCAAAGTAACGATAGTAGTATTTACAGACTCGCCAGGGGACATTACTCAATGTCGTAGTTGTTTGCTTGGCGCGAACTGAAAACGGTGAATAGCAAATCTGTACCTTAAGTAGTTTTCTTTAAATAATTGACGTAGACGAGAGAGGTAAATATAACCACCGTACCCAATCGACCATCCAAGATAATCGCCAGTCTGGGCTAGAAACAGGTTGGTTCACTGTCGTCTGCTGAGAGGGGCCAATTTGTCACGGTTGACATTTGCATGAGTGCTGCTGGATCATTCACACCACCACTGTTCATCTTCCCGAGGAAGAGGATGAAAGACGAGCCGATGGACCGAGCACCCCCGCGTCAGTCGCAGTGGCGCACGTGACAGAATGAATACAATCTGACATCTTTGTGACATGGTTCAAACACTTTTTGAAGCACGCAAACCCATCCGAAGCAAGACCCGTTCTTCTGATCTTAGATGGCCACAAGACACACACCAACAATCTGCCTTTCATCAAAATAGCTCAAGCCAACTTTGTGACCGTCATCTGCCTACCGCCGCATTGTAGCCACCGCATGCAGTCAATCGATGTCAGCTTCATGAAGCCATTGATTACATATTACACACAGGTGGTAGAATGTTGGCTACGGTCCCTACGCGGTCGAGTTGTGACAACCTTTCATATCGCCGAATTGTTCGGAATAGGGTTCATATGTGCTGCTACAATGAAAACAGCAGTGAACGGCTTCCGAAAGACTGGAATGTGGCCGATCGACCGCACCGTCTTCGATGAGCATGATTTTGTTGCTGCACAGCCGACTGACCTCGTACGCCACACAAACACCAATGCACCATAACGTGATCGAGACACCGATGCACCACCATGTGATCGAGACACCGGTGCCCCACCACGTGATCGAGACGCCGGTGCCCCACCATGTGATCGAGAAACCGATGCACCATCATGTGATCGATACACCGATGCCCCACCACTTGATCGAATCTAGGAGTGATCTTTGATAATTTCTGACAACACATATCTCAAACATGTCGCTGCTGTTTTTATCATATTCGTGATCTTCGCCGTATTCGCCGGTATATGTCATTTTCTGTTGCTAAAACTATTGCAACAGCGCTTGTTAGCAGCAGGCTTGACTATTGCAATTCCCTCCTTTATAATATCGCTAGCAAGGATATCACAAAACTTCAACGTGTCCAAAATTGTCTAGCAAGAGTAGTTACAAGATCTCCTCGTTTTTCTCGCTCTGTACCACTTTTGAAGTCTTTGCATTGGCTTCCTGTATGATATCGTATCATATTTAAGATCTGTACCATATTACACACCAGGCACTGTCCAGTAAGCAACCATCTTATTTGCATTCATTGCTTACTCCCGTAAGAAAACCTATCCAGCTTCGGTCATCTAGTTCTGACCTACTTTTTGTTCCTAGAGTCAACACTAACATTGGAACTAGGGCTCTTTCTGTTGCTGCACCAACTCTTTGGAATATGCTCCCTCTTAGTGTTAGATCAGTTGAAAATATTACAACATTCCGTCGTCATTTAAAACTTATCTTTACAATCTTACTTATCCACTGTAGCTCCCTAGCGTCTTGACCCATCTGTTGACAACTGATATACTACTTATGGATTTTGAGATTGACCAATCCTTTTGTTTTGATGCGCCTCTGAGCTTGGTTTCCAAGGATTTAGGTGCAATAGAAGTTATTTTATTAAGATTATTATTATTATATTATTAAGTCCTCCTTCCTCCTGGCTCGATCCGTGGCTCCAGGCGTCGCAGCTGAACTACACATATTACTACTCCGCAGGAACAAGTCTGCAGTTAGATGTGGGGCACTTCGCACTTCAAGGCACAGCAACAAACCCAGGTGGCACATCAGTCAGCATGTCAGTTGCATGCCAACAGCACGGACAACAATACGAATATCGCGTGCATTTTAATACTCAACTGATCAAAATTATACATTGATGATCGATAATAATAAGTCATTATTAATTTTAGACACTGCCAAAAGGTGTATGTTTAACTTCAACGGATACAAGCTAGAATTATATATTCGCAACATAACATGCCATTCTCCATGAATATTAGGCGAATGACAATTAGTATTCATAAATAAACGCAGACATAGCCCATCTCACTGATTTGTCCCTCCGTTCGAAAAGGTTGACATCCCTGCTATAGGCGCTGGAACGGGGGGGGGGCAGGGGGCAGCTACCTCCCCTGGAATTTCGCTGGGGGGCAGACATTTTTAAAAGTAAATGTGAGCGTGAATGTTTGTTTTGGCGAGCGTCAAGGGCGGGTGCAAATCGAGGTTTTGTGATGTGATAGGATTAAGGTGTTTTTGCGACCGTGAAAGGGGTGCAATTAGAGGGCAGACATGTGGTTTGCCCCCCCCCAGTACTAAGCGGCGCGGCGACCAACATTTTCAACATCACTCCCTTCCTCCGTCTTCCGATGTCATCAGTCCAGCGTTCAGCTGAGACAGCAACAGCGGAGAGAAGCTGGAGAAGCTGAAGTTGCACCCCCCGCTCCTCCCCGTCTTCCGATGCCATGATGCGACAGCGGAGTGGTGCTGAAGTATATATTAATTTCGTTCCCGCGCCATTGCTAGAGAGAGAGTTGTCAATGCGCTAGTCACGCTTGATTATTGCCAACTTCCTTCTGTACGGCACATAGGACAAGAACTTCGCCAGGTTGTAGCGACTCCAAAACGCGGCTGCCCGAATCACCTTGCATGTGTCCACGCGTCACTCCTGTACTCCGAGATCTACTTTTGCTGCCGGTACGGGAACGTGTTCGCCTCAAGGTCCAGTTACTCGTTGAATAAGCTGTGAACAACTGTGGGCCAGTGCATCTAATTGGTCAAGTCTTCCTGTACGTGCTCACCTGGTCCCTTCGTTCAGCGGGAAACCGTCTACTTGCGAGACCAAGAATAACATGCAAGGTCGGATGTACAAGTTTTGGGGCAGTAGCTTCGGACCTCTGGAACAACTGAACTGTGTCAATGCGCGAATTGAACAATGAGGCTGCTTTTAAAAACTCTTTAAAACACTCTATTTTAATCAATATGTAACTACAGCATTGGCAGCAGTTCAGGATTTCTTGAATTATCTATTTGTGGCGATGCATGAATTGAACAATGAGGCAGCTTTTAAGAGCACTTTAAAACATTATATTTTATTCAATATTTTAATTGCAATAACGATTTTTAGACTATATATTAAGTGCTTCTATTTTTAGCCGTGAGTGCTTAAATACGACACGATAATATTTTAAAGATAATCTTATGCTTAATTAATTAATTACTTTATACTTAAAGCGCCTTGGATAATTTCAGGTGAGCATTAACTTAGTAGGGAACGCCGGGGAAAGTGAAACATGCTTCGTTTAGACTAGGAAGTGGAGACCCCTGGTGGGAAGAGATGTCTCCGTCCAATCAGTAGTTCTACTAGTGGGCTACTGGTGTGCCACGGCACGGATAGATATCTCCATTTCCTAGTCTCAACAACGCATATTTCACTTTGCCCCCGGTCTCCCCTTCCTAACAGCCTGTCAAACTGTCAAATCGGAAACAATGTGAGATAGCTAATTTAGCCTAACGAGAACATGTTGCGAGGTCGTGATATTTAAAAAAACACAATGATATGGTTACAACATAGCTGCAAGTATGCTAAAGAACATGCACCGACATTTACTGTAGTGTCATTATTTTTACTTCGACTCACACTCTAGAGACGCAAGGCAATCTTAGTGTCCTACATGAATCATTCAGCAGCCAGCAACCTGGCGTCGCTTCATCTTTTGTTGACCAGCTGTAACTCACGGTCGACGGGCTGGCGCTACTTCATTTTCGGTCGTGCTCTCCTCTGGTCAAATGGTGTCCGTCATAGTGCTTGTTGGGCAGGTCTAGTCGAAGAGAGTCTCGTGTCAAGATCGAGGCAGCTCATTCAGGTGTCTTGCTGGTGGTGGGTGAGACCGGATGTTGTCCGCTTTTGGACCTCTCTCGTAGACTCATACTCGTTACAGCGAATGTCCCAGAACTTGCACAGGCATTTAGCGCCAACTGTGTCAAATTTCATGTCTTAACTTGTTTTGGTGTGGCTTACTTCGGATCCGTAGAGAAAGTTTGGTGGAACGTTTGAGTTTTAGAAGGGGAGTTTGGATATCAGGTTAAATAAATATGTTGCTATTCCAAATTGTAGCCCAGTTCATTGAAGGATGGTGAAGATTTCCATACTCTGCAGTTTATCCCGTGGCCCACGATGCATGGGTTGTTAGTGGAACTGCCAAAGTAGGTGATGTGATCTCGTGAGAAGTGGTGGTTGCGCACAAGAGCACCGGGCTGTCGATCGGGAGGACAATAGTTCGATCTGATGTGCCGCCGTTACGAGACCTCGGTAATTTAGGCCCCCTCACGTTGCCTGTGTCTTTCGGAAGAGACAATAAAAACCGCTGATCCCTGTGGCGGTGACATGTTCTATGGCGTCCACTTTGTTCTCGTTGAAAAGTTATCTGTGGATGGTTGTTGTGTCCAAGAATCAAAAATCAGACACGTGCAGGACTAAAACCGATGTGTAGAAACTGCAACATCGCCCTGAAAACAAAATAAGACTGATGCGTGCACTTGTCATGCCGATCTTTCTGTACTCTTCCGAAACATGGATGTTAACAGCAGAACTAAACAGAAAACAAGTAAAGAGATAAATGTTACCGACAAATCTTGTACATCCTGTATACAGACCATATATCACCAACGACAGTAGTCAGAAATATAATCAGTTGACACATCGGACAACACGAAGACATTCTGTCTACATTCAGAAGACGCAAACTGAGATGGAGCGGACATGTCTCACGATCTACTGGCATGGCAAACACCACCCTCCAAGGCAGAGTGAGAGAGAAAAGAAGGAGAGGCGGCAGAAAGAGAACTGGAATGACAACATCAAAAAATGGACAGGCCGCGACTTCTACGAATCTCAAGTGGCAGCAAAAGACAGGCAAATGTGGAATTAGTTTGTGCGATTGTGGTCAGGTGCCACCCACACACACTTACGGGAGATTTAAGGTGAGATTGTTGGGCCCAGGTCAACCCATCTCCATCTTCTTGGCACTGATGGTGGATAAGCACCAACCCCTTTGCATAGGGGCCTATCTGTTTACTCCGCTTCTATGAGAAGTCGGAAGCCTCAGGTGCTGTCAGAATTATTGCCTTCGAAATATTGCAAATATCAAAATGACGGACGACAATGTCGTCATCGACGTTCAAGGTTTTCAGTCTTCTGTTATTTTCCTCAGAAAAGCCTAGTGCGTGGGTTAAATTAGTAGTTTAGTGGTATTGTATTAACGCGATAAAACAGATGAATTTCAAAAGAATGCAAACGTGTAGGCACCTCGTGTAGCTCAAATCAATCAGGCTTATTTACAGTTGCTGGAGGTTTTCTTTCTGTGCGGATCATCTTTTCGTGCCATGAATGATCGGTTCTAGTATCAATAAAAGAATAAGGACCTTTTAATAGAAGACGCGAATAATGATTTGTTTTCGCGATGCAATACAGTATTTGTGTGATGGAGATTATTACGGGAGACACAAACAGATCAACGCTGATCTATCGAATCGTCATTCTCTGTCTCCACATCAGAGGTATGGAGCGGATCAGTTGGACGGAAAAAAGGCAATAATGAAGAGGCTTTTGACAGGTGCATGAGAAATGAATAACAATCTACAGACGGTTTCGGAGAGCCTTTCGTTCAGGCATGCGAACGCGTGACGACAGCCTGGCACAGTCAATCTCAATATCACATATGTCACCGCCGACAAGTCAGCAGTAATTCGGCAGTGTTTTAAGTAATTCGGTAGGGTTTACCGGGAACAGTTGAAACACAAGATTTGCTCAAACATTGCACGGATATGAATTAATATATCAATTTTGTCTCTCCTTCCAGTGAATAATATTTACACAGTTCAGTGCCGCATTGTAAAACGTGCAGAAAGAGAACGCAGAAAACTGGACAGGTTTATTACTTTTTGGTGAAGTCTGAGCACAAGGTTCCGTTTTGAAGAATGCCGTTTTATCCATAATAATTCCAGTTCCACTGTTAACTTATTTGAGTGAAATACTGCTACAGTAGTCATGCATATGTTCAGATAATATAAATTAAATGGCATCGTGAACTACGGCGCAGCACCATCTTGAAACGCCTCGACGGTGGAGGTCCGGGGGGGTAGTTGAAAATGTCCACCAGGTCTAGTTGAACATGTATACTGTATGCTGTAAGTGGACGCACGATACATGCACCGCGGGAGACGCACGCTAAATGTCCACCAGGTCTAGTTGAACATGTGTACTGTATGCTGTAAGTGGACGCACGATACATGCACCGCGGGAGACGCACGCTGTAATTGGTGGACACCCATTGTACATTATCGCTGTTACGTAGACATACTTTTCATCTTAAACATTTCTTTAGCCGCCAATTACGGAATGCTATGATATGTCTGTGTGTAGCTACAAAAAAGTTCTTATATATCCAGTCCTCAGTCTGATCAAAACGCTTTACACTTTACTCCCTGGCAGACCTGTTCAATCGAACACCATCTCGACTTCTCTGTGAAGCTTTCAGCCACGCCGCAATTAATGCGCAAAAAGATAGCCAGATACCCAGTCACACAGGTGAGTGAACAGGAGCAACGTAGAGTTAACGAACTTTCCTAAGGTTCGACACGGCCGCACAGGATTCGAACCAGGGTTCGCTCGATTGAGAGTCCGACGCTCTACCATCGGTGCCACTGCGCTCCATACGTAAACCAGTTCCTTTCTGGAGAGTGACTCACCTGCAACATCAAACACTTAGTAAAGCAATAACTCAAAATAAATAACTTTGTATTTTGTATCTATGCATCGTCAATTGGTAGATAACACGTTTTAGATATGTCAGATATATATATATGTATAAGCACGATAACGTCTGCATGAAATTTGTTTTGATAAACGAGTATCCAAATAATATTTATGTTTCAACTAGCCCCCGTCTCCCCTATGTGTTTGATTTTGCTGTGATTTGTCGGTGTCTGCAGTGTGCAAAGAAACCTGCGATCCGGCATTGTAAGAGAAAAACTCAGAAAATATGAGCTGGCGCAGCAAAATTGATCCGACGAGGAACTGGTCGTTTTGACAGAGCCCGTTTGAATGTCAGAGGTCTCGGGATCGTGAGTGAAGGCGTCGTTTGGTCCGTTTATCACTCTCGTGTTCAGTTGGAACCAATCAGGCTGAAACTTCTGATGACGAAGTATCTTATGACTGAGTATCTTAATATTATAGCATAGTCGTCGGAACTGGGGGGATAGGGTGGGGGGGGGCTGAACCCACAGTAATTTAGGTGGGGGCTGGAGATAGGATTAGTTCCCCAAATATTTAGGGAAGTTTGGTGGATGTTTGGTGCAATTGAGTTTTTTGGTGGGGGATGGGGTGCAAGTTGATCTTTGTGAAGAACGTGAAAGTGGCTGGTTTGTGGCGAGCCTCGGGGGTGGTGGTGTAAATCGAGGTTTCTGGAGAGTCTCAGCCTCCCGTGTTCACCATGTTTCGACACCAGTATTGGGGGTTTATATTTTGTTAAATGCGGTAGTTTAATAATAATGATAATAATGGCTAGCTCTTATACAACGCAAATCTTGTTAGGCAAAAATGTCAGTGATCTAGTATATATAATGCATAAACATACACGCATACGCACGCACGCACTCACGCACACACATACATGCATACAAGTATTCAAGTTCACTCATATGGGTCCAATGATATAGTGTATACACTGCCTACACTGCCTGCTCGGCATCTATCACACGCCCGACCGGGAAGCAACTCCGGTCGCTGGGAGCAAGATCCAGTGGGTTAGAGATAGAGACCACCACTCTGTGAGTTCACGACAGGTTACACTTTTACCCCCCTGTGTGGGAGTTTTTACTTCCCCTGGCATAGACACCAGATAGAAGGGACCAACGGCTTTTAACGTATCTTCCGAAAGACACAGGCAACGTGAGGTGAACGAAAGTGCCTACGTTTCGAAACGGCGGCAGGTGGAATCGAACCACCGTCCTCACGATCGACAGTCAGGCGCTCTATCGCGCGACCAAACCCCCCCCCCGAGATGATCATATCTTGCTTTCAGAATATGCCACCTATGTGAAAAAGTAAGTAGAAAACTACACATTGATTTGGGATAGCGACCCATTATTAATGACTATGTTTTATTGTACTATTTATGTCATATTAAACCCCATTATAATATCGGCATACTTATATATTCATGTATTAAGAAATCTGTCTAAATAAATGTTAATAAACGACGAACGGCCCTCGTACCATTAAAACGTGTACATTTATTGATTAAAGTATTCAGTGTTTTAATTCGTATACGGAATACGCCTGTTACAAAGTATGCCTGTCACAAAGCAAACGTTTTTACACGATATTTCTTACAGAATATACGTTGAAAAAATTGATTTATGTCGCAGTAAAGAGCGTACGGCTCGAGTTCTATAGGTAATAAATAGCCATTATTGTCTGAATAATGTTCGTATCGCATCTGCAATAGCCGAATCCTGTTTCGATATTGCATGTCCGTTATCCGTTCTATGCATCAAGATCTCAAGGATTACAGAAGACTATAGGCGGCATTTATTTTTCACCGACGTAAAACAGATGATTTTTTGTTTCTTATACAATGTAGTGTATACATGTATAGTGT
>CM034543.1:20768206-20788206 GCA_020002185.1 Paraescarpia echinospica | reverse complement strand
ATGTCTAGAGGCATAGCGTAAAGTGTCTTACGCCATTATTATAATTGATTGTTTTATATCTTTCGTAACACGCCTTTACCTTTATTTGCTCAGATTACGCATATTTTCATAATGTCATTGGTAAACCATTGTCAGCTACTATAAGGTGTACACAAAGGCATCTTCATTACGCAGTAAACACAAAATGCCTTACCTAGGATCGGTTCTCACAAGAAACCTGACCATACAAGAAATAAAAATACCTTTCGAATAATGCGTACGATCAGCTGTTGAATATTTATGACGTTTTTGATTAAATAAGAATAGTAATTATTATAATGAAAATGACTTTGTTTATAGTTATTACGCCATTTTGCACTTGCAGGAGCTGTGCAGCGACGTCTGGCAGCCGGCTAGGATGGAGAGCGAGTGTGTGAAGGGAGAGGGGATCACGTTCTACTTCCCGAAGGAGTCGTGTAGTCCATTCTCCCCAAGGCGACAAGGTAAACGTCAAACATTGGTGGTGAATAAAAGGCAGTAGTAGTGAGTGACGGAAGGTTTTCTGAATGGGGGCAATGGTAGTGAATGAAGGCTGTGGTAGTGAATGAAGGCAGTGGTAGTGAATGAAGGCTGTGGTAGTGAATGAAGGCAGTGGTAGTGAATGAACGCAGTGGCAGTGAATGAACACAGTGGTAACGAATGCACACAGTGGTAGTGAATGAACACAGTGGTAGTGAATGAACGTAATGGTAGTTAATGAACGCAGTGGTAGTGTAGAACGCTGTTGTAGTGAATGAACACGGTGGAAGTGAATGAACTCAATGGTTTATGAATTGACGCTCTGGTAGTGAATGAACTCAATGGTAGTGAATGAACACAGTGGTAGTGAATGAACACCATGGTAGTGAATGAACGCAGTGATAATGAATGAACACAGTGGTAGTGAATGAACGCAGTGATAATGAATGAACACAGTGGTAGTGAATGAACGCAGTGGTAGTGAATAAACACAGTGGTAGTGAATGAACGCAGTGGTAGTGAATGAATACAGTGGTAGTGAATGAACGCAGTGGTAGTGAATGAACGCAGTGGTAGTGAATGAACACAGTGGTAGAGAATGAACACAGTGGTAGTGAATGAACGCAGTGATAATGAATGAACACAGTGGTAGTGAATGAACGCAGCGATAATGAATGAACACAGTGGTAGTGAATGAACGCAGTGATAGTGAATAAATACAGTGGTAGTGAATGAACGAGTTGGTAGTGAATAAATACAGTGGTAGTGAATGAACGCAGTGATAATGAATGAACACAGAGGTAGTGAATGAACGCAGTGATAACGAATGAACAAAGTGATAGTGAATGAACGCAGTAGTAGTGAATGAACACAGTGGTAGTGAATGAACGCATTAGTAGTGAATGAACACAGTGGTAGTGAATGAACGCAGTGGCAGTGATTGAACACAGTGGTAGTGAATGAATGAGGTAGTAGTGCATAAAGGCAGAATTAGTGAATGAACGCAGTACACGAACGCGGTGATTGACAATAGATTGATTCTAGATTGATATCCTTCATCGTAGGAATTTACGAATGTTATTTGGTTAAAAAAACGCAGTGATACTGAAGAGACGTATCGGTAGTACTTAGTGAATGGACGCAGTGACAGTAACTGAACGCAGTGATTGGTAACACACGCTATGGTTGGGGGTGGACGCTTTGAAGGTAGTGCGATACAGTGAAAGCAGTGGCAGTGATAATTCGGTGACGTTATTCAGCGCAGCGGCGAGGAATGAAAGCGGCGAAGATTAGTGAAGGCCACGCTAATGAGTGAAAACATTCACGGTGAATGAAGAGTATGATCAAATGGGCCAAGCAGTGATAACGAATGAACCAATCGTACTGAATGAACGCAGCCATAGAGAATGAACGCAACCGTGCAACACGCACGCAGTGGTGTAGAAACAGCGCTGATACCGAATGAATATTGAATGTCAGTTCACACCTACCCGACAGGTTGATGTACTCTTGTTTCCTTGTATTAGTCGTGAGCAAATTGATAAATTGGACTGATGACGCACCTGCTGAGAGCCTGTACACTTGTGTCACATTTAAAGGAGGCTTCGTGAATGTGGCGTATAAAGTTCTGTCATTGCGGATTTTTAGGTGCATCATTGCATACACTTTTTAAAAATGTAGTTGGCTTTTTTGGTATTGCTTTTGGTGTTTTCCTCCACAATAGTACAGCGGATAACATAACCGTCTTTCAAATGGTGATACGTTAAAGAAACTTGTCATGGATATTCTCATTAGATCTTTCCTGAAATCCAGTCGATTTGTTACTTGAAAAATCAACATGGCGTCACCTACGATCAGCTGTTGAATTTTTATTACGTTTTTGATTAAATAAGTATAGCAATTATCATAATGAAAATGACTTTGTTTATAGTTATTACGCCATTTTCCAAGATGGCCGCGTCGCACGTGCAATTCGCGCGTACACTATCGGTCACGTGTTCTTCTTCCAGAGGAGACTCTCTACTGCTGGGCGAGTTGGCAGGAGGCTTCCTACACATTCATCATACTCGCTGAGACAAACCAGATACCGCGCTATGTCCTCGTACGTACTTCACAACAACATATGCACATATTTCACCTACCGCTTACAGTTAAAGCGAAGTTGTCTGTTCCGTTATATAGAATCAGCCGGGGGTGGTAATCATTAGCAGGAAGTTCGCTGAATCAGTTGTAATTGGTTCCAAATTAAGAGCGTGAGAATCATGTTGAAAGTGATAAGAGTTAATTATGTAAACAATGCGTCCTAATGGCTGCAGTTCACACATTGGGGAACGTGCAACCTCGCTTTAATTAATATACGGCTCACGGAGTTGCGATTATAACAAGTGATATTTGACTTGTTGCCTTAATGCAGTTAAAACTTTGGTCATTCGTACTTCCGCCCTACCAGCAAACTGCCGGACGTATTTTAAGCCATTATTGACTATTCAGTCTTTGCCGAGCACCGCTTTCGCTGTCCATAATTGCTTCAAGTAAAATATCCATCAGTGCTTTAATTAGTGACGACTTCCCCTTGCACTTCCGCTGACGGTTCTCTTCCTCAGCGTCTTCCCGCGGCACCCGAGGAAGGAGAACCGATGACCGTCTTCCTGTACTTCAGTCTCGTGGTGCCACTGAGTGGCAGCGGCCAGCCGCCGGGGCCTGTCGCCTTCGTCCGGATACATATGACTCGAAGTGGTGAGTCCGTCGCTCGTGTACCATCTGCTGGGGAACTGCAATAATCGTTTCTTGTGGAAGCTGATAATGCATGTGTCCCACTGGCATAACGAGACAGTGTGACAGGAAGCGGGGGGGGGTTGATCTTATGCTTGTATGGGGGTGGGGGTTGATGTCGTGAATAGGTGGGAGATGGAAAGTTGGTATCCCAAATAGGACAACAGGTAGGAGATTGAAACCGCTGTTACAAAGCGTTATGTAATGTCACCAGTTGTCATCGCAACGTCCAAAGTAGTAGTCAATGCATTAATTAGTAATGCGTGTGTCCTTTAACAAAATATCAAAATGTCGTCCAACGCAAAGCTTGGCAATTCGTGTTGTAGTAAGTTATAGTAAGTCCAAGGAAGTCAACATGGGACAGATAAAACATCTTTCATGTCTCGGAGCATTTCGGACAGATCAAATAGTAAACTACCGCGTGACCGTAGTCGTCATGCTGCGCTTCGTTGTTTGTGACGTATTCAAATCATGACTATATGTTTGTATATTAATGGAAACTATCGTGGTGTGTCGTTATCGGGATAAGTTGATCATGCTTCCCATTGAAACGGGGAAGAGAAAGTAAGGGAACGGCCAACGGAGAGGGCGGATGTATCAGAGTGGAAGACAGAAAGAGAAGAGGAAGACGACGACTGAGACGGGAGGACGTTGACGGGGTTATGAGGGGAGAAGGAGCTCGAGAGGAAACGGAATCGGGTGGCTGAACGATAATGTCGGACCAAAGAGGGAAGAAGGAATACAAACACAGATCGAGACCAACCTTACGTCAAACTACACGGACAAAGAGGAGAGCAACAAGACCACATCAGCCGCTGGAGCGCGGTGGCATAGTTTTTAGAGCTATGAACTCTCAATCAAGAGATTCTGGGTCCGAATCCTCTAGCTGTGGTGTCGAACCATGGCCAAATTCTTTCACTCCACGTTGCTCCAGTTCATTCAGCTGTATAAATAAGTACCTGTCTATAAGTAGTAGTTGATATTTGTGCACGAGTAATCTTCGCGCGTTAATTACAGCGTGGCTGAATGGTTCCCAGGTAAGTCGAGATGGTATTCGAATGAACAGGTCTGCCAGAGAGTGAAATGCAAAGCATCTTGAGCAATCTGGGTTCGCGCTATGTAAGAACATACCTGTTTATACCCTGTAATACTCAGCCAGTGTGCCATTATTCAAGTGCACGTTTGCTGATGGCCTGTCTACAATGAACACATATTTTAATAACCAATTTACATTGCGAGCAGCACACGTGTGACACCCCGCTTTGAACAAGTTTAATTCGTTAATTACTCGCGGTAACGATGCATTCCTTTGTTGTCCATTGTCGCGAACAGAGCGACCGCTTGGTTACATTTAGGATGCAATACAATCACCATCAATAATTGACGTGGCCAGCATCGACGACGTGACTAGCAAAGCAGGCAAGAAGCACCCACCTGTCCGACTGGGATGTTATCTAGTGCGGTCGGTGCGCGCTTAATGGCGCGTTAATGTCATTGTCTATAAGCAAGTGCCAATGCCGTGTACCCGGGCGAGGTGTTTACAGGTTGTCCACGCAGACAGTTATGTAACTTAGGGAACAGTGGGCAGCAAGAATGAACACTTACTTTGAAGCGCTTAGTGGAAACTTACAACGTTTTGATCCGCCACCTGTGGATCTTGATCACGCATTGATGTCATGTGATCTTGATCACGCATTGATGTCATGTGACTTGGCTCAGATTCTGGCGGAATGATTTGGTTGTAGTTGGCGGGCAGATGGTATCCCTCGACTCGGTTCATGGTGGGGGCTTTCTGTTTGATATATATATATATATATGGCCTCCTTTACTTTCCTCTTGTGCCAGTTCTGTTCTTGGGTCAAGACCTTGGTGTTGTCCACAGATACTGAGTGCCCTGTGGCCAGACAATGATTTCCTACTCCTGTAGGTTTGTCCAGGTTTATGTGTTCTTTGAACCTCTGGCTGAGGTTGCTGCTTTTTATCGTATAGACACTAATTGTTCTTCTTTCGGCTTAATGCGGTACTTTTTACAGTAAGTTTTCTAGTATTATTCTAAACTTAATTATTCCATCAGTTTGTTCCCAAGTATACTGAGTATCACGTAAAAACGTCGTTTAGTTATGCAATAAAAATCTACAAAGTTACCATAATTAATTGCGCGCTTAATGGTTCTGGTCAGAGATGGCAATAATAACATGGCAGTGTTTTAACATTTTATAAATGTACTTACTTTACTAAGTTTTTTAATTTTTAAATGTACTCAACTCTTGGAATTCATGCTTTGTATCACGGATAACCAAGCATGTTAGTCACTGTTGGACCGCGCATTTGCCGATTTCTATTGAAACGAGAAAAGGGCACGAGTCGTCTGGCCGAGCAACCTCTTCAGTATTGTGGAACCTCATTATTAAGGTCACCATCGGGACTGTGCGAAAGTTACCTGAATAGCGAGGTGACCGCATTAGTGGGACTAATTTACCATACTTTACTGTATATATAAATAATTTCGGATGTGCAAGGGTGACTTTATATGCGAGTTATCCGTATTACGGAGGTGACCATAAAGCGAGTTTCAGTGGTATTCCACACTACCAAATCTCCACGTTGTGTCAATTCCATATTCACGAGGACGAAAACGTAGAAGTATTTATGAGAATGTGTTTATGTGTAATACTGTTTTTGCTTTACGATGCGTGCCTAGAATGTGTTTTATTTGCTATCCCTGACACACAACGCATGTTTATGTTTGTACTCATCCAATACTCATGATTAGATTGATACTAAACATAAAGAACGGTCGTGGGTGGTACCAACGCTGCCGGATATGATGAATATTGCCTTAACAATCACGAAACAACACCATTGTTTGTGTAACAATCGCGCGTTCTTGACATCGCGTGCCGCATCAATTCAGAAACTATTGATCAATGTAAGGCATTAATGCATTGTGTTTCCAAATACTGCCGTTGGTACTTAAGAAAAATCACAATGCTGTCCTCTGGATACAACAATCGACCCATCTGACGTTTGAATGTAATCGAGCGTTGATGTGCGATTCATATGACCATAGCGGTCGGTGCATGCGATAAGGTCGTGTTGATGTCCCTGTCCTCGCCAATGCCACGGAGATGGTCGCAGGAAAGGTGTCGCTGATTGGATAACCCGAAATACTTAGGAAATGTCAACTGGTGTATCCAAACGTATGGTTTGGTGGTTTAATTGTTTGGCGAGCACAAGGGAAAATTTGCATGTAAATAATAACATATAATGTGTATGCTACAGACAATGCTCTCTCTCCCTCTCTACCCACCTACTTTCTGTCTTTCTCCTCTTTGTCTCTCTTCCTCCCTCCCTCTCGCTTTCTCTCGCTACGACTCCATCCTTATCTCCCCTTTCCAAAACTCCTTCCTTCTCCAACCTTTGTCCTCCCTCTGTCCCCCTCTCCCACTCTCTCCTTTCTCTCTCTCTCTCTCTCTCTCTCTCTCTCTCTCTCTCTCTCTCTCTCTCTCTCTCTCTCTCTCTCTCTCTCTCTCCCACTCCACTTCTCCCTCCCATCTCTCCCTCTCTCCCTCTCTCCCTCTCTCCCTCTATATATATATCTCTCTCTCTCTTTCCACTTTATCTCCCCCCTCTCCCCTCCCTCAATCTAATTCCCTCCTATCCCCTCTACTTCCTCACATCCCACTCCCCCTGACCTCTCCCCAATCTAATCTCCTTCCCCCCCCTCCCTCAATCTTACCTCTCCTCTCTCCCTCACTCCACTCCCTTCATCCCCCCCTCTCTCACTCCACCTCTCTCTCTCTCCCCTCTATCTCTCTAATCTAACTCCCTCTCACCCACCTCCTGACCCCCTCCTCTCTCTCTTCTCTCAATCTAATTCTCCTCTCCCTTCACCTTAATTCTCCCCATCCCCTCCCATCCACCTCCTCCCCCACCTCTCTCTCTCCCCACTCCATCTCTCTTCTTTCCCTCTCTCTCTCTCTCTCTCTCTCTCTCTCTCTCACTCCACTTCTCTCCCCCTTCTCTCTCTCACCCCATTTATATTTCCTACCCCTCTCTCTCTCATCCCACTTCTCTTCCTCTCTCTCTCTCCCTCCCCACACCCTCTTCTTAATAAAGGTAATTAAATCAAATACTAATAAGTTTCAAATGAACACCACCGTTATGGATTTGTTTGGATCTAGTTAAATTTGAACGTGAATAACTGCTAACAATACAGATACTTCCTGTTACAGAAGAGGGCGCCTGTTTCGACGAAAGCCCGAAGTGCGCCAAGTTCTCGGAGCAAGGCCGCTGTACGAATGACGAGTCGGAGCCGTACGCCAGCCACTGCATGCGCTCCTGTTCGCTCTGCAGTAAGTATACGATAAGCGCCTTCTTAAAGGTCCCTACCAAATACGACTGATTGCTCATCTCACGAAAATCAAATCTACTTGTTGTCCATTACAGTATGCCAATTTTGTTCAATCTTGTTGCGTCAGACGAACGCGACCTGCCCATCCACGAACACTGAACAATGCGTTGTTTCAGACTTCGCGCCCTCCGACAAAGCCGAGTGTCGTTTTCCGGCGGATTACCATGACACATGGCTGTTGTTCGGCGACCACTCGCGGGAGAAGATCGTGGTTGAGAGCGGAAGGTTCAAGTCTAGTTCTCTCGGCACTTTCATCTGCAAGAGCAAACACTGGGCGCTCGACTACTACAAGGTGTTTAGCATTGGCTCCGAGGGATGGTAAGTTATCGCGTCTCATTGGTGTTACAGTGAACGGATTATACGAATTGGGAATGGTAACAATAGTCTCCCTTTTCCCTCCACTCCCCCTCTCTCTTCCCCTCTCCACCCTCCTCCTCTATCACATTCTTTCCATCTCCCATTCATTCTCTACTCTCCCCCTATCTCCACCCCTCCTCTCTCTCCCCTCTCTCCGTCTTCTTTGTTTTCCCTCTCCTCGCTACTCTCTCTCTCTCCCTCACAATTACTCTCTTTTTCCCTCTCTCTCTCCTCTCTCCCCTCTCTCCCCTCTCTCCCCTCTCTCCCCTCTCTCTCCCCCTCTCTCCCATCTCTCCCCCTCCCTCTCCTCTCCCCCTCTCTGCCCCTCTCCCCTCTCCTCCCTCTCCCTCCCTCCTCCCCCTCTCTCCCTCTCCCTCCCTCCCTCCCTCCCTCCCCCTCTCCCCTTTCTGCCTCTTTTCCCCCTCTCCCTCTCTCCCTCCTCCCTCCTCCCTCTCCCCTCTCCCCTCCCTCCCCCTCCTCCCCCTCCCTCCCCCTTTCTGCCTCCTCTTTCCCTTTCTCCCCTCTCCCTCCCCTCTCTCCCTCCCTCCCTCCTCTCCCTCCCCTCCCTCTCTCCCCTCTTCCCCTCTCTCATCTCTCTCCCCTCTCTCCCCTCTCGCCCCTCTCGCCCCTCAGTTGTTTTGCAAAAATAAAAATTCGGCTGGTGGATTCTCGCTGTATTAATAATCGCTGCTGATGCGAATCAGTCGCTAGAAATAGTTTTATGACGATTTGAATCCACAGTTGAACAGAATCCACTGCAATCATACCTATCTTCAGTGCGCTTTACCTCATCAGTCGTTGACACAATCTTATAGGCTGAAAGCAATTTTCGGATCATTCGCAATGTAGCAGCAAAGAAAGTATGTTGTAGAGAAAGCATTTGAGGCAAGACATTGTCTGCATGTAACCCCCTTTTCGAAATATACTGTTATATTTATTCGCCAACACACTCCGCTCAACCTTCCTATTAAACAGCTCTCCCGACTCGTGTTACTGAATAATATAATGTTAAAATAAACACACGAGACACGCTCCTGAATATAACAAAAGTAAACCCGGTCAGCTTTGACGTTATAGTGGCAGAACAGATTGCAGAAGGTGCATCCGTTGAAAAAGCGACCTATTCATGGACACGACGACATGAAAGGTTCAGAGAAATGAACGGCAGTAATCATTCTCAAGACAAAAAGCTAACTCATCATCAAGAGGCGGCTCTGGTTCGAATGTGCTTTGTTTCGTAGTTTGATGACACACCTACAATAAAACAACGTTTTTCGGATGACATATAATTATTCTACAATATTCTGCCTTATCTCAAATTGCGCTTATTGCAGAAGATCATAGAATACTGATATGTCACCTGAAAAAACGTTGTTAATGAGAAATTAACGTTTATTAGTCTCACTGTAATGATGTACGTAGAAGGCAATGTGTCTAATGTGATCACATTTCGGATGGGATAACGCGAATCTAATCACTACAAGTGGAATTGGTTTGAATTTAGCTTCCTGCTGCCTCTCCACGTACAAATACATGTAAACATCTGATGTCAATCTTGCCAAAAGTACCATCAGCCTAACCCTAGTCATAACCCCACCCTTCAACCTAATCATAAACCTAATCCTGTTGCACATCAGACCAACAGTATATAGGCATTTGCATGTGGAGTGGTCGCAGGAAGTTACCTACGTTCAGAGTGCGCCTATGGTTGCATTGTGCCCGGTATTGTGCTGTTTGTCGTGTTCTGGAAATTGATACGTCTCCGTTGACGTCGTTCTGTTGCAGTCGGCCGCGATTTACTTGCCTTCACCTGCTCAAGGCAGACGGTGTCCTGCAGTACCGTCTCTGTATGTAGTCTGAGTTCGTATTATATTACAATTTATCTTGTGGTTCGCTTGTCAACATAATTATCATAGCAAGTGCATCACAACCATCAACACCAATCACCATCATCAATAGCGTCGATGTCATCATGTCGTCATCATCATCATCACTGCATCAACAACACACATCGTCATCATCATCGTTATTACTTAATACCACCGCCAACAACAACAGCAGCAGCACCAACAAAATCGTTGTTGTTATCGTCGTCATGTTCCGTACGCATGCAAGCAAGAATCCACACACACACGCGCGCGCGCGCACACACACACACGCACACACACACGCACACGCACACGCACACACAAACGCGCGCGCGCACGCACACACACACAAACGTAATCACACACACACACACACACACACACACACACACACACACGCACGCACGCACGCACGTACACACAACAATATCATCACCTTTGTCATCTTTATCATAATTAATCTGAGTC
This sequence comes from Paraescarpia echinospica, assembly GCA_020002185.1. Taxonomy (NCBI): domain Eukaryota; kingdom Metazoa; phylum Annelida; class Polychaeta; order Sabellida; family Siboglinidae; genus Paraescarpia; species Paraescarpia echinospica. The sequence continues at coordinate 20,777,829 of CM034543.1, read as the reverse complement.
ATATTGTCATCACGATTTACATCATCGACACTTATCGTGACCAGCATCTTATTTCTTGTCAAGAACATATCCCCGTTTTGTATTATCGTTGATGAAATCAAATGTAGATAATCACAGTCTGCTTCCAAATGTGGTTCACCGAAAGTACGACAGGATCGTATTTCTGATAACTGGTCGTAAGTGGTTGAGTCTGTGCAATAGATCCGTCTGACTACAGTCTGCAGCTGTACATAGCACAGTGGATATGTGCACGATTTGGGTCGAAGTGTGATTTTAATGATACAAGCATGACCTTTCTAGAGCATCCCAAATAAAACGTAATAATCTAGACAGCCATATCTGGTTTCCTTAATAAAAAATTAGTAGCAGCCATTTTCCAAGATGGCCGTTCCTGGCGCAGTTATGTCAGCAGTGTTCCAGCGGGCTGCATCTCAATATACATGTTCTGTGGCCTATATTTGTGATGTGCAATCACCATTAGCGATCTCTCGTAACTAGAATGATCTTTCCACTGAGTACAGGTTTAATTTGTTATATGTTCGTACATTCGATAATGTACAATGCCCCACATGTATCGTAGATAGAAGGTAGATAATAATAATAATAATAACTTGTCTTCGCAGCGCGCAGCCGACTGACGGATGAATCGTTCGATACGTGTCAGTTCATGGACGACCCGCATCCATTGGGTGGAAGGATACGTAGCAGCCATTTCAAACAGCTTCTGCGTAAGTGTCTCAGGTAGTCACACATTCATACACTGATGTAGGTTCACGAAGTAAATTGCCAGTGTCATCTCAATTGACAATCGCGCGTTTACCGGAGAGCTACCGTGCTATCCCAGCTCTCCCGGACTGTTATCGAGTTTTCCGTAAATTACGTTGTACCTCTCGCGCAAAATAAAAAAATACGGAGCCAGGTGGCGTAATAGTTAGGGCATCGGACTCTCAATCGAGAGAACCCGAGTACGAATTATATGCAGCCGTTTCGAACTTTGGGCGCGTTCGTTCACCTTACGGTTCACTTAGCTGTATGAATGAGTGCCCGGTTATAGGCAGTAATGGATATTTGTGTACGAACAGTCTTCACATAGTAATTGCAACATGGCTGAATGCATCCCATAGATGTCGAGATGGTGTTCGATTTAACAGTGCTGCCAACCAGTAAAGTGTAAAGCGATTTGAACAGTCCAAAGGACAGGTGCTACATAATAAATACCTTTGTCAATCCCTCGGAAACGTCAGTGGGCTTCAGTGCTGCATTAATGATAACTAGAAGAATAAAATGAGCGCATTCATCAGCCATGTGGAACAGTTTGCCAGTTTTCACAAAACCATATTGCTTCTTCCTACTTTTTTCCAATACATTTTTTTCCAGATTTATTTTATTAATTGAATTGTGAAATGTCCCAAAACTAATGGAATTTCATGAGAACATGGTGTGGCATAAATGTCTAACATCCTGAGTCAGAGTCCGTATAATACTGACATTTCAAAAACAATTCTTGTGGGGAAAACCTCCACCGAGAGGTGTGTCACGTTTCAATCCTGGAAATCTTTCAGATGGAATGTCAGAAAAGGTTACGATGCTTAGCGTCTGCTGGCGACAATCAATATCATGTTACCCCATCCTCCAGCAGTGCGAAGGGCCACCAGGACGTAGCCGTCTCACCAAACAGCTGTCATGTTCATTGCGTCATCAAATGCAGCTGGACAAAAAAGGTCACGGTCACTCCCAGAGACTCGCCAACCGCCCAGAAGGAAACCCCAGAGGCAGTAGTTACACTAACGGCGAGAGAATGTTTCAAGTCAACGTCTGCTCTGTTGTCTCATGCCAGCGTCTACCTCAAGAGTGGAAAAGGACAACAGGGGTCATGTTCTAGTTAGACTTCCTGTCCGTTGCACACGAAGAAAAATGCAATGTATTTTTGAGAAATGATTTTTTGCAAAATTCACATACTGTGACATATGTGCATTTGAGTAGGGAGATTTTTATGTGTCATTGTAGAAGGTGTTGACTGTAAAATGGTGGATTTCTAGATGATTTGAATAAGCGGAAGGATATTTGACAGCAATTTGCCTGTGTGACCTGTTTGCGGAGTAATTCTTGCCGGCATTTATAAATATTGACGGGTGTCACACATACAGGCATTTTACGAGAGCTGGAAGTATGCAATTTTTGTTAAAATCTATCGGCATATCAATGAGATGATGATAACAGCAGGTGAGAAGTTTAAGACATTTTATAGGTCACGTTTTCAATCAGACAAAACGTTAACATGGTCGCCTATGGGAAACCAACAGTGGGCTGACCCCAATAGTTAAACCAATGGAAGAAACCCAAAGACAAATCAATAAAAGTCGGCTGACATTTGTTTCTCGCAAATGATTCGAAAGCAAGAACCGGCCTTCCGCAAGATTACATAACGTCTTACAAACAAAGCTTTCCATTTGTGTCGCATTATAATAATTACCTTGCGCATTCATTGCATTCATCTTGACACTGTTTCACGGTAGTGACATATAGGCAAGTGGAACTTTACAGAATTTCCCATTGCCAGCTCTGGGAAAATGTGAACCAATCATAGCTAAATTACATCTTTCAGCGTTCGTCCAAAGTAGATATCCCTATGTGTATGTGTGTGTGTTTGTGTGTGTGTGTTTGTGTGTGTGTGTTTGTTTGTTTGTTTGTGCGCGTGTGTTTGTGTGTGTGTGTGTGTGTCTGTGTGTGTGTGTGTGTGTGCGCGCGCGTATGTGTGTGTTGAATGTGTGTGTGCGTGTGTGTTGAGTGTGTGAGTGTGTGCGCGTGTGTGTTGAGTGTGTGTGTGTGTGTATGGTGTGCGTGTGTATGCATGCGTGCGTGCGTACGTGCGTATGTCAGTGTGTGTGTGCGTCCGTGTGCGTGTCCGTGTGTGTGTGCATGCGTGCGCATGTGCGTGCGTTTGTGCGCGTGAGGTGGCGCGTGTGTGTTTGTGCGTGTGTGCGTGCATGCGTGCGTGTGCTTGAGTGTATGGTTGTTTGTTTTGTTCTCTCCCACCACTAATCCCGGACTGCTGTTTCCGCCATTTCTTGCTCTCATTCGGCGCTCCTCTCCGAATCGCCAAATCTCTCAACCATCTCAGTGGCGGTCTTCTACTTCTCTTTATACCGTCCACTATGACGACATCAGCTCTTTTTGTTTCATTCCCATTTGTCCCACATGGGTGCGTACGTGCTTACTCTAGATGTTATTAATTGCTGTGTTTTAATTAACTGATATAGTCGCGCACAGCGGAAGGTCATCCCATGCAGCTTACATAATCAGGTGTTGCATAATGGGCGGTTTAACAAGATTTAACAAGATTGCCACCCAGATAATTAACTCTAGGTGGCAGGTGGACAAGGAAGCCTTTGGCTTATCGAGAGTCCAACCCTTTTATCTATGTGTATCCCGCCCTTCTGAGATATGTGTCGATTTAATTTTTAAACATATTCACGCTACTAGCACCCACACAATCAGCACATAATCTGTTCCATTCATTTACAGTCCTTTGTGAAAATGAGAACTTTCTAATCTACACTGCTCCTTTGCTAATGTAACTTCATGTCCTCTAGTCCTTATATCTTTCTTAACTGAGAACAAAATATTTCTATCAATATTTTCATAACCATTTATTATTTTAAACACTTCTATTTGATCTCCTCTCAATCTCCTGGTCTATCTAGTGTTGTTAAACCACATTCTTTTAAGCGAATTTCATAACGAAGATCCCTCAGTTTTGATATCATTTTAGTCGCTCTCCTCTGTACTCTTTCTAGCATATCTATGTCCTTCTTGCGATATGACCTCCACTCTTGTATACAATATTCTAAATAAGGCCTCACTATTGTTTTGTACAGCGGTATTATTAGTTCTTTTTCCTTATACGCTATATTTCGCCTAATTAATCAAAGGATTTGATTTCCCTTTGAAGCTGCAATTCCGCACTGCTCTGAAACCTTCATATCAGCACTAATGGTTAAAACTAAGTCCTTTTCTTTTACAGTAGTACTTAGTACAGTACCCCCATTGTATATTCTACCTCTTCATTCCCATGTCCTGTGTGGAGGCATTTACATTTCCCAAAATGTAACACTTTGTGCGTGCGTGCGTGTGTGTGTGTATGAGAGAAGAGACTACGTTATTCATGTGGATAATTTGTTTTAATAGTTTGCTTATTTTTTTATTTCGCTGACGTTTCGATCGGTATCAGCAATCTTCAACAGACAACTACCGCTAGAGAGCGATAGTTTAGTCATTCAGCGCAATGCCGTCACTCATTGGTGTAGCCCCCGGCCGCAGCCTGGGTGGGTCTTCAGGATTCAGGAGATCATTGTAGATATATGTGAGATGCGTGTTAGTCTATGTGTTAACTGTCTGTTCCAGCATCCGCGGGCTTCGCCTACAACAGTTGCGGTTTGCGTGGCACGGCAAGCGTCAATGTGACGTTCAGTAGCGCGCTGACGTGTGCCGGTAGCCTGTCTGACATCAGTGCGACGGATTGCACGATACAGAGCAAGCTACGACTACAGCTGCCGGGCTGCGACCGAACCTTCAGTCACAGTAAGGCATTCTCCTGGCGTACATACATATGTTTACGTATAAAAAAAGACCTGCTGAACTACGTTTACTCACAATAAGGCCTTATCTTTGCATACCTAAACTTGTTCACTGCGGGAAGGGGCTCTCTTGATACACTTGGGTTTTCCAGATGACAGACAGCTGATGATAACATCGCCATCACCTCTGTTATGTCTGTAAGCAAACTGGCATTGATCAAGGTATTGGTTCGGTTCTGATAGCAGACATTTAAGAGCCAGTTTTTCTAGGGACTTCATTATCGTGGATGTCAGGGCAATTGGTAATGCAATCATTTAGTTCATATACGTTGGACTTCTTGAGAACTGGGATTATGTTGTCTTCCACTGGGATAGAACCAGACCCGATCCGAATGTCATGTTAAATATGCTACAAAACACATCACTCAGTAGAGCGCGGTGGTGCAGTGCTTAGAGCTTCGGACTCTCGACCAAGAGAACCCGGGTTCGAATTCTGTGCTGCGAACCTTGGGCGAGTTTGTTTACTTGACATTGCTCCAGTTCACTCAGCTATATGAATGAGTACCTGACTATAGACAGTGGTAGATATTTGTGTACGGATAGTCTTCGCGCATTAATTGCAACATGGCTGGATGCTTCCCAGAGAAGTCGAGATGGTGTTCGATTGAATAGGTCCGTCAGCAAGTAAAGTATAACGCGTTTTGAGTAGTCCCAATGACTGGATACTGTGCTATATAAGAACTTATTTTTACCTTTTTTTGGAAAACACGTTTACTCACAATAACGTCTTTTGACGTACCCAACCGCATTTGTTCATAGTATGGTCGTTTTCTGACGTAACAAATTACGTCCAGCTTTCTCTCGACGAACACAAATAAACTGAGAAACAAAACGGCATTCGTTGTGGCCCATGTACCGTCACGGTAACGCCTCCTTATCCGTATCCAAACACACCGACGCCTCCTCTAGTAAGGCAGTTTGTTCCAATAATAAGTAGATGGTCATCAATGGCAGGGACAAACTTAGCCGTCGTAGCGGCACACATTTGCGCACACCAAAGTAGAATGGTTTACCAAAGAGAGATCCACGGACAGTCCGTTGAAACGATTCCCGATCCTGGTTCAATCAATCACAATCACAATCACAATACTTTATTGTCCCTTGGGAGGGAAATTCATTTGGAGTGTAGAACAGCATATTAAGACAAGTAAAACAAATGTATATGCAATATAAACAATGTAAAAATAAAAAGAATAAAAGTAATAAAAGTTATATCGGTTAAATAAATAAATAAGTTAAATATGTTACAACAGTTTTAAAAAAAAAGAGTCAAATCATCTCAGGCTCACTCAGTGTCAAACTGGTTGGTTCTAGAACACGTGGAATAAGGAAGCTATGTTATTCTTAATTAATATAATTTTGCCTATCAACAGTGATTTCCCTAGCGAGTACAGTGGGCGCGGTTACAATTCACCATCATACCACATTCGCCTCCCCAACAGCGTGGTGTACGTTTCGTCCTTTTCTTTGATATTATTGATGATGATGACGATGATGACGACGATGATGCTGCTGCTGCTGCTGCTGCTGATGATGATGATGATGGTGATAATGATGATGATGGTGGTGGTGGTGGTGGTTTATTATAGAAACTATGATGTCATACGTACAAAGGTACATTATACACAAACACTGTCTTAGTCCCTGTGATGAGGTATAAAGCCACAAGTGGTTGATATTCATTCTCAATACACATCACACACATAATTCCATGAAGCAAATAGAAACATTGAACGAAAACAAAACGGAGTGTATAGTTTAAGAAAAACATCATAAATCACAACAGCACTGAGCCTTCTTTGAGAAATCAATTGATTGCTGGATTCGGATGGTTAAACTCAACATAATTGAACATTCCGGTAGTGGTTTCGAGGTTGACTACAGCCGTGACTCCCACGCACCGTAGACGTTATTGATGTGTTCTTGCAGAGTTGCTCTGCGCCGGCTACTTCAATGACCGACAGACGGGCGAGGCCATTCTCGTCACCAGGTCAGCTCGTCTCAGCACCAGGACATACATTTGCTGGGTAAGTGGCTTATTAAACCAGTCTGTTCCTCATTTACTAATATCCTCATCCTCATCATCAACATCGGGAGGCCGGGGATGGAACATAAACGAGCCGTTTCCACGTGTTAGTTAGAAATGGAAGATCGGCCATTTCCATATCGCGGGTTTTTCAGATCAGTTTGTCTTTCTCTGTTCCGTCTGTTTTTCTTTCCATGGGTGGGTGACCACAAGATGACCATTGATAATGTGGTTCTACTCATGCGAGTCTTGTTTGTGAATTTGTTTGTATGCGTATTGTTCTTGTGGGCAGTGAGACAGTTCCTTAGCATTCTTGTGTAACTCAATCTCAAGCGAGTAGTGTTGTATCAGGACGGTGAAAAGTGTAGATAGGGCATGAGAAGACGTTCATTAGAAATGTCATGGGGACTCGTATTAATGTTTTGGGGTGAGGTTTCTGGAGAGAGAGAGAGAGAGAGAGAGAGGGGGGGGGGGGGAGGGAGGGATGGAGGCATGAAAATATGGAGTTATGGGGGGAGTGGGGAAGGGAAAGGGAGAGTTGTGCTGGCGAATTTCTTTGGATGACCACTGTTAGTGTAGGTGACCTGTGTGTTTGTACGCCTGCTCTATGTCGCCAGATGGTGCGGATGTCCCGCACAGCGCCACTCACTCGCAGTCCGACCTACGAACTGCAGCGGATCAAATGCGGCGCCGTCGGTCGGGATTCACAGTTTACGTCGAACATTGCACACATTCTTCTCGGTAAGTGTATCCGGTAACACGTCGTCGCCGGCGAATATTCCCTTGTTTCTTCTGGCATGAATTACCCATACAGACTCATTCCTTTCGTGGCGTATGAAGCAAATGTGACTTCAACAAGAGAGCGCCATTGTTGTTCGTTTGCAAACAGCTTGGTGGTGGTATACCATGCTTTCATATATTTCGTCATGGTCCTTCTCCATGTTCTTTAGAACCATCCCCGTCTCCTTCTACCATCCGAAGGAGCACGGCCTTGGATAGTGCGCCAGGAGGCATTTGGCATACGTGTATTCGTCGCTGTATCTGTGTTGTCAGCGATGTTGTGCTGTTTTATGATGCAGATCTTTAACCTGTTTGGCGAAAATATTACAATGGCGAACATTAACAGTGAACACAAATTTGTGTGACATCAATCACACGGCTACCTCTGTAAGTCCCGGTACTGTCCCAGTGATGCGATCACCTGTGCACCAATATATGTTGACAAAGCCGTAGGGTTCGGTGTATTCAACCTTCAATAGATATAAATAGTCAGCCGGTGAATTTAACATCGTTGCTGCTTTAAACGGTGCGCTTGATTATTGGTGACGCGGCTAGCAAAGCCGCACGAATGAACGGACAAATGAATGAAAAAAAACGGGAATATCGGATGCAGTTTCGCCCATCAGTCTATTAATGACGCCAAACGTATCGTTCATTATAAACAAAACCGAAGACGACGCAGGATGAAAGTCACACGCTACTGGACTCGCGTAAATCAAACGAAAGGTGACTGCTTGTTGAAACAGGATGTACTCGTCACGAAAGCGGATGTCTTTTAGACTACCAAGGGAGTCTTCGGGGAAAACGGCCCAGACGTTGTGTCAGTGGTTCAAGTATTGTGCAATACATCGGACCTCTGACATTTTTCTAGACCGCGATGCCTTCTAATTGGGCAGAGTTCTTTCTACACGTCTGCTCCTACAAAGCGTCTACAAATTAAGCGTTTTCACTACGTACGGGGACTGGTTTAGGGGACGGGACGACTCGGAGATTGACTGTCGCTAACTAGGCAGGCTGACGGTCACTCACACGCGTGCGTTTCCTCCGCGCGTAGAGCAGCTGCCGACCCAGCGCCCTCGTTTCCTCGCCGTCACGTAGGTGTCAATTAGGAACTGTCTGATTGGCATGATAGGAATACGGCCTCGGGTGGAGCTTCCACGGAGGTGCAACAGCAACAGCGCCAAAGTATTTTGTAAGTGTATGTGTGTGTGTGTGTGTGTGTGTGTGTGTGTGTGTGTGTGTGTGTGTGTGTGTGTGTGTGTGTGTGCGCGCGCGCGTGTGCGTGTGCGTGGGTGTGGGTGTGGGTGTGGGCGGGTGAGCGTGTGTTCACATTTAAAGAAGGCAGTATACCGTTTGTTGTGACACTACTTATACTCGTGCATGTTGTATGTCGTCCAACAGAACCGGCGGAGACCCGTTGCGCCATGGATGACGGAAGCGCTATGTCGGAAGACCACAGACCCGCCATTTTCTCCCGGCTGTCCTTGCAATCGCCCGCCCTCCCCCGACAGTCGTCAATGGCAACCAACAAGAACTTTGCCGTTCACGTGACGCCAAACTCGACCGCAAACGCAGCCAATGTTACGTATTCGACGGTCATGCGTGATAGTGATATGCGGGATCACATCCGGATCGACGTAAGGGCAATAACGTCTGTAGGCGTCAGACATTTATCTACATGGATGCAAGCAGCTTTGTTGGGTTTATATTGGTGTATGCTCATATTGTTATAGCGTCTGCCGTCAGATGACGCGAGCCACTATCAAATACCAGTACTGCGTTGCATACCATAGGGTCTTCGTGTATTAATCAGTGGAACAGTTCTTTCCACATCTGTCTATATTTCACAGTTCGCAAACGAATAAGCTAACACCGGACGGTTCTGCGTTGTTTATCCGTTCTGAAATAGCCTATGGTAGACACAAAGTATTGATCATTTTAATCATGTCAAACTGTATTTTTTAAATGTCGTAATTTAAGGAGGAACATCTTGTAGGCATATATATATATATATATATATATATATATAATGGATTTATTACAACGGATATATATCATAATGAATTTCTTTTTTATTTTCTAAATTAATACTGGCACTTGCCAGGCTTGTTATGTATAACGATGTTGATCGTATAGCATTGGTGAAAGGAAAATCTGGGCAAACAATCTGAACGTTGTCT
>CM034543.1:20750706-20765706 GCA_020002185.1 Paraescarpia echinospica | reverse complement strand
TGTTCCTTGTTTTATTACATATATATATATGTTTTCTTTTGTTTTACTATTACTCATACAGTTACGGTGACTGTTACGATGACACGCTACACAGAATGTACTAAGCTGATTATTCGATTGCATTACAGGTTTTTTCATTTGATCCTTTATGTTGCTTCTGATAGTAGCGTAAAGACGACGGACTGGGGAGATTGGTTTAACATGATATATTTAACTAGATTTGTAAATGGATGATAATATTAATATTGACCGGATCCAAACAAATGTAAACTTTGACTTTAGAAAATTATATAATGAAATTAATCATTACGAAGATGAAATGTATCATGATTCCCCTTTTCTTTAAATACCAATGATTGTAAATATTTTACCCCAACTGAATTCTCAAAAGCTTTCCACTGAGACAATGTATCTCTATCGATGTTTTGTATGAATTGTCGCAGTTTAGAGGCACACTGGGATTCTGTGCAAGAAGTACTTTTTAACTTATCTTCAAATGACCTCAAATTTGATTTAATCGGCTTAACAGAAATATTTAGAATTCGTGATTCCCAGCAATACAAAATAAGTGGATACCATAGTTTATTTGTTAATACAAGATTACAAAATGATGATGGACATGGTGGAGTTGGAATATATATTAACGAAAGCTTGATCTACTCTAAACGTGAAGATCTCTCTATATTTAATACAAGATTAAAAATGATGATGGGCATGGTGGAGTTGGAATATATATTAACGAAAGCTTCTTCTACTCTAAACGTGAAGATCTCTCTATATTTGTTCCCCATGTTTTTAAATCTATATTTTTTTAAGTTCAAGGTAATCATAATAAACCTTTTATAGTAGGTGTAATTTATCGTCCTAACTCTGCTCCTTGTGCAGATATCGATATGTTTATAAGTAAAATAATAGAAATACAGGATAAAATATCAAGTGAAAATAAAACAGTTTTTTTTAATGGGCGACTATAACATTAATTTACTAAACTTTATGACCCATCAAAAATCCAATGACTTTATAGATAATGCAATATCCCAAGGATTTATTCCGGATATAACCAAACCAACACAAATAACATCATATTCGGCAACACTTATAGACCACTTATATTCAAATCATACTCATCCTAGTTATGAATCGGGGATTATTATCACTGATTTAGCCGATCATTTTGGAATATTTCATATAATTTATGGTACACCTCGTCCACAAAAATCAGTATATAGGCAGGTGCGACAGTTGACCCCACAAAACATTGCATCATTTAGAAATATATTAGATATGGCTGATTACTCAACTGTACTATCCACTGCCGATGCGAATGAAGCTTATGAAAATTTTATGATAATATACAAATCACTTTTCGAAATATCTTGTTCAATTAAATATGTGAAAGTTAAGAAAAAATCAGTAAACGAGAACCATGGATTACTTCAGGCATATTGACTTCATCTCTAAATAAAGCAAAGTTACTTCGAAATAAATTAAACAGACCTAATCCAGAAATCATCAACAAATATAGAGAATATTGTAGTGTCTTTAATAAGATTAAACGAGCAGCAAAAAGTGCTTATTATACAGAAATTATAAAAAACGTTAGCACAAAATCAAAGAAACATAGGCTGTACTATGACAAACTACCTGAAACCTTCATCATAAACGGACAAGAGAATACAAATTTAAAACAAATTACAGAATAATTTTATATTTTTTTCATTGGAATAGGTAAATCGATAAGCAACTCAATAGCTCTTCCTGTTAAGCAATTTGATACACACATAAGAGGAAACTATCCCGTAAAGTGTTTCATGCAATCCACGCAGACAACAGAAATATAAATATTTGTATGAAAACTTAAAACTAAATGCACTAAAGGTTTCGACGGTATATCCACTAAGCTACTGCAAGCGACCATACATGAAGTAGCCACTCCGCTTGAGCATATACTAAACCAATCCTTTGTTACGGGAATTGTTCCTGGATACTTAAAAAACTGCAAAAGTCATTCCCGTCTTCAAATCAGGTAACAATAAACTGTTCAACAATTAAAGACCTATAAGTATTCTACCCGCGATTTCTAAAATAATGGAAATAATTGTATGCAATAGATTAATAATGTTCTTAGAAAAATATCACATTTTGTATTCGAGCAAAACATTCTACTATTCAACCAATACTGCATCTGCTCAAAGATATTGCAGATGCAAATGATAAAATAACAAAAGATCTTACATTTGCTGTGTTTTTGGACCTTTCAAAGGCATTCGATACAATAAACCATGATATTTTACTGTACAAATTAAACTTTTATGGAATTCGGGGAATAAGCAACAAATGGTTTGCAAGTTATTTATCAAATCGAAAACAAAAAGACAAACTTTTGTATATTTAGTCCTCCGATTAACAAATACCAGGTAAATAACTGTATTAAATTAAACAGTGAAATGATTAATCGTGTTGGAAAGGATGACAAAGAAGAATCGGTTAAGTTCTTAGGAATACATATTGATAAATATTTAATATGGAAAAACATATCAACATAATCAGTTCTAAAATATCTAGAGCAATTTTTGCAATTAATAGAATGAACCATTTTTTTGTCACACTATGCTTTAAAAACTCTCTATTATACCTTAATTCTAAGTCACTTAATTTACGGTGTACAAGCATGGGGCAATGGAAATACCATAAGAAAGATAGACATTTTACAAAAACGCGCTATACGAATAATTAAAAAAAAAAGATATAGAAGTCACACCGATCCTATCTGCAAATCTGAAAATATTCTTAAAATCACAGGTGGCATGTCTCACTAATTATATATGACAATCACCATAATACACTGCCTAAATCCTTCAAACATTATATACCAAAAAAGAATCTAGCCACTAACACCAGAATTACTAGACAACGTAACCTCTTATATACAGAGAAGCCCAGAACACATTTTTCATCTAAATTACCTAAACACCATTTTATAAAACTATGGAATAATCTCGATTATAAAATACAAAACGTCAAATCCAGACAAAAATTCAAATTGTTATTATTCAATCAATATCTAGACAACTATATTAGCCACGTGCATTGCCTAAATCCCAGATGTGCAGAGTGCAATTAAAAATGTTGTTACTTTTTATATCTATGTTTGGATCCGCACAAATTTCTTATCATTGTTTTCTAACAGTAATTTCCTACACTAATTCGTTTCCTTCTCCATCTCATCCCCAGTCCGTTGTCACATGGAAGATATCATACACTCGTGATAATCATCGTATACGTATGTGTAAATAATAATTCGAAATATATGTTTATGGGGTCACAGGAAGACGGCATATAACATGCCATGTGACCACCATGCAACACAACTTAAATTTGTAATCGGTTGTTTTGTGTATGTACACTGTTATGTTGTTGCTGTTGCAAAATAAATGTATTTGATTTGATTATTTGATTATCCAATAACTAGGCCAAGGTAGAACTTGTTTCAATTTTCAGCACATATGCATTATCCATCTCCGCTACCGATCCCTATATATTGATTCAAGCTATAAATCTAGGAATGATTGAACATGTAATATTATTCAGAATATATCTTTTCCACCAATGACAATGCCTAGACATGAACTAATGAAGTATAGCTCAGTAAGGCCTAAAAGGAAGTCTTGCAAGTTAAAGTCAAGTCACTAAAACGATTTCGTATCTAATTTGTTCGATGCCTTTGCGTTTCTAACACCACTTAAGATATAAATAGTATTGGTAATAATTATGATGATGAAACAGTTTAATTTGGGACATTTTTAGCGGAATTTAGAAAACGCGCATACACTGATGCCGTCCTGAGCGTTACACCAACAGCCAACAGTGCCTTTAAACGCACTATTTCCTCATTTGTATATCTTAACTGAGGTGGCGAGACGTTAGGAACATATTGGCTTCAAAAAATGGGGTAGCCTAGGCCTTATAATTAATGTTGTACATAACAGCTCAAAACTACCACGCCAGCAACCGTTACATAAGCACAGCGACCGATAACACGACCGCTACAGCAATTATTTCGCGTGATTAAAACATTCCGTAGATTCGATCAAAAATATTGATTTGCTCGTAAATAGAAATAAGTGTCAAAGTTCCGTATAAAACGGATTTTCAGTAGATTGGGCATCCCTGATATGTCATGGAACAGGCAGTGAACTGAGTTATGTTCAGACTTGGGATACACTGCAGTCGAATACGCCAAACACCGATACTGTCGAAGTCATTTTCCTCAAACTGGGTTAAAGGTAAATACAACGAATCGCATTATCAGGCCGCTGTGTGATCGACGACAACGTGTGTCTATGACGTCTTGCTGACCGCCCAAATATATTTATGACGACACACTCACCGCCCAAATATATCTACGACGACACACTCACCGCCCAAATGTGTATATTACGTCATACAGATCGCCTAAACGTGTCTATGACGTCATACTGACCGCCCAAAAGTATGTTAATGAACTATATTTTGATGTTGACATTTAAATGTTTCGGGACGAAACCGTTTGTTTACACGACAGCACGCTACTTTTGAAGGTTGCCATTGCCCGACTAGTAACGAGATGCCATGTGCACCACATAACACTGACAGGTCGGCATTTTTATTTTTTATTTAACTGCTTAATTAAACAGTTGTTTATGTTTCATTAAAACATACTTCGGTGGTAATTACGTTTTTTACCACGAGTTTACAACAGAAACGAACGGATAACTTCCCCTTCATCGTGTCTGCTGCATTCAATATCAGATCAACTTGTCTAGGAAGTATTCAGCAATAGTGTAGCTACTGCACGAAGAGTATTCGTTCGTTCACATGCTACCGCCCATGTCACGGTACTCGTGCATGCAGCAGAGTGATTGTAGGCAATGTGGTGTGGTCAAAATTGTCCCAGTTTCGAGACGATGGTAAGAGTTATCGATCCTCTCGACGTATCAATCGGTGTGTAAATCGACAGGCCAACGTGAAGTCATGCTGTTTATATATGTCCGATACAAACATGCATAATATGCAGCACGTTAAATATTTTTTTAAAGATTTTGTTAGATAATTCAAGATCCCATATGTGTGCCAGTTGTCCGGAATTGCCAGTTAACCGCAATAGACGGATAGTTGGCTAATGCTACTGACTAATAGAAAGCCATTCTGGACTTTCCAAAATGTCAGTTTTAGGCAGGTTTTCGTTGTGGATATGTGTCCTATAAGGCAGTGTTTACTGTTTATGCTTGCCATTAAATCATCTACGTTAAACGGTGAAAACGGTACCTAGACAGCAGCCAGGATGACTCTCTGCCTTGACTTTTGTCCATAAAGGTCAAGGCCGCGGGTAATACGTCGTCCATCAAGGTCCACGTTACTTTGCCGATTGTCGTCCATGGAAGTGAAAACTGACGAACTGGCATCAAGAATTCCAGTGTGGCGGATAGTTGCGTATACGAAATCGTGAATTACCGACTCGTGGGATTTTGTAAAGTCAACGAATGCGACCACTTCCTTAGATCAAAGACGTGGCGTAGGTTTTGTATTTTCTAGATACGGTTTCGTGATTATTTGAAAGCGCCAGGTTCAATAACAGCAAATGTTTTGTCAAGTAATATGATCGCCCTAACCACTTCACTCCTGGCAGGCCTCTTTATGCGAACACCGTCTGGATTTCTCTGAGAAGTCTGTAGCCATGCTGCTAGCACTATGCGAAGAAGTTCAAACATTTCCACCCCTGCCCAAAACCAGGTGCTCAATTACACAGCTGGGTGAAATGAAGCAACAAAGGACTGAACGAAGATGCCGACATTTCTACTGCAAGAGGATTCGAACTTGAGTCATGTTGACAGAGAATCCAGTGATCTAAACACTGCGCCAGCGCCCGTCATATTTATTTAACCTTTCTGTGCACAAAAGCGGATATAGTCGATAATTGGCCAGGTGCAATACGCTTCGTGAAGACCTTGTAGCATATTGCCGTCTTTCTACGTATCTGAGGCTCGCTGCAATGCAAGTGTCATGTCATGGTTGAGAGACTTGATAGGTTTCTGTGTTGCTTCTTTAGAAGGCGGATTTGTAAGAGTTGGTAGGTTTTAAGCAGTATCCATGTATATGATAATATCGCTAGCGTATCACATTGATAGTATCGAAGAGGCACGGGCGGGAAATGGGAGAAAAAGGCTATGCCTGTCGGAATATAATGCTGTGGGCAGTAATGATGTCAATAGTTGCTAGTCTTTCGCTGTTACAAAGATATTGTCTGTTAAGTTACCCGGGATCAGACACAAAAGAACAATATAGTTTATAAACACTTGTTAATAAATGAGGAAGGGACATCGTTTAGTCCTCAGCTGGAACTATACAAATTGTTCACCAGCGTTCGTAAGATTCGTAACAAAGAACTGATGTGGGTTCGTCTGGTGCAGTTAATATGGGAACATTAATCACGGACTATTACATCACAAGGCCGACATTATACACGGACCATAACCCGCAGGACGTTTGATGCACAGCGCATAAAACATTTACACGCAACAATGAACGATTACCAGCAATGTCGCCCCCAATTGTGGCAGTCCGTGCATTTGGCTGCTTCTAAAATGAATTCGAAATTAAAAAGAAATGTCATTGATGGGTGCTGATTGTTAATGCATTATCAATAATGTAAAATACGTTCTCGATATTCGTGACGCGTTTTGTAATTGGTTTAGACGTAATAACCGGTGATATTGATCTGCAAGCCTTTGTTAACATGTAAGTGTAACATGTAAGTATAACATTAACACAGACCATCTGCGTTTTCCTCAACGTTCAACTCACCCTCACTATCACTATGAAATTTATACTTACTGTGTCTCTCATCTTCACAATTACTGTAGTCCTCAATATTCCTGTTAACCAAAGCGATCTATGTGACCCGAACCAGACTTAAAACATTTAGCATCTTTATAGCCAACACTGACCCTGCAACCCCAGTAGGCCTACATGCATCATGTGCTATGATCGACCCTAATCCACCCACACCAGTCTCTTAACATCCGTATGACGCCACCTTCCTTGTGATCTTAAACTATACCAACGACTCTTCATTCTACGGCACACGCCATCTTCATTCCCCATACAACTGTCTGTGGCCTGCGCCAACCGCCTGCCGCATTATCCCAGTTACATACAACACTCCTAATATCCCCACGATCTCGATTATTTCCCCACCATATTTTGGCTAGGCATCCCATCCTCGCAAGCCCAGGATGGTAGTTGACTACACTACCCCTGACAGACATCCCCACAAGCTAGGGGTGGTAGTTGACTACATTACCCCTGGCAGACATCCTCGCAAGCCAGGGGTGGTAGTTGACTACACTACCCCTGACAGACATCCTCACAAGCCAGGGGTGGTAGTTGACTACACTACCCCTGACAGACATCCTCACAAGTCAGGGGTGGTAGTTGACTACACTACCCGTGGCAGACACCCCCACAAGCCAAGGGTGGTAGTTGACTACATTACCCCTGGCAGACATCCTCACAAGTCAGGGGTGGTAGTTGACTACACTACCCCTGACAGACATCCTCACAAGCCAGGGGTGGTAGTTGACTGCTCTACCCCTGACAGACATCCCCACAAGCCAAGGGCGGTAGTTGACTACGCTACCCCTGACAGACATCTCCGTAATTACCTACCCGACCATTCTCACCAGCCAGCGGTGTTATGCCATACCAGCTACGATTGGCCAACACCTAAAACGGCCGAATCTGAAAGGCAACGAGACGATTGGATAGCGTGCCCAGCCATGTGTTCACGTATCGACAATGCAATATGTCATGAGTACTGAGGGAAATGCAGCGCCCCTGGCTCGCAAACATGGGTTATTCCAGTACGAAGCACAATCAAAACACTTCTGTCACAAAATTCCCAGTCGGGACTCGGCATAAACATTCATTGTCTTCTCATTCAAATCTCGAGTGAATTAACGACGCAATGTTCACATACCGTAACCTTTCATCATAAACCGAAACAACAATTAATTAAACTACGATAGTAATAGCCTCTTGGAAATGCTCCACAGTAACACGCCCGTCTATATCTGGTATCGTTGTTTTGCAGCAAGATATTTACGTACGACGCCTTCGGTACGACATTATGTAAACGGTTAAAATGGCAAACCAAAGGCGAGGTTCGTGCAACGTTCAACTAATGGTCTCTTATCGGTGAACGCGGCCTGTGCGCGATACAGCCAGCGAAACAAACGTCCAAGCACCGGAAATACCTACCGTGCGCCGTTAGCGAGTAGGCGACCGCCGAGGAATAACGAGTCTGGCCCGTGACAGCGGTGACATACGAGCGAGTCGGGATTTGTCAGACAGTACCAGGGTAGAACATACCCCGTCGTGGGATGGCGGACACGCACAGGTAATGCAGCGCGATTGTTCATAGGCAGATTTATAGGCCTGCACAAATATGTCTTACAGCGGTTTTTTATGTTATAAAACTTCTTTATTGTTATTTTATATCATCGTCAAATTATGCATTTTCAAATATATAAATAGAGAAATACC
The DNA here is from genome assembly GCA_020002185.1 of Paraescarpia echinospica. Classification (NCBI taxonomy): domain Eukaryota; kingdom Metazoa; phylum Annelida; class Polychaeta; order Sabellida; family Siboglinidae; genus Paraescarpia; species Paraescarpia echinospica. The sequence goes on along the minus strand of CM034543.1, from coordinate 20,757,123 downwards.
ACAGTAGTAATACGATTTGCATAGACATAGTTAAAATGTTATAAAATACTAATAATTGTCAGTGTCGTAAAGTTCGGCCGTAAAAAGGCCGTTGCTCAAACTGACAATATGTCGTCATTCGGCAATCATGGAGGACCGGTACTGCTTGTTCCTGTATTTTTGTATTTCTTGTTTATACAATTTTAATGGCATATGTACTGCAGCAATAAACATAAATAAACAATAAACCAAGAAGTATATTGTTAGTTAAGATGCAATTGACATAAATATTTCAGTTGAAAGCATGACGCGGTTCAAATGTATTGCTAAATAATGTTCGACTTTCTCAAAGGACGACTTACTAATGAAATAAACTGCCTTCCATGATATATAGGTGAGTCTGGAAACTTCCGCTTTTCTTGTCTTGAAGAGTTCTGAGGAGTTTTATGGAAACATAATCGACAATTACTTCCCAGTCTACTGGAGTGCGGTCGCGCAGTGCCTAGAGCTTCGGACTCTCAACCGAGAGAACCCGGATTCGAATCCTATGCTGTTGTGTTGAACCTTGGGCAATTTCGTTCACTCTACGGTGCTCCATTTCACTCAACTGTATGAATGAATACCTGGCTATAGGCAATGGTTGATAATTTTGTGTACGAATAGTCTGCGCGCATTAATTGCAGCGTGGTTGGATGCTTCCAAGTTAAGTCGTGATGGTGATCGATTGGGCAGGTCTGCCAGGGAGTAAAGTGTAAAGCGCTTTGAGCAGTCCTGAGGACTGATGCTGGATAGTGTGCTACATAGCAGCTTCAAAAGGAAATCAAATCCTTGGATTGATTAGGCGAAATATAGCATATAAAGAAAAAGAACTAATAATACCGCTATACAAAACAATAGTTAGGCCTCATTTAGAATATTGTATACAAGCGTGGAGGCCATACCGCAAGAAGGACATAGATATGCTAGAAAGAGTACAGAGGAGAGCGACTAAAATGATACAAAAACTGAGGGATCTTAGTTATGAAAAACGCCTAAAAGAATGTGGTTTAACAACACTAGTGACCATGAGATTGAGAGGAGATCAGATAGAAGTGTTTAAAATATTGAATGGTTATAAAAATATTGATAGAAATATGTTTGTTTCAGTTAAGAAAGATAGAAAGACTAGAGGACATGAAGTTACATTAGTAAAGGAACAGTGTAGATTAGACGTTAGAAAGTTTTCATTTTCACAAAGGACTGTGAATGTATGGAACAGATTATCTGATGATTGTGTGGGTGCTAGTAGTGTGAATATGTTTAAAAATAAAATCGACACATACCTCAGAAGGGCTGGATATATGTAGATAAAAGGGTTGGACCCTCGATAAGCCAAAGGGCTTCCTTGTCCACCTGCCATCTAGAGTTAATTCTCTGGATGGCAATCTTGTTAAATCTTGTTAAATAAGAACTTACCTTTACTTACTTTAAACTTGTGCCTATTTAAACGATTAATCGGGGATTTACAGAATGCAGCGCATATTTATTTTGTTACCCGGAAGAGGGCCATGAGAGATTATGTAAACTATGATGAGCGGTACGAGCTGATATATGTCGAATATAACGTCACGGACATAGTGAGTGCTAGAACTTTAACAAACAGTACGTCAGTATTTCCCATAGTCCTCCCGTGTTCGTCTTTTGTGATCTGTTTCAATCATCTTTCGCCAAAAGCGACACACACAGCGGAAGCAATCGCACACCGTCTTCTTATATCCTCCGCCACAACGGCCAACTTGTGTACTTATTGATGAATTTCATTTAAACACATCCAAACGATTGTAATTATTACACGTAGCCTTTCAACTCTTTTCAAGTAGGCTTCGTCAGTACATGGGACGTCCCTGTTGATGACGTCATCACACACGCACACTTTTATTTATTTCTGCATCCGCATCCGCGTGAGTAAAACGCTTCCGCATCAGCACATTATAAAGTCACCCCTTTTCATATCCACTGGGGGCATTACTTCGTTCCCTTTACGAACAGATTCTAGGTAGGTGCTGCTTACAGTTGTGTTTCTGGAGTCATTCTCAGCATAATATGACCACTTTCATGTTTTTTTCTGATTCTTGTAATGACAACACGTACTTGTTGACGTTCTTCCCTGATGATTTCTATGTATAATGTTTGATTTATTTGATCTTTCGGAGGCATATGTGTTCAAAGAAATTCAGATTTTTTGTTTTCGTATGCACCTCCAGTTCTCTTAATAACACACACGCATATAAATATCATTTTGATTTAAATACATTCGTTTCACCATCGTTTCACCATCATTTGTCATTATACTCCGCAAGTAGATAAATGTTTTAACTTATTTGCATTCATTGCTTACTCCTGTAAGAAAACCTATCCAGCTTCGATCATCTACTTTTTGTTTCTAAAGTCAACACTAACATTGGAACTAGGGCTTGTTTTGTTGTTGCACCAACTCTTTGGAATATGCTCCCTCTTAGTGTTAGATCAGTTGAAAATATTAAAAAATTCCGTCGTCATTTAAAAAACTTATCTTTACAACCTTGCTTATCCACCGTAGCTCCATGGCTCCTTGAGCTAGGTTCCAAGGATTTAGGCGCAATAGAAGTTATATTATTATTAGTATTATTATTATTAACTTCATGTGTTAGTGTATCATCATAATTGACCATGGTGCCATATTTCTTTGTTTCAAAGCTTTGCGAACTAATCTTCAATCCTCTTTATTCAGTTCAGATTATCTGTTTGCCTTGTAATCTTGCCATATGTGGTACTCACTAATTCCAGTGATCCTAATAATATAGTCTTTGCTAGTTCTAAGCTGCCTTCCAAGTTCAAATCGTCCAATATATCATTGAAGTGCTCTTCATCGTGGAAGTCTATCGTTTTTTGCGAACTGTACACTTGCACTGGTATGATCTCTAAACAACGAAATACACACCATATCAGAATGGCTAACATTAAATATATTATCAATAAACATCAACAAAACGAAATATACACCTGTATGACATGTCGAATAAAAGGCTAACAGTACCCGCCTCAAGAATAGATGGTGTATACTTTGAAAGAGTAACACATTTTAACTTTTTAGGTCTAACATTAGACACACATCAAAACTGGCACAAACAAATTGAAACAGTTGCAAATATGTGCCCTAGGATAATTGGAATTATAAACAAGCTGAAGCATATCCTCCTCTTACGTATTAAAATTCAACGTTATGACACACTAATGATACCACACATAAATTACTGTTTAACGATCTGGGACTAGCAGTGTAATAGAATGACGAAACTTCAAAAGAAAGCTATTCGAATAGTACATGTAAGTAAATACAACGCACACACGGAACCATTATTTAAAAAACTTCCTATTTTAAAGGTTGAAGACTTACTGAAAATACACATGCTACGCTTCTACTATAAGTTCATTCACAAGAAGTTACCAGCTTATTTACAGAACTGGTCAATATACAAGAACATGTATACACGTAATTATCTCACGCGTCGACGCAACAAAATCCACACATTTAAGACATAACACGAATTTGCAAAACATTGTCTCGTATATAATTTACCGTATATCATCAACAATACACTAGACATGATAAACAACAAAGCTACCACACACGGCTTACAAGGATATATTCAGTATGCTAAATATTACATCATAAAAGGTTACCTAAGCATATGCTCTGTTATCGACTGCTACATATGGTGGAGAAGAGGTTGGAGATGCAAGGAAGGGAGAATGACAGTGGGATTTGTGGACCTGGAGAAGACCTACGACACAGTCCCGAGAGAGATGATGTTGGCAACAGTGAGATGGATGGGAGTGCCAGAAGCAGAAGCCAGGATGGTGGGAGCAATGTATAAAAGAACAACAGGAAGAGTTGTGGCTGGATCTGGGATGTCGGAAGAGTTTCCAGTTAACATCGGATTGAGGCAAGGAAGTGCCCTAAGTCCATTATTATTTATCACAGCGATGGAACTAATAGCAGGAAGATCAGCACGAAGGATGTTCTCAGAAAGATTATGTATGCAGACGATCTGGTCATAGTAGTAGAAAGCAACCAAGAGCTACAAGACATGCTGGAGGATTGGAACATGGTGTTGAAGAAACCCGGACTGAGAATGAGCCTGGAGAAGACAGAAGTGATGTGAGTTGGACAACAGAGAGAGGAATTGGATTTCAGGTTGGATGGAAAGGAAGTTAAGCAAGTGGACGGCTGGGTTAGAAGAATAACAAAAACAAAGAGGGTAGACAGAAGAAGTACGAATAACCTGAGAAAAGAGGTAGGAATGCAATGTAGTATAACAGGAGGATTATTGAGAAGCCGGATGAGATGGGCAGGCCACTTGGCAAGGATGGATGCCGGAAAAATAACGAAGAGAGCAGAGGCGGAACAACATAAAGGACACAGGAAAAGGGGAAGACCACAGCTAAGATGGGAGGACTGCGTGAGGAGGGACATGAGAAGATCAGGGGAGGATGAAAGATGGAGAGAAGGAACGATGAACAGAAAACTATGGAAGGAAAAGACAGAGCGAGTGGTTCAGCTTTATTGTACCTGACCCTCACCCCTGTACAGCAAGCGCAACATAATAATTATATACACGTTGCCAAGAATACATATTTCACTATGCTGAATACATCACCAGTATGTAAATTACACAAAAGAATGCACTTATCACTATATGCATAAAAATCACTTTTACATATAAATATACATATAAACACACCCAGACATTGGTCGAACTCTGGTGCGCAAACGGAACACAAGCTGAAATAGACGTTAAATAAACTCATTGATCATATGCCGGGGTGGCTCCTGGGAGAGCGACTGTTCTAGTCTTAATAGGAGTCTCCCATAGCCAATGCATTCAATTTGACACCCATTTTGAAATTTCCCATTGTTACTGTTATACTTTAATGTACATTATTACTGTCACTCTTAGTGTACCATATAAACAACTCTGTCTCTCTGTCTATATGTCTGTCTGTCTCTCTGTTTGTCTGTCTGTCTGTCTTTCTGTATGTCTCTCTGTCTCTCTGTCTCTCTCTCTCTCTCTCTGTCTCTCTGTCTCTCTGTCTCTCTGTCTCTCTGTCTCTCTGTCTCTCTGTCTATATGTCTGTCTGTCTCTCTGTTTGTCTGCCTGTCTGTCTGTCTTTCTGTATGTCTGTCTGTCTCTCTGTCTCTCTGTCTCTCTGTCTCTCTGTCTCTCTGTCTCTCTGTCTCTCTGTCTCTCTGTCTCTCTGTCTCTTTGTTTGTATGTTTGTCTGTCTGTCTGTCTGTCTTTCTGTATGTCTGTCTGTCTGTCTCTCTCTGTCTCTCTGTCTCTCTGTCTCTCTGTCTCTCTGTCTCTCTGTCTATATGTCTGTCTGTCTCTCTGTTTGTCTGTCTGTCTGTCTTTCTGTCTTCCTGTCTCTCTGTCTCTCTGTCTCTCTGTCTCTCTGTCTATATGTCTGTCTGTCTCTCTGTTTGTCTGTCTGTCTGTCTGTCTTTCTGTATGTCTGTCTGTCTCTCTGTCTCTCTCTGTCTCTCTGAATCTCTGTCTCTCTGTCTGTCTGTCTCTTTGTTTGTCTGTCTGTCTGTCTGTCTGTCTCTCGCTGTCTCTCTGTCTCTCTCTGTCTCCCTGTCTCTCCCTGTCTCTCTCTGTCTCTCTCTGTCTCTCTGTCTCTCTGTCTCTCTGTCTCTCTGTCTCTCTGTCTCTCTGTCTCTCTGTCTCTCTGTCTCTCTGTCTCACTGACATTTTCTTTGGCCCAGCTTTTGTTGCCACGTGACCTGTTCTTCTACCACATCTGTGCAGACTTTACTTCCGGGGCAGCGTTATATCTTCGATGTTGATCCTCAAATGAAGCTATTTATGTTGGCCGAAGCGTGTTCATACAAGCAATTAACAATTCCCAATTGCTTGTCGTATGCGGCTTTCACATAATCAGAAAGTAGTTGCAAATTACGTTTTCTCTAGTAATGCTCCGCCCGTTGTTGCAATCAGGCAGATTTCTTTGTTCGGATACTTAAATATGGTTGCATTTTTTTATTAAGCGGAAAATATCTTCTTCTGTTGTATTGTTGGAAAGGTGATCAGTCGTTGTATTGTATTCTCATCTGATGTCTTAAACGTTTTACTAGTGATTTTCTTTGGCAGCTGCTTTGCTGTTTTAGATTGTTATTATACACTTCTATACATGTTATCTGTCTACTTCTGATTCAGCTTCCTCCAAGGAAAACGTTTTATCGTATATACTTTACCACATTAAAACGTTTCAAGAACAACAGCGCACGTGTTGTACACAATCACTTGTTGCAACTTACAACTTAAAGGAACTAAAACAAGGCAGCCGCTAAATTCCATTTTCCGTGTGTAGACAAAGTATAGCATTGTATATAACATTTGGCAATATGAAACAAAT
>CM034543.1:20723206-20745706 GCA_020002185.1 Paraescarpia echinospica | reverse complement strand
TAATTAGCCCATTTTCTGCCTAGTAGTGGCATATAATGTTGAGTCAGTGCTTATGCGCAATCACCTATCCATAACTTAGTATTTGACTCGATTTCAGGCATGGAAATATGGTAATATGTGCATTTTGAAGAAACAAATATGTTTGAATCGTCAAAATAACCATCTCAAGCGATTCCTGATGCTACAGTTATACGAAAAAGTGGGTTCATTTGTCTTTGTACGATGAATGGTTCAAAAGTTATGGATTCTACCAGTCGCGCGTGACAAAATCCAAGATGGCCGCCAAACGGACCCCTTCGAACATTATTTCGAAATGTGAACATCCAAATCTGTTTACTAGACACCTTCAGGGTTGCAAAAAAGTAAGTTTCATTTAGAAATCCACTGAGTGCATGGGGGGCATACCTTCCGACTGTATTAATAAGACATTTTTATCTACGGTGGTACTTTGTAAGCATAATTTATAGGTATAATATTTCATTAAACGAACCATAGTATATGCTTTTTGCTACATTTTAAATATGGGTTTGAGAATCCCGTGTGAAGAACAGGAGTTTAAATTATACCATAAAACTCCTTATTATAAATAGGAAGAATGTTTTCCCCATGATGATGTTGGTTAACAAACTGAACACCATAGGCGCCGGAAACAGGGGGCCTGAACGCCCCAATATTTTCGAGATATAATTAAAATGCTGAACGTCGCCGCGAACAAATATTCAACTGCAAACTCTTGTCAACCCTCACCCCGCGTCTTTCGATGTCATGATCCGACAGCGAGTGGTGGTAAAGCCCCGGTTCAGCCAACCCAGTTTTAATTTCGTTCTGAAGCAAGTGAACACGATTACTTTTTTCACCTGTGAATTAGCTAATCTTGAGGTTTGGATCCATCAATAGATAATCCAACAATATGCATTGGTCTACCTACCTCCTCGCTCCTGTCACGATTAAAGTCACTAAATCATACATCACAACAGTGTTGTGTTTATTCGAAGTAGCCATCTTATGTTCTACCTGACAACATAACCAGGTCACTTTAACTGCAGACTTCAGCCGGTGTCCATGACTGTTGATGGGCGATATCAGCAGTTAATCAGAGCGCCTTAATCGGCGCATGAAAAGAAGGTGATTAACGAACTGCGGCGACACAGACGCCTGTGTGATGACGGCGCCAGTCGCACACAATAACGGCCTTGTTGATACCGTCTCGCGCAATCGCTAGCAATCACGACCGGCGCTGAAATATAACATCGTAAATCAACCAAATATGAAATAATCTCCATTGTGTGGCGGTTAATTAATGAGCCGACATAATGCATTCACAACAAAGGCTCGCCCAGTGTTCTGCTTCAGACAACGGGACGTGCTGCTTCAGTGCAGGCAATGATTTTCTGTCCCGATAATTCGGCCGATGATGGCTGGGGATATCACAATAGTCGGCCAACGCGGCTCAACGTTTTTCTCTCATTGAATAAGTAGACACTGAAAAACAAAGGTCATAGAACAACCGACACATCCCGCCAGGTATTGATATTTATTGTTCAAGATCTAATTCAGGCGTACATTTCCACCTGCATGCTACAGAGAACAATAACTATTTGACTTTTAATGTTCTTGAAAAAATACGTTTAATCAATTTGTTCGTATATTTCTCTACATCAAATTTGCAAATATGAAGTTTTTAGGTAAAGAACTTAAGAGGAAATGTGTCTTGTAGCGGATCCAGGGCATTCCGTGCCATGCATCCCAGATTCCCAAGTGCCGGAAGAGTGCTTCGGGTCATTTCAGGTTATTTTAGTCTGCAGCTAGTTTTGCAACCTGGCACCAGCAGAACTGTAACTTTTGTACTACTAGATAGCCTTGTACTTTTGTACAAGGCTATCTTTGTTAAATTGCCCTCCTCTTTACTCAAAACATGGCCAATTCATCTTTACCTTCTAGTGGTAAGTATATAATTCATGTTGATTTGTAAGAAGTTCTTCGTTTACAGTCTGTTGTGACCAGAATATTCGCATGATGTTTTGAAGGCATTTTGTGCGTAAGGTTGAACATAGCGTTTTCGTCATACCCTAACATTCTGAGCCATATAATACTGCGGAGAAGACATCACTAGTGTTTTGTTTCAGCTTCGTTCTTTCCAAACACGCAGGCAGACATGACTGGAATCTTTGTGCACACTCGGTGTAACCTGCGCAGAATCTACATACTATTAATAAGCTATGGAACATTGTAAGTCAATCTCCCAGGCGCCGTGGATAACTCACCTCTTTCTACAGTTATCCGTGCCCTTAGAACATTGGCCTCTGATCTATCAATGGCGACTAATTTGGAAAAATAAAAGGTAGTTATTTTCAGGTTTTCAATATGATCATTTGCCAGTCATTCCCCAGGTAGCGCCAATGAAGTTGTGTTAATATTATGCTACACGTATTGCCATAATTGGCGATGGCAGAAATTAAATGGTCTTGGGAACGAAATTAAGTTCAAAATTCAACATTGGTGACAATTGCTGCCCTTGATCTCTTTCTACACGGGTGGGTGTAATCTAGCGCGTGCTACAGATCAGTGCTGTCGTTGTCGTCTTGAAGCCTACAATCGCTACACTACGACAGACGGCCGCATCAGTAGATAAGAATGATACACAGTTTATTGTGATGTTGTGGCAATAGATACCATTATCTATTAACTTCCGCGAGTATATCCACTTCGCGTGAAACTCAGCATCAATAGACTCTGGCGAGAACCATTCGTTTTCTCTTACCGCGAACGCACAGCGAAATCGATTGTTCGTATTCCGTTCAAATTTAACACAAATAAGAATCTGAACTCAGAGTGAAATAGACGCTCCTTGATGTTAAGTACCGTAGATCATATGTGTGTAAATATGCATTTTATTTAAAATCTTTCCTGTCAATTTATGTAATTTTACATAGATAGGCTCTGTGCGACTGTCTTTATCAAACTGAAATATCCAGCCAATGTTATTCCTGGATTAGATTAGCACGGAAAATACATCGGTAGAAAAATATGTGTTGTGTAATAATAATTATGATCAGTAAGACTCAAAACCACACATAAAGTACGCGAGTGGGATTTTCCAATCGTGTCTCAATTACATTTTCATGTTGACCCACTGTTGCGATGTTTTGTTAAGCGGTACAACATCGCGAGGCATTGGTTCAGTAGTACAACAACAACTACGACACACAATTTGTTTTGTTAGTATTATTCCTCAAACCACATGTGTCTCAGTTGTTCTACATGGAGGTTGATCCTATATAACCTCAAGTGGCATGGCAAACAAGAAAAATGCTTTCCCAATATCCTGCTCCTGGTTCTGTCAGGAGTCGAGCGCAACGCGTGTCCCCTAGCAGTAACAACGAGGGCTGAGCACACACCTGACGACCGATCAATGACCTCCCATTTTTCTGTCACATACGGTATACTACACGTGTACTCTTCTGAGTTGGTCAAGCTATTAGTACCATACACACACGCATGTACACACACACACACACACACACACACACACACACACACACACACACACACACACACACACACACACACACACACACACACACACACACACACTCATACACACACAAACAAACAAACAAACAAACAAACACACACACACTCACACACACAAACAAACAAACACACACACACACACCCACACACTCACACACACACTCACACACACACACACTCACACACACACTCTTAACTCTTAAAAAATAAACAATGTGACCTTCCTTTGTTTAATTTGATTGTATTTCTTTACCAGCTAAACTCGACTACTCATACACATATCCAAAAGACACTACTCTTCTTGACAACACTAATAATATCATTGGAATGAAACGGATAAAAACGCAGACAGAAAGTGTTTTATTTATTATATATATATCGATAGCCAGGCGTAGTCCTATTTGCTGATTTCAACTCGTTTAGCCAGCCATATTTTAATTAAGAATAAGCGTGAGTGTAGAGTGACGGGAGATTTCAAGACATGCTGAGTGATAACGAAGAATTTAGCAACAGTACTAGCATGCGGAATAACCATCTTGTTACTTTCACAGGATATTGACCATCAATCTCGTGTGAAATGCCTCGTTTTGTAAGAAGAAAAAAATCGAGTGCTGAAACCGCTCAATTTTGACCCAGTCAGCTGTTTAAAAATAATAAATTTGGTGCGTTCTGGAGAATAGCCACTTTGTTGATGCGTGATCATTCAGCGTCTTTGCATTGTCATCGCTTAGCCATCAATTGAAAGCTCACACGCAAATATAAACAGTGCTCATTTAAGTAAAGGTACTCGAAAACAATTTACACATCACATTGATTATATACAACTCTCACTTTCCATGGGATCGATCTGTCGGTGGAAAGTAATGCCATCTAGCGGAATGTTTGGGCCAATGTAAGATGCCTTAAAATCCAGGCTCTCCCGCACCACGTACAGTGGCGTCACACCACGGAACCTGGATAATCGAGGCAAATATAATATCTAGCCGTTAGTATATTACTACTAGCGTGCTGGTGCTCGTTCGGTTGGAATACAGTAGGCCTGTGGTTATAGTAGGAAATTCCCGCGCGCCGGGTGGTGCTGCGGAGTACGTCAGTCGCAACACCCTCCATCAGATCGCCTTGCGAAATGCTGAAGTTTGAGATCAGCCAATAATATTGTCGCCTTCCATGCTTCGGTTGTTTTTCGTTTAGACTTTAGGCCAACCGTGGCACATGTCACAGGTAACTTAGGCGGATCCAGAGGGGAGGGGGGAGGGGGGAGGTCCAGGGGGTCCGGACCCCCCTTTTCTGAGTACCAAAAATCCATTGCAATTGCATGTAAACGGGGGGCAAAGGCATTTCCAAAGGCCGTCCTTGCCAAAAACAAAGCAATGTCAAACTTGTCGCTTACTACGTACGATTTTTGTTGTAGCAGTCCTACGTTTTCAGTCGACGTGATCAAAATTATGTTTAGCATAATCGGTGACATCGTTCATAGATTCCATGCACTCACGCATATACGCGCACGGGCACGCACGCACGCACGCACACGCGCACACGTACACACGCCCACCTCATGTTTGATCATGTCTCCCCGCGAAAGGATGAACACACTATGCCTCGCAGTGTTTGGCTCTCAAAGACGGCGCTGGTCATTTGGTAAATCGTCTGCAGCAATTCTTCAGACCGAAGTTTCAAAAGAACAGTTGACAGTTTTACAGGTAAAACTTTCAACTATCCTATCACATCACCAAATAATGTTAATATCTTAATCGTTATATCAAGTAATCCATATTTTAAAATCACATTTCGCAACTATCCTATCATATCACCAAATAATGTTAATATCTTAATCGTTATATCAAGTAATCCATATTTTAAAATCACATTTCGCTGTCAGTGAGAGCACAAAACCAAGAGCAATGATGCAGCGACTTCGAAACAAGTGTAATACAAGTTTAATAACCTCTAACCAATATCGAAGCAGCGAGCTATACATGCCAATACGTAGACCCTCCTCCACACCAGCTGCTATAAAGTCCAGCAGTCAAACGCCCCTTTGAAGGTGGACCGTGCAGTAAGGTCTGCACGATGTTTTATTGCATTTTTTGTGATCAACTAACGTTATAGGCCAATAACCCTTGAGCGTTTTTGTAGAAACCCATTAACATGCAAATTAGGTATCGCCATTAAAATATATACTATTTTTCTAAATATATCGAATTGCAAACATCCAAACAATCAAAATGATGTGTCCAGACGCATGTTTTCAGGATATCTGGTTATGATTACGTCAGTGAACAAATCATGGTATGCAAATTTGTCACATGACTATGCAGATTAGCTCTCACCAATATAACTTCACGCTTTTCGTGTGTATCTCATCATTAGGTGAACGGTAGGCACTTTAACGCACCAACTTAAATGTCCCCCTCCCCATATGTGCAAATGCCCAAATGGTATATAATTTGAAAGCCCAAACTATCCCCATCTCAACGAGGCCTGTCTTAGAATTGCCAAGTGATGCAGTAAGCGTGACACCAAGGTCAAACAAGGTCACCGTCAAATGATAATTTTTTTGAAATTGTGCGCTTCCGTCTTAAAATTACAATGGTTGCATATCATCATCATCATTGTGCAGCCGTAGTGTACCGTGGTTGGTCAAAGGCCTCAGCATTTCGTTTTTCCAATTCTGCCTGTCTTGCGCTATCCTTTGCCAGTTTATCTATGCGGTCTTGTTGCATAAATATTTTATAAAACAAAATGGGCATATTTTTGGAAAGCTTATTGCCTCCCCGTCAAAATGAGATACGACATGAAGCTGTTACCCAGTATAGTAAGTGTGTAGCTAAGGTCAAACAAAGTCAACGTGAAATTATGAATATTCGAACTTCTGCAATACCGGAAACGTCATAAAGTTGTAAAAACTCTGTATCAATTTCATTGCCATGGACATGTTATATACATTGTTAGAGAACAATTCCTTCCCGTCAAAATGTGATATGACTTGGAGGTGTCAGTTGATGGAGTTTGTGTGGAGCGACGATCAAACAGTATATCCGTCAAGTAATAAGTGTTCGAAATTACGCCATCCCGCAAACGTTATACAAAACCAATGGTGGCTTATATACGTTACCTATCTACGCATGGCCAGGTCATATAACATTGGAAAGCCTATTATCTCCCCTTAAATACGGGATATCACGGGGAGCTATCAAGTGGTGCAGTAAGAATGGAGTGAACGTCAAGCAAGGACACCACCAAATGATGAATGTTCAAAAGTGCGCTATTCCGCAGACGTTGTGCAATTACAATGTTTGCATAACTACTTTGTCTACCTACACTAGGCCATGTTAAACACCTATGCGTACTGTTTCCCCGTCAAAATGAGGCATGGTATAGAGTTGTAAAGTGGTGGTCTAAGTGAGGAGTGAAGGTTGAAAGTGAAGGTTTGAAGGTCACTGTCAAAAGATGCATCAACCAGCATCGTCGTCAAAAGATGCATCAACCAACATCACCACGTTTGATGAGTATGCAGACACTTTTGTTGGTCCGGACATCATGAAGACCTTAATTCACTCCAATAATATTGGCGTCGACCGGGACACGTACCTCGTCACCAGGACAAATAACCCACAAGAGAGAAGCGTGGTAACGGGATTCTGAGGAAAGTCACGTGGGACAACAAGGTGCTATAAAATGGAAATACTCCCATCGTGATACTACCAACATACAGGAGCTATTTGCATTTATCTCCATTAAGGTTGCAAAGCTCCATTATCTAGATTGAAAGGAAGTGTTTGACACTTCAGACAGCGTCGTCAATAGATGCAACTATGACATGCTACATCCAGTTTGACCATGAAGAACATGGCACGCAACTGTTGATCCTTGTGCAAAATGCTTTGTGGAAAAGGGATCAAAGCCATGCATGAATCGCAAAGTGTTTCCGATCGTTAGGAGGAGTTATAAGCTTGTCAAGTTTATATCCAGCTGCATTCAGTTGGATAGGCTTTGTGACAGGCAATAGCGTTATTCATCTTAATGCTCTGAGAAAAGACCTGTCCACATCACTGCCAGTTGTCAATAGCGTGGGAAATCCAAATTTCATACCACGAAGGAACCACAGCATTCAAACATCCATTTGGATCTGGATTCGCGACACTTCAACTCCTGGAACGCATCACCATTGCCCTCTCTAAATAGGGTTGCAGCGTGCGTGGTGTCCGTTATCGGGGCAATGAGAAAGACATTCTGTCAAAGGAATAATATCACAAAGATATTCCAGGAACTCCGGATGTTCTTTAGCAGTATTCAGAGCGCATAGCGTAACAAACTTTCATTTGGTTGACCAGTCAACTGGTTCATCTGCAGACGCCCACTCCATATGGCGGGTGGACATAGGGCGTGAAGAGGCTGTCATGTGCACAAGAACATATCAGTTAATTAATACAAGTATTTTGATACAAGATTGAGTTTGCGACCCTCAAAATGACATTCAAATTCAAAATTGAAGGTGGCATCCATCAGATTTTCTCATCCCAAGGGTGATGCAAAAATGCCGTAGAAGTATAACATCACGTACAATCTGCGGAATGGCACAATGACCTTGCTTGACCTTCACTCCACACTTACTGAACCACTTGATAACTTACCGTAGTATCCTCTATTTACGGGGAGACAGCAGGCTTTCAAAATGTATATCACATGGCCATGAGTAAGGATGTAACGTAGATAGGCTATAAGCCACCATTGGTATCGTATAGCGTTTGCGGGATGGTGCAATTTCGAACATTTATCGTTTTACGATGACACTGTTTGGTCGCCGCTCCACACAAACTCCATCGACTGACACCTCCAAGTCATACCTCATTTTGACGGGAAGAAATTGTTCTTTCGCAATGTAAGTAAGATGCCCATGGAAATGAAGTCGATACAGAGTACTTGTAACTTAATGACGCTCGAGGTATTGCAAAAGTTCGGATATTCATCATTTCATGTTGACCTTGTTTGACCTTAGCTCCACACTTATTATGCAGTGTAACAGCTCCACGCCGTATCCAGTTTTGACCGGGTGACAATAACTTTCCAAAAATATATGGCATGGCTATTTTATTATTAATAAAAAAATGATGTGCAATCATTGTAATTATAATACGTTTGCGGAAGCGCGGACAATTTCGAAATATTATAACTTGACGGTGACCTTGTTTGACCTTGGAGTTACGCTAGTTCTACGATAGACCTCGTTGTGATGGGGATACCTAGAATTTTCAAATTATATACAATTTCGGTGTTTGTATGGGGAAAGAAGCATTTAAGTCGGTCCGCTAAGTAGTGTCTATCGCTCGCCTATTGAGGAGATATAAACGAATATCGTGAAGTTATATTGGGCAGAGCTAATTTGCATATTCATGCGACAAATATGCATACTATAATTTGTTTAATGACGTAATTATACCCAGATACCCTGAAAACATGCGTTTGGACACATCATTTTGATTGTTTGGATGTTTACAATTTGATATATTCAGAAAAGTAGTATATATTTTAATGGCGACGACTAATGTGCATATTAATGATTTTATGCAAAAATGCTCAAGGATACCAGGGTGGCATCCGTCGGATTATTGACTTTGAATGTTTGAACATCAGAAAAATGCAAAAAAAACATCGTTCAGACCCTAATGCAGGCTTCACTTGCCAGCACCCAGCAACATTCTATTAAATGACTATATTCTTTAGATATTGTGGTCGTTTGATTTCATTCAACTATAGTAATGTTTTTTTTAGAATGTTATCGTCAAACCGATCTCAATGGTATTTAGCGACCCAAGTTGAGATGGGACCGACATCATCTCCGAGTCACAAGGGATACACAGTCCCCAATGTTGAGAGCCAGGATTAAACACCAATGTACCATGTCCGATCTGCGTCTAGAATTCAGAACTTTGGCATGAAAGGCGGATGTGCAAATCACTACGTTTACATTTTGGGTTTGTGATTATCACTATCTGGTGAAACTATTATACACAGTTTCTTTAGCAAAAGATGCGCTGAATAGTAGAGAAATGCGCGTAGCACTGTTTAGTCATATATGTGTTAGTCTCTTTCTGTGCAAAGAGATTGTAATTGAATTGTACACATTGTCGTACGAATAAATGTGTATTATTACTACACTACCGTGCCTCTGTAGTTTGCAATACTGCCAATACAGAGTTAAGATGATTGTTGTAGCATACTTTATTATTAAACAGTTGGAGTATTATATTTGTTTTAGGTTTTGTTTTAAAACGGGATATGTCCTATGCCTTGCGAGGATGTATACCTACTAGAAGTAAGCTGTGTGCACGAAGCACACATATATATATATGCACATATATATATATATATGCACATATATATATATATATATATTATGCAAAATTCCGTTAAATTGGAGTGTCACTTATACAAACAGTTTTCCCCCACCCCATGGCATGACAGCCATTTGCTACTCAAAGAACAACCATGACATTGTACACATAATTTACTCGTTATTTATCAAAACTCAAATATTCCATCGTTTTTCGCGATCATGCGGTGGTGACGCCAAGCGAATAATTCACGTATACAAAGTCACCGGCAGCGCATCAAGCGGCGGAATGGTAAAGTGAATGTTTTAACAACACATACCCGCCCTCTATTATGAATATGATGAAACGTACCATTTTATGTATTACTGTCAACGTGATGCATTTATACAATTGTATAATCTAGCGACGTTCAACCGACCACATCTGTTGCACATTTATTGCAGTTCTTGCTATGATGCTTTTATATTATAACAAATATGCTTACGGCTTTGTGCCCGTCAAATTGCATTTAATACGCCCGATCGGACAGATTTCGCAATTTGAATGTTGCTACCCTCGAAGCGTATACGAACCATTCAAATAATGTTACAGAGACTGGCGACACTAACCAAAACTACCCGGATTTGGGCGCCATCACACAAGTATTCCAGAATCAACACCACATACGTATCAATGGATGCAAATGCTAGAATCTAAATTCATTCCGGAGTTATACTCTGGAACAATCTACACTGATTATTTCTACTGATCGGTTATCTTAAAAAGGCGTTGTTTCACTTCACAGAACATCACGCATCTGGGAAACTACACTTGAACGGCGTTCACGTGAGACTCACAAGAAAGGCACCCAGCCACTAAAGTCAGCTGTTTAGTAAAATAACCAAACACAGCGTCATCAGCTGAGCTAGCCGTGTCGAGCAGCATATGGTGGCGCCCCCTGGTAGTGTTAGTTTAGGCGCGTTAGGTCGACTGCCGCCATTTCTTCGCTGGAACTTCTCGTGGTTGTCTATCGTCATGATGAGGATGTCCGACCACGTAGTCGCGCTGGGAGTCGACGTCACTTGCCTAGTTGTGTCCGGTGTTCGCGTTCTAGCGACCCGTGTCGGCGTCGGTGTGACATCTGCCGGCTTCCGATGGTCACACGACGTCGTATAACTGACTGAAACGGTACACATATTTTAATATATAACTTATGAGTGTATGTGATGCGTGCGTGCGTGCCTGTGCGTGCATGCGTGAGTGCTTGCGTGAATGCAACTTGCAAAATGACAAAGATATATCACATACGATATATATGTATACTGTGAATCAAAGCATCAAACATTGCTGTCATGTGAACAAAAAACCAATGGTATTGACACTATCTAATATATAGTTATAATATAACTATATATTAGATAATGTCAATACCAATGCCTTCCTGCACACAATAATATAGTGTGCAGGAAGGCTTCATAGTTTAAAAATACGCAATCCGAGCACTTTGGACGAGAAATGATAGGAGCTCCAATGTGGATTACATGTTAATATTATACTGGAGTTTGATCAAATTCATAGTACATATTACTGTGGGTAAGCCTGATGTTGGGGGTTCGATTGATGCGATCGCATCCCCGCGGAGGCAGAAGTTGTTTCGCTTGGGGACCTAATTCCGCCTGCAGAGAAGCAGTTTTGCTTGATTTTATACCATGGCGTATAAAAAAAGAATTGAGGCTGGAAAATTAATTGCGCTGTGAAAACTCTTCAACATACCATACTTTGGCACTACGAGAAATCTTCAACACTACCTCCCACCCCCTCCCTTGAAGTCATGTTCCACTGGAATTGAGTCTCTGACTCAAATGTAATGGATGTTTGCGGGAAATAAGCATTACGAGGCCGAGGAACGCCCCACCACCAAAAATCAACAGTCATCTTTTCTTGACGACGTCAGAAATGCCGAAAGACACCATTAGCTAACGCAATAAGCACAAACCTGACGCCAAAAACATACGCCGACCGCAAAGTTAATTGAGTTCTACGTCACAGCTTTTGCGATCCAGTCAGAGGTTTACGCCGGATCTGCAGTTCGACTTCGCGTATAAACGTGGATATTTCACGTAAGTAGGCCTACAAACGCCGACTTAGTGCGTACATAAATAGTTATGATAATTCAAAGGTAAGTATACAGAGTAATAGCTACACCTTTTAGGAACACATGCTTATTAAGAAAGTTGAGTTATAAATTACATGTATGCAAGTTTGACGACTTTTAAAAAAGACCTACGACTTGCTTGTTTTCATCTGCAGCGAAGCGGTGAGGTTGCATTATGTCTACTTTGGCTGTGTTGAAATACTGGTATGTCACGTTTTTGTGCAACTACGAAAATAAATATCTTTAAACTGAAACCTGAGCATAGTATTTGGCGGTTTATATAAATGTAGATTTATGGCCTATTTACGTTGTCGACTGGACTAGATGCAGACAGTCGATTGAAAAGAAAAAGTTACTGAAAAACTTGTTATTGAGCAAAGTGCGCAGACTAGGTGTCAATCAGTGTCAGCTGTGGCGTTTTGTTGTAAACACATTTATTTTGTTGTAAAGATTTGTTCCATAAATTGAATAAATCTATGATATTATAAATCGAGTTGAAACGTCACCATATAATGAAGTGTCAACTCGATTTGTAATGTTGCAACTAAGAGGGTCGATTTTATTTAACTGGTTAAAGAAACTTACCCTCATACTTTAGAATACGGTTAAGTGGCCATCCATAATGTACGTCTCGCTATTTGTGGATATTTTTGAGACCTACCACCCCTTTTTTGCTTTTACTAACGCTAGCGTGTACTCCTGAATATGATCGTTTTGACAAATGCCCGCCATGATATATGCTCTATAAAATTTATTTTAGCCCTAATATTTGGATGATTGCATTGATTAGTTATTTATGTGTAAACATAAAAGTCTGTAAAAGTATTGTAAAACATGGTACGCCAACATTGTTGTTTTTTGCTGGAATGCTATTTATTAGTCTACCCCAAATCTGGTTATAAAAAAACACTATATCTGTCTGATGTCAATAGTTCTACAAAGGAACATTTCACAAATGGAAATGTAACACCCCTCCCATCCCATGTAACGTATTGTCACATACACGTGCCACTCATAAGCTTGACATACTTTATGGATGCCCCCTAATACCTTAGACCAATTAAAGACAATATTGCCCAATGCGGTACCCCACGCTGTGGTATACAAACATCATGATTAGGCTACGTTATTGCATAACAGGACTCGAAACACATGTTTTGTTTGCTTAGCCAAGTTTGCTTAGCCAAATCGTACGAGCCGGAATGATTGCATTGGGGTTCGCGTTTGCCGTTCTTGCGTCATCCTAAATTCTACCTTCCTGCGATTATCGATTGCAATAAAGGTTAAATTGTTCCGTTAACACATTTATACATATATCTATATATTTCGTCTATACATTTTACTGTTAGTAACACACATAAATTCACTACATATGATAAACCAATTACCTGCTGGAGCCGATCGTAAAAACGCTCACTGCGCGCCTAGCTAATGGTGTTTTATTAGACCTCGACGCGAGATCTGCGGTTTACTTCAAATTTGAGGTCGCGTTCAGATTGGGCGTACGGTCGTGGCGCTTAACTCCGTTAGCCAATGGTCTCTAGTGTGTCGTCTCGGTTCCCGCCATCACAAGGCAGCGACAGGCAACGAAAGACGCGTGTTTCCTTGCAGTATTTTATGCAGCTTCAATGTCCGAAGAGTGTGTGTATGTGCGCGCGTGTGTGTGTGTGCGTGTGCTTGTACTTGTGCGTATGCGTGTGCGTGTGTGGGTGCGTGCGTGCGTGCGTGTGCTGTGTGTTTGTGTGTGTGTGTGTGTGTGTGGGTGGGTGTGTGTGGGTGGGTGCGTGCGTGCGTGCGTACGTGCGTGCGTGCATGCGTGTGTGAGTGTGTAATGTGGTGTAAGTGTGTTCACGTATGTGCGTGTGTGCATGTGGTGTGTGGATACGTGCGTGCGGGGTACAGTAACGTACTATGTATTCAGCAGAAACGTACTGAGTTGATTTACGAAGCGATCTGGAATGCCGCCCAAACGGACGTGATTTCAGTGCGAATTTCGTTAGCTCGCTATTGTGATACCGTTTTTTTTATTTGGCTAGTGCTAACTTAGGACTCATAAAAATGTGATTGGCAAAGTCACAAACCTTTAAAAATTAGCCAGTGGCGTATACGGAATCTCGGAAAGGCGAGGTAGATGGGATGTCAAGATAATAATCATCTATTTGTTTTCCACCAGCATACCAGAGTAACTGACCATTCTTTTATAGTGGCGCCATCTGGTGAACTGATCACCCCTCAACCCTCTCTGGAGGACCTCTCAGGGTTGAGGAAGGTCCTCCAGAGAACATAGCATAGCATATCAAAATTATGGAAATAAATAAATCTAAGGACTATATATATATATATATATATATGTAATTATCTTTGTGTTTTCTTTTTCAGAGGCAAATGGACCTAGAAAGCGAACGAACATAGGAAGAGGTGATTGCATATGGGCGCCACGTTGGCGAAGCACTTACAATGAACCAAAGTTAGCGAACTAACATCGCGAAACTGTAGCAGCGTAACAAGATATATACGGGAACGTGGCAATGGAGTCACAAATAAACCACTAAAGCAGACACCAATAGATTCACTCACCCACATTCAATGAGATCACAACAGTGTCCATTGTTTCCGATGCGCCATCAAAGTCCTTTGTTATCCCGCATTGCGACCGACTTAGTAAATACGCCTTCTGCCATCGGTCTTCATCATCGGTGAAAACTAGCTGCCAAAACAGTATATGAAGATCGGTGGTATAAGTCATATATTTTCAATGCAGGTTTTCTCACAATCATTTATACTAGCGATATGGCGATTTGGATGGAACTCTCCGCTAGATGGCGGCGCTGTCGCGTGTGGATCGTAGCAATGCAATCAATATATACAATGATATCACCCAATAACAGTCTCGGATGAGATGTGGACACGGAAGCCATTGGCATATCGAAAATAATGCAAAAAACATCGCAATGGAAAGCTGCAATAATTAATCAACCGAACTACCCGACATGTCCACATTTACAACCAGCACCAGCCACGTAACCAGTTAGCATCCAAACACCTAGGCAAGGCCCCTCGCCTATATAGTAGTACAAGCCATAGGGAAACTATGGTAGGCTACATTAGTACACGCGAATATCCAGCAAGCTTACAAAACTACTCAAAACGAGTTTATGCTAATATATAGTTGCGATACGAATTTGTATCAGAACTTTCGGGACGTTTTGGTCGACTATATAGCTTAACATTTAAAAACCTCAATCGCACGTTTTGGTTGCCATGTAACTTAACATAGTGTCAGAATCGGACGACTGGGGGCTCAGCCTTGCTTGATACGTTAGTTGGGTGGACTGCAGATAGGATTAGCCCCCAGTATTTGGGGAAGGTGCGTGGATTTTGGGTTGTAATTTTGGATTAAAAAATCGTTTTTGGAGAGCCTCAAAGGTGGTGTTTTGGTAAGCCTCGAGGGTGGGGGTGGGCGCAAATCAATGTTTTTGAGAGCTTCAGTGTGTTCTGTCTATCTTCAACGGTGGGTGCAAATCGAGGTTTTGGAAAGCCTCAGCCCCTCCCAATATTCAACACGTTCCGACAGCAGCCTACCGCAACGGCATAGGCGAGGACCGTGCCTACCAAACACCCAACAAAGACGCACATGTATTCGTCTAGACCCATTAGAGCACGCACCCAGCATTGGTTCGTCGACTTGCCGTACTTCTCCGTCGCCGTGATGAGGACGTTCCGGCCCGGCTGTAGCTGCACGTAGGCCGCACACCGCCACGCTGCATGCACAACGCTAAGTATCACGCTAGCGTTGAAGATACGATATCTAGTTTGGAGTGGGGGTATTTCATCGTTATAGTGTATTGCAAAGGAACGGTAGAATTGGACGAAATCCGCATTTGTCACCCATCAGTTATCGGACGGTAATTAAGAGTTGTAATAAGTTATTATGGTCCTGAATTATATACAAACGTGGTATCGAAATACAGGCACACACGCACGTTCACACGCACGCACGTGCGTATGCAAGGACATACATTCATGCATACGAATATACATACACACACACATACCCTTGCACACAGGCACGCATGCTCGCACAGGCACAATCACACGCACGCATGCACGCACAGACGCACGCACAGGCGCACGCACACACACACGCCGGGCACGCACGCACACACAAACATACACCATGCTTGAACCGATTTAAACTTAATTAATAACGATGAATGGATAATAACGATACTTTCAAAAACACACTAAACGTCGCGCAGAAGATGAAACCATTTAACTGTTAATTAATCACCACCTCGCTCATTGCTCCCATTCAACTACCAACTATCAATCAGGATAAATACGGGTGCGTATTACCCGACTGTCATTGCATTATTTACAACCCGTCGGTCGATTCAGCGAGGTTACACTCGCACCACAAGGACAGTAGGATTTGTTCCGTTCCGTTGCCGTCGAGCACACGCCACGCTATGCCTACCCAATGTCTCCGGGATGTTCCGGGATTCCACCGAGAGCGATAACTCCGGCTGCGGTTGACAGCCCGAAGCCGGCGACAAGTCCGAGAGTGAGCCGCGCTTTGGGTGACTGTCACCAAGAGTCGCGTGCACGTTCACAGCGCCATCTACACCACAGCTGTCGAACTGAGCTTTCTCTTGAGCTGTCACGCAGAGGACATGGAGTAGACATGGTCACAAACACACCGGAGTAGGAGGATAACACTGTTTGTAGCTGTACTCACTCTGGGCATAGAACATGCTTAATACAAATATGTCTATAAACAGGTTTTCTCGTTAATGGACACTTAATACATTATACTATTATTAATGCGTTTGAATACAGTCAAACCTCGCATTACGGTCACTTTGGTAATACAGCCACCTCGCAATTAATGTCACCTAGAGACAATCCCAATTTATTTTATGACAAAAAAGTGTAGGCAATTAGTCCTGCTAATGCGGTCACCTGGCTATTCGGGTCAGTTTTGGCCAGTCCCGAGGGTGACCTTAATAGGGAGGTAACACTGTACGCTGTACGGCAGAAACCAAACATAAATCGAGGACCAGTATCGAGGACCAGTATCGATGCCAGTTTCACTCCTGACGACAGCCACACAGTATTGTTGTTTTCCAGTAGTCTGAACATATAAAAACGTATACCAGTACTCGAGGAAGTCGGCGTTACCTGCGGTACACCTCAAATAATACGACTGCAGCAACTAATGCAACGCCTCACACGATACGACTGGAGCAACTTGTGCTACACATCACACGATACGACTGGAGCAACTTGTGCTACACATCACACGATACGACTGGATCAACTTATGCTACACATCACACGATACGACCGGAGAAACTTACGCAGTAGAATCTTGAGCACTTTACTGCTAACTCTGCCGCCGAGAGGCGCTGAGTCGTCTTCAAAACTGCACAGTTCGAAGGAACGGTCAATGAGAGAGCTCTTCGCTACAAAGGACACGTATAAGAATACACAATAATACACTGCAAGAATACACAGTTGAGTAACCTAAATGATGTTATAAGTGATAGATCTTAGTTATGAAAAACGCCTAAAATCGTGGTTTAACATACCTGCAGACAAGAAAGTTAAAAGGAAGGCCCTACGTGATATAATATATGTGTTGATGATATTGAATGATTATAAGTATATTGGTTATACGTATTTGTCTCACGTCTGGTAGATAATAGAACCAGATAACAGGGAAAAACATTAGTGAAGGAAGAGTGTAGATTAGATATAAGAAAATATTCATTCTCACAGAGAACTATAACAGCATAAAAGAGATCATCTGCTGTTTGTGAAAATGCTAACAGCATGAACATATTTCAAAACATATTGGCACACATCTCACAAGGGTTTCACATATAAACAAAAAGTGCTGTGCTGTGATAATACGCCAATAGCGTCCTTGTCTATGTCTCACATGGGGTCTTTGCTTTCGACGACAAACTTATTATTACTTGCGTACTCATCGAAAACAGAATTGTTGTCGTCTGACATTACCATGCGGTTTAATATAGTAATTGTATTAATACCTATTAAAGCGATTCTTTGAGAATTTTAATCTCTTTGTAATGTACGCAATTATTAAATATTTCTGTTAATATGATGATTTCATGTAATTCTATGCCTTTATTTCATAAGTATTATGTTTTATTAATCACCAATGACCCTGTTAATATATCGAAAAAATAAATCCGCGTACGGGCAGTTTCCACGTTGGCCCCACTTTCACGATCCGTATAAGGCATGCTCATGAATATTCGGGACTGTCCGTCAGACTTCGATTCGAGTTAATAGATGCAAGTAATACGTCATCAACATGTGTGTATTTGGATTAGCCACCGCCATGCGTATGTGTCGTGACCAATAAAATTATCAAAAGGAAACGTGGACCAGCTGCTGTTTATGTCATAGATTCAGCACAAAAAGAAGGAAAATATATGGAATGAACGGAGAATGAACATAGCGACAGCTCATGACAGACGGATTGATTTAAAAGAAAAACACCAGCTTTCCACGCACGAAGCCGCTGATGACATATTGAATGTTTGGCATTGTTTTTGTTGGAATATAAAAACATACAAAATCCCACCTATAGTACAATCATGTTCCGTTTTCACTAGGTACATCTGGCTATACATTTTAAAGTTTAGTTTTAATGAAACGTTTAGATAACATAAATTTATTGAAGCCGAGAAACATTCAATAATGAAACCATTTTGTTTTACCCTAAATCCAGCTGCTATTTCCATAAGCAGTATAAATACAACCTTTATACATTGCATGAAGTATTGTACACTATTAAAATAGCATACGTAATTATATACTTTCCTATCTACATCAGGTTTAATTTTAGTTTGAAAAATGTAGATCTATAAAGAGCATAATAACATTTTTTACTACTTTACTGCTCCCGTAGCCCGCCTGGGTCATAGGGGCTGAATGTTTCACCAGTCGAGGCCAGTCTTCGCAGTTGTGTGCTAAAGTCTGAGTTTCTGCAAAGGTCTTCCCAGTCCATTCTGCAATATTGTCTGACCATCTCTTTCTCTGTCTTCCCTGTCTTCTTTTCCCCGGCACTGTTCCTTGTAGTATTGTTTTTTGAGCCCGCTTGATCGTATGACATGGCCATACCATCTCAGTTTCCTCTTTTTTACTGTGATCAGCAGGTCTTCATAATGTCCCACATGTTGAGTGATGATTTTTCTGATTTCATCGTTGGTGATATAGTCCGTGTAGGAAATACCGATGATTCTTCGGTGGCATTTAATTTCCAATGCAGCAATTCTTCTTTGCAGTTCCGTTGTGAGAGTCCATGATTCGCATGCGTACAGAAAGATGGAAAGGACCAGTGTACATACTAGTTTAAGTTTAGATTTCAGTGCGATGTTCTTGTCTCTCCAAACTGGTTTCAATTTCGCCAGTGCTGCTAATGTTCGCGCATACCTTGCAAGGATTTCGTTCCTGGAACCCTCGTCATTGATGATAGCTCCTAGGTACTTGAACTGACTTACTGTTTCCAGTTCGTGTTCGTTGGCAGTTATTCGGGACCTCATTGCATTTTTGCTGTTTGTCATTAGCTTGGTTTTTTCTGTGCTAATTTCCATTCCATATCTGGCTGATGTTTCGTCCAGTCGGTTCACAAAGTTAGCAAGTTCCTCTTCACTTCCAGCCAACCTGTCGATGTCATCAGCGAACCGTAGGTTGGTGATGATGCGTCCTCCAATATTGACTGTGCGAGTGTGATCTTCCAGGGCATCTGTCATTATTCGTTCCAGGAATATGTTGAATAATGTAGGTGACAAGAGGCATCCTTGACGGACTCCGACTGATGTGTGGAATCATTCACCTACAGCGCCTTGCACCACTACTCGATGGTGTGTACTAGTTTTCGTCCAATATTGTAGTTCTTCATTGTTGCCCATAGTGCGGCATGCCATACCCTATCAAATGCCTTCTTGAAATCAATGAAGACATGTTGATGTTGCAGGTATTTCTCACCCAGAACACGAAGATTGAATATTTGTTCCGTGGTGCTTCTTCCACTTCGAAAGCCCGCCTGTTCTTCGGCGATGATCTCTTCTACTTGTGGTTTCAATCTGTTCAAGATGACTCTCAGCATCACTTTGTTCGCATGGCTAATGAGGCTGATGGTTCGGTAGTTTTGACATTGTTGTAGGTTGCCTTTCTTGGGGAGAGTAATTATCAGTGATTAAGTCCATGTTGTTGGCCACTCTCCAGTCTGCCAGATTGTCTTGCAGATGTTGGTGAGGATGTCTATCACCGTTTCTTCTCCGTTCATTATCAGTTCTGCTGGGATGTTGTTAAATCCAGCAGCTTTTCCCTTCTTCAATGATCTTACAGCTATCTCCACTTCTTCTCGTAAAATTGGAAAGTCGTCCTCATTTGATGATTCTTGGCTGGCTAGAACACTTGGATCTCCGTTGGTCTGGAAGTTGTATAACTCCGAACAGTATTCTGTCCATCTGTTGATAATGTTTTTTTCTTCGGTGAAGCATTTCCCTTCTTTGTCTTGAATTCTATTGACTTTCTCCTGCCTTTGATTTGTCAATTCTCTCACGACTTGGTACGCTCTTTTGCTGTTGTTGTTGGTAAGGCAGACTTCAATTTCCATTCTTCAATCATTTTTCTTTGGCTTTTTTATGAAAAAGCCAAAGAAGAATAATAACATTATTGTCGACCAAATATTAAAATATATTGCATCAGTGTAACAACATGTTTTATTTTGTTCTGGGAGTGCAATAATTATTTGTTCAGCCCATCATTTAGAGTAAAAATAGTGAATTTGTTTCTGTCAAACTCCTCCCGTTTCAATGACAAATAAAATGGCCATTGTATGATAGAAATAAAGTTGTAAAATTACAAAACTTAAAAAACAACACATATTTTAAAACACCGTGTTCAGTTATTATTGGTGTATTTAAGAAGATCACTAAAACATTTTGAATGTTATGGAACATTTATATTTTATGAATTTTCAAAATTATATTAAAAGCAACTTTGTCGACACCTTTTTATACACTACTCCCAGTTCCATTACGCAAACTTGTTTCAACAAATTTTGAAGATTATGCTGTAGAACACAATCCAAACATGAAGAGCATAAGAAAGCATACATTTTATTTGTACTCTAATTTTGCAACATAATGACGGGATGATGTGCATTTGGATGCACAAATCGATCGATTGCACAAATCCATTTGAAACATGTAGTGATGTACATATTCCCAGCAGAAGCCACACGGAACTAATGTGGCAGAACAAAGTCAGACATCTTCTTCACTGCTGTGTCAGTTAACACATTGTCAATTAATAGCACTGCTATGCATTTTTGTACACAAAGCTATCAGAGGCACACATCCGTTTGAAACACAAAGTGATGTACAACTTCCCAGTAGATTTTGCACAGAACAGAATGGGAGAGAACAATGTCAGGCACCATCTTATGTCAGGTGACCCATTGTCCAATTAATGGCCTAGTTGAATAGAGCTCTTCAATTTCCTCTTTCCATCAGCTCAGCTATTTCCAATGTTCCTGCAAATAATCAAAGTTGAATTTAGGAAACTGAACCTAAATATGAGTTAAATAATTCAACATTGTGCAGATTAATTCAGTTTTGATATTGGAGTATGGGACTTATTACCAAGTGTACAGCTGGCTAAATGGAAAAGAAATACAAGAGGACCTTGTTACGCTGATTCAGTCAGACTAAAATCCCAATCCATTACTTTGGCCAACTTTCAATTTGCTTCTACATAATTACATGTACGCATTGGTCGTATACAGTGCACTCCAGATAACTCGAACTCACATAAGTTGATTTTCGCTAAGTTAAGTCAATCTTTTCCTCGGTCCTGGGCAAAGGTTCCAATAAAGGGACTTTCTGATAAATGTTTAGTTATCAGAAATTCAACTAATCAGTATTGTCATGCGTCCCTGGAAGTTCGACCTTATCCAGAGTGCACTGTATGTTTTCCTGTATTCTTGCTCTAATAATTAATGTTGTATATAATTATACAAAAGGGGGCCATTCTCATCTCATTCCCATCCGAAAAGTGTACAGTAATGGTAAAGTAACATGTCACACATAAATTATTAATTTGTATGTTTTAGCGAGTACTATTAATATCAAATGTGCTATTCATATGAAGCAGCGCAATTTTGATCTGATCTATTATTATACTTTTTTTTAATATATTCATGGATAAAAACTTATGTATACTAGAGTGCAGATCTGCTGGTGTCCAAAATCCGTGCGTCGCAAAATTCCGTGACAACACGGTATTGTGTACTATTTAACAAACCTAAATCTTTTACATTAAATGATGATATGCCAGTCAGGTTTATTAACAATCGTAGCTGTAGCATTGGAAACAGTCTGTGACCGTACGAATCTCTTATTTTCATATTTCGGTTCAAATAAGTGGGGAAACGGGGACTTTTCAAAAACGGCT